>ML781797.1:69336-107841 GCA_009831015.1 Picea engelmannii
AGTGATACCTTCAGGAGATGACACATGACATTCTTGCACATATGGATTAAAAATATATGTCATTCTCTTTTTCATCAAAATATATCTAAGTGTTGACTTCTAGATTTGAAGTCAAGTTTAAATGGATTTCATATAAATTTTGTACCAGTTGAGTTGATTATCCTTCACATGTCATGTTGTAGGATTTGGCATGGTTTTCTCCATGGGATTGACACGTTTCTTAATTAAATTTAATAAAAAATTAAGTTTCAACATACATATGGATTCGATACTTTATGTTTTTTAGATTGCATGACCTTTGGAATAGACCCAGATTTATTTATGGAGGATTTAATAACACTTTAGGTATAGATATAACTAGGTGAATTTAAAATATTGAAACAAATAAAACATAACTTGCATATGTCATTGCTAACAAACCATCTTGAAAATTGGTCCCATTCACTTAGTTTCCTTGAAAACAACCTTGAAGTTGAATGAGACTATTTTAGCGCACAATGAATTCCATATAGTTAATGATTGTATTTGAATGTCTCACTACAACCAACGATTTAGCACATGAACCTTTAGAAATTTTCAATCCTTTCCAAAGTGCATAAGCTTTTGCTTGGTTGTTGGAAAAAACACCAAGTCCCCATGCAAAAGAAGTTATTAATATAAATAATAAATAATGTCAATGTTTTCTATTGATAGTTATTAATATGGTAATATTAATATTAATATTGCCACCTAAAATAATTTTTTAATTTTTTTTTTAAATAAATATTTTTCGTCTCGCTTTCGACGATAATAATATACATGCAATGCATTTTCTATATAAACAAAGAAATGTCATCACCGCAAGTGAGACGACCATAAAATTCATGCGACACATTTGCTATATAAACAAATAAATGTTTTTCTCGCAAGTGAGACGACTATAAAATTCCTGTGACGTATTTTTTTATATAAACAAAGAAATGTTGTCGTTCCTGTAACAAATTTGCTATATAAACAAAAAAAAAGTTGTCGTTGCACATGCGACAACCTTTAAAAACAAAGAAATGTTGTCGACGACAATAAAAATTACTGCGACAAATTTGCTATATAAATCAAGAAAAGTTGTCGTTGCAATGTTGACGACGATAAAAAAATCCTGGGACGAATCTGCTATATAGACCATGAAAATTGTCGTTGCAATGGTCATCGCAAGGGCGATGAATAGTTGGTTTCACTTAGTTTTCCTATATTGTCATATTGGTGACGATATTTATTTTTTTGTCGCAATTGTAAGAAGTTCCCTAGTGTCATCGCTCTTGCGACGTAAATTCAAGTTCATCGAAAGTGCCACGTTCCATGAAATGATGTTTCGGAGACTCAATATTCGTCACAATATCCACAACATAACATCGCAAGATCATCGAACTAGCCATCGCAAAATGACCCAAATTTGCTAGTGACTTCACCAATACCTCCCAGCCAATGCTAGGGGTACTCTTCTTCCCCCTTCCCCCCGAGCCGCAAAGGGGCCACACACACAACAAGAGAAAAAGATAGCTCTCAGTTCACCTCACAAGGTCTAGCTACCATTATCTATCTAAGTTGGGTATCCAAACTCCCACAAGAAAAATCAGTCAAGAAAAATTCGGCAGCATAACCTTACACATACTAGTCGTGATCCATTCCCCTCCTTCACCATTTCCTTTATAGAGTTCTCTTAGTGTCCATTTTCCAAAATGCATGTTAATTTATTTTTCTTAAATTTTTATTAGGAAATATTATCCCTCGTACACTTGTCACCCAATCCCTTAGTTTCACCATAAGTTCACTTAATTAATTAAATTAAATTGCCAATTTCCCTCGCCCGCCTAAAAGAATTCCTAAAAACGCTCCTTGCGGTCCCTTTATTCCCTCAATTTCCCTTAATGACTGATGCCTTTCTTAAAGCTTAGTTGAGTTTATTTAGGAAAGTTCTCTAGACTATATTCCTTTATATGTTCCACATTCCTTTTGCATTTAATTTCCCCATTTTGTCTAAGTTCTAATTCAGCAAGTTTTGCACATAAACAAAAATTAATTTTTAGATAATTTATTTCTCCTTTAAATTCTAAATTTGATTTTTCTCCATCCCCCATTTCTTAATGGATTAATTACTTTTTATACCTCATACCCTATTTAGACCTAGGCTTTAATTTCAACTAGGATTAGCATTTTTTTTAAAGGGAAATTTTATAATTAATAAACTTTACTCATACAACATTTATTTTAAGGATGACCATGTCAAAATAAAATATTGTTTTCTAGGAACCTAGGTTCATTGACTCACCAGTGTTAAAAATTGTGACGTGCCCTTCAGGATCCACTACGTGCTCCAAGGGTGCCACTCACCTTTATTCATGTTTCATTTATGCAATGTGCCCTTCAAGACGCACTATGTGATCCAAGGGCGCCACTCACCTTTTGAATAATTTTGGTAGATGTCCAACCCTTGGATTCAATACTCCATTTGGAGATCTTGTGGGAGACCAAGGGCCTATACAGAATATGGAACCTGCCTTATTGCATGCCCCTTAGAATCTTCGTGAGTGACTATCTTAGTCTACCCTCATGACATCGTGGATCTCTCGAACTAGGTAATATTTAACCTATAGTTTGAACCATGGAGAGAGTGCTAGTAGGTTGTGGCAAGGTTTATCCCACACCTCTCCCTCAATATCTTTGGTTGTTGTGCATGGCCCCTTTACTCCTAATGTGATTCTGATTAGCAAGCAATCGTCAGCCTATATCCATCAACGAAACATGTAAACAATCCATAAAAAACATCATAATATACCCAATCATATGTCACATATGAAATAACATAAATACTCAAACCATATACAGTCCACTCCCTGACTCAGTCCAAAGTCCAAGGAGGTCCATCGATTCCATCGACATCCTCAATATGTCTAGAGTCCTGCACACTTAGGAGAAACTAGTCAATATCACATGTTTAGACATAAATAACATAACATAACATCATAATCTACAATCTCATCATCAGAATCCATAAGCAAAGAATACAATCATATAATGAACTGGATCACTTGCACGCAAGTTTCCTCAAAGAATAAGTCACATCAGGTGCACGCAAGAGCGGGATGTAACAATCATCTCATCTTAAAAAAATTCTTCTAAAACTACAACATTTAGATTTGGCACCCTAGGTTCCATCTATCTAAACTCTTCATTTTTACCTTTATTTCCTATTATTTTTCCTTGAATAGTATTTCTCCTTTGTTCCTGAATATAAATTCTTGGATTAGGAGAAAAATTTTCATTTGTTTCTTAATCTTGTCAATTTATTTTGCATTTGTCTAATAGTTTGGTTCATTAGTGTTATCCCCGTCCTTTGTCTAGTTTCTTGTGTTGTTGTTGGATCATTGGTCACATTATGAATTAATCCTTTGATTATCCCTCCTATAATTCCTCGATATCCAGTACTTTATGCTCTTTGATCTTAAACTTTTCTTGAAGTTGATTCTCCTTGATATGAAATGGAAATATTATCCATTTGTATTTGGACCTTTTTGAGAATGATATCAGGATCAACATCAATCTCCAACATGATTTATTCCATTTATGTTTCTTTATGAATTGCTCCATGTAGGTATTAAATTTGATCAACCCTGATAGAAAATTTAGCATTTGCAGGCATGGAATTTTTGTAACATCTGAGTATTACTGGAGCATTTGGATTTTGTTCTTCTGCAATCTGGTATAGTGTCTCAAAAAATATCAAATTAAAATTTATAATTCTTTCACCCTTATTCAAACGAATTTGGGTGAATTGTGTGAGTAGAGTATGATATGCTATTGGAGGAGCATACATAGTCAAGAACATCATTTCTATATCATCAAAAGAAGAAATTGATCTTATAGGGAGAGATGTATACCATTTTTATGCCAATGTTGTCAATGTTTGGAGGAATAGTCCGACCATCACATCATCATGTTATATCAAATAAATTTCACACAAATTCAGAAACAAATCCATATGTTTATTGGGATCCATTGATCCATCTCCTGAAAACATTGGCAATGCTCCTTGTGGGAGAGTTGGAAGTTGATGTTGTTTTCCCTGAAGATTTAAAGGGCTATTTCTAACTCTTCTCTTTGGAATTCTTTGTCTTCTTCTTTCTTCATGATTCTCAGAAGGGTCTCGATTTCTTTCTTCTCTATAAGCCATGATTTGATCCTTTTCTTCTTTAGTAGTGGAACTTTCTCTGATTTCTTCGAGTTGTTTTCTTTTACTCCTTGTT
The DNA here is from genome assembly GCA_009831015.1 of Picea engelmannii. Taxonomy (NCBI): domain Eukaryota; kingdom Viridiplantae; phylum Streptophyta; class Pinopsida; order Pinales; family Pinaceae; genus Picea; species Picea engelmannii. The sequence goes on from ML781797.1 coordinate 73,617, forward strand.
ATCGGTCCTTTGTACAATTATAGCTTCAATTTATATCATATATTATTTTCCTTCTTTCTATCTCTCTTTCCTCCTCAAGGAAAAGAGTTCCCAATATATTCCAGTCTCTTCATGACTTTGAGTTTTCGTCAACACCAAATCATATAATTGATGCAAAACACTTGTTTGATTTCCCAATCCAACTTGCAACTGAGGTTGGTTAGGTTGAGGATGAGTCATAAATAATTCTAGTTTGAAACCATCTTTTTGTTCTTGTTCCCTATTATGGTCGCAAAAAATGATGATGTTTGAATCAGTTAAGATAGAAACAACAACCTCGTGAGGATCAAAACCCCCCCTTCATTTTTATATAGGTGGTACTCCTCTTTAAATTCTTTAAAAAAAATCTTTGAATATTTTGAGACGAAAATATTAAAATGGGAGAGTGCTAAAGAGAAAACTCCAAATATTTATCATTCAAATAAAATAAAATATTGAATAAAATTTACATACCTCAAGAATTCCTGAGAAATGGAACATGAACCTTCACTCATAAAATAAAAAAATTTACAGAAATATAATACAAAGAAAATAACTATAAGAAATATAACATGAATCTCACATCCATCACAATTTCAAATATTTGTTTATCACATTCAAGGAAAGAGAAATGAAGGGCCCACATATATCAAAGAAATTTAAATAAGTATTTTCATTAATATCAAAATAGGATTTGATAGGTTAATTTCAAATATATTATACTCAAATTCTCGGAGTTTAAATATACAATAAAAAATAACCACAAACTAGTTCTCTCGAGTTTTCTCAAAAAAAAAAATTGTCTTTAATGGTATTAAGAAAATAAAACGCATTCATCCAAAGATGGACTAGGATTGGATCTCATGGACCATAAAATAATGAAATTAAATAAGAAATGAGTAGGAACAAATATGGAACAGGTAAGGAATGATATGAGACCTAAAAAGAGAAAAGAAGGGAGCAATCAGAAATCGGTTATATTCCCCTTGGGATAGATAAAATGTAACTGGATGAATTATGAAAGTAGAAAAGAATGGAAAAAGAGATGTGATCAATTTTTCACTTATTTTGATTGAATATCTCTCCTTCATTGATGGGTCATTGTTTCTTTTATGTTTTCTCTGGTGATAGTTTCTTGACTGGTACTAACTGTTGTTGTTTGATCAACTTCGGTAACTTTGATTAAAGCTAAATTTAACCAATTTTGAATGTAATCACGCATAGGAGTAACAATCACTTCTTGCTTAGTTTTATTTCAAATATCGTGCTTTCAAATTCCCTTAAATCAATTGAAAGTTGTTGTAATATTATTTCAATGTCTTCATGTTTATTCACGTATTCCAAAAACCAACTTTCAATTTCTTGTTTAGTATACTCAGTCATATTATTGAAAATTTCTACCGATAGGCCTTTTAGTATCTCCATGTGTTCCTTGAATTGCTTCCTTTTTAAGAGAATAGAAGTTAAAATAATTTTTGGGTATTGTACCTCACCAATACTCCCCACAAGATCTAATTCTGATAATTTTGAATAGGATTCTCCCTTTTTGACACTTAAATCATTCATATCCTCTATAAATTCTCTTAATGTCTTCATTATTTTCATCCAACAGACTTTCAATTGTTTCATGCGACTAGGTGAGGGAAAATCTTCCTCTTTTATAGTTAGCTTGCTCAAGCATGAAACTATTGGAATATTTTTTAATATCGAGAGGGGGGTGAATTAGTATTTCTTATTTTTCCAATATTTAACACCACTTAATCATTAATATTATTAAACACAACAAATGATCAACAAAGAAGAATAGTACACAAAATTTTAACGTGAAACACCATAAAAAAAAAATTATATATTTATATAAAGTTTAATTTTCATTTACAAGCTACAACTTGTAGTAGACATCAATCTCCTCTTTTGAGAACCAACTCAAGGAGAAAAATCCCATGTTTTGATCACCAACTCAAGGAGACAACAATCCCATGTTTTGAGCACCAACTCAAGAAGACAACAATCCCATGTTTTGAGAACCAACTCAAAGAGACATCAATCCTTTGTTTTTCAAGAACCAACTTGAGGAAGTTCCAGCTCCCTGTTGTTCAGGATCCAACCTGTAGAGAAATTTAATCCTCCTTTTCTCCACCCTTCCACCCTCACTGCATTTTTTAATCTTAAAACTTCAATTTTTTCCTTTGGCCTCTTCTTTTGTTTAGATATTATTATTAAATCATCAAGTCACTCTGTCTTTCAACATATTTTCTTTTTTATATAGTCATCCAACAGGTATATTATAGTGAACCATTGTGTCTCTTTGTAAATAACAATGAACCAATGTACCTCTTCAATATAGGAATGTATCTCTTCATTATAAGTATGTGCCTTTTCAATATAAGATATTAATCATACTATTTTAATTCATACAATGTCAATGAACTATTGTTCCTTTTAGATAGTTTAGTCACATTTTTAATAGGGTCAATAGATTTTGACTATCATGATTTAATTCACTTTTTACCTTACCATAGGTAAATACCACCATGGTTTTAAAATACCATGTGCTCTTTCACTTTTACCCTTTTTCTTTAACTCCACTTTCACTTTTACCTTTTTCTTTATTCTACTTTCATATTTACTCCTCTTTTACTTAAACTCCAATTCCACTTAACTTTTCAACTTTTGTTATTTATTAAAGTTATATTTATATTTAATCCACTTTCATTTCCACTTTTGTATTTATTAAAGTGATACCAAGGTCACATTTATATTTAATCACTTACTAACCTTTGATATATATTTCATCACTTACTAACCTTTGACATTAATGACAATTTATTCAACAATTGACTACCTGAGTGGATCTAACCATTGGTGGCTGCTAAAAATTGTTTGGGTTTGAAGGGTCATCCAACATCGTCTTGGAAAGAATGATGAACAAAACTTGCTATGAAATATTGACTACCATGTTTATCTGATGGACTCAAGGGTTCTTTATGTTGCATCAACAAATTTCCCTTTGAATACAATTTGAAATGATAATGCACGAGAAAGTATTCAAGAGGGTGACTCACTAGTATTCATTTTATTCATCGCAATCATGTCTCAACAGAATATACAATCACCAGGACAACTCGACTCGACTAGTTTAGTAATTAAAATTGTTTCATTCTTTCGATTTTAGTCTTTCATTCTTTCAAAGCACTCGACCAGGCAATCCTCTATATTCTGGTAATCCACTGTGTTCTTGTAACTCAATATTCATGTATCTTTTAATGTAGTTCCATGTCATACTCCACTATGGTACTTCTTGTCTTTATGTTCACATCAATGCCAACATGATATTTCCATCATAAACCTTTAGAGTGAATTTAATTAAATCATATTTGTAGAAACCTTCATCATTATTCAAATCGACCTGTAAATATTCTCTGAAATTTTATTTTTTTAACTCAAGGGAAACAAAAATATTTGCTAATTCCCATGTCTCTAGAATGAGAGACATTATTTTCTTTATATTTTCTTCAATGTAGTGCCTAACTGTAGCAATTAATCTTGATGTTCCCTTTATCCTTAGACTTGATTCTCGAGTTCTGTCGAAGCTCTTCCAGGGTTGAATTGTTGAAACAAAAGTAGCAAGTATTGGGGGTGGCATCATAGTAGACTCTAATTTTTTTATTCTTTCCTTCCTCTTGAGGTTTTCAGCTACCATGATTCGATTGAAAAATCTAGGGAATCCCTTGTAACTTTGTTAATCTTAGCAATTCTGGATGGGGGGAAATTACTGAGATCAATCTCAAAATGATATTTTCCTTTTTTAATTTTTAAATTATATATTTCAAGGATTAATTTTCTAAAACTCTTATCAAACAAAGCATTTTGGACAACAAATGATTCTTCCTTAGAGAATACTTCTTTTTGGATAGAAACCTCAGTTGTGACTTGTTTACTCTCTTGAAGTCTTTGTTCGTCATCAAGAAAATGTATTTTCTCAATATCAACATCCAGATCCATATATTCAAGGGAAATTTGATTCTCAACTATGTGTTGTTTTGTTTCTTGCTGAGAATTTACCCTTTTTCTTTTTACTTGAAGTTTGTGATATTTTTCCAATTTTCCTTATGCAGGGTTTCTATCATCTCCATCATCTGAGTTATTTTTTGAATAATTCTTTTGTTGTGGTGTTATTGACTAAAACAACCTCTTATGTAGGCCTCTTTTTTGTGAAAAAATGGGAGATCGAACACTTTTTTCAATGGATACACTTCCCCTTTCCTTGTATTGGTCTGTCGTACTCAAAATAGTCTCTATAGAATCCATTCTCTTTTCAACAATTTGTGTCAGAGGGTCATGAATGTCACCCTCTTCTTTTTCAAATACAAATGTTTTGGTGAGTGACTCACTAAATACAACATATGTCATATGATCATTAAATAGATTAACTGTTTCAAAATCCTTAATCTCTTTTGCATATTTCAAATTGTACTAATCAAGTTGAGTTGAAAATTCATCGTTCTTTGAAATACCTCTTAACAACAATTCCCTAATTTTTCAAGGCAGTGGAATAAACTTCTTCTTTCTCTTCTCATGAAAGAAATGCAACTGGAACATGTATTGCCTTGCAATATCAATAGAAAATATTCAATCTGAAATATAATAAGGGAGAAAAATGGGTCTTTCACGAGAATAGTAAATTCTCACTACATTGTAGTTATCCATTTTTAAATAGTCCCTCTTTTGTTTAAGAAGGTTTACACTTCCGAGGAAAGTCTATATATATTTACTCTAAATATGAGTTTTTTTTTAAATAGATATAAATTGATTATATACCTCATAAAAATAGTAAATGACCTTTTGTTTCCATGGGGCATAATACCACATTGTCACTGGATCAATTTTACAGTCAACCCTTTTTCTGATACTCAAACCCTTGAAGAAATGACAACAGATGAGGGAAAATATCAAGTACAAGGACATTTAAAATTTCTTGTCCTTTTTGAAATTTGATAATTGTCCATATATTTCAACAAAAATATTCTTTCCTCAATCAAAAATTTCTTCTTGATGAATTTGAAGATATAAAATATAGAGAGCCAACCGAGGAATTGTTGATGTAGATTCCTGACTTGTAATTTTGGTGAAGAGCCATGCTACCTCTCTATAGGGTTTCCTTAATGATTTGACTCGAATTCTTGATATAACTTCTAACATTGTTGTAGGGTCCTCAAGGTATTCTTGCAAGATATCTTATCCATTATTCTTCTCCTTCAAAAACCTCCTTTCTTAGTCTCCCTTGAATGTGATTGTCGGCTTTGGAAGTTTCAACATTCTTCTAAAACCTGACGGTGATAAAGAAACATGGGTCTCACTATGAATTTGAATCGTTCTTTGGATTTGGTAGAATTTGTTAGCAAAGCAAGAAATTTTTTATTTACAATCAAAAAATTGAGGTACGCATATAGCTAAAGAAATACTTGATGCCCAAACTTTGTTTTCATTTCTTTTCGGTGAAGGAAGTGATGTGTAATACCAATATGATCTTGACCAATGGACGTTTTGGTCTTCTCGCCTAAATAGGTTCAGAGTCTCTCCACAGAATTGCTCTCTCCTTGTAATCATTTTGACAAAGTTGGTGATTTCTTGTACAGTGCCTTAGGATGTTGATTTCAAAGTAAATATTTTCTCAAGAATATAACTTCTAAATTAATATGAATTAAATTGAGAATTACTTTGAGAAGTTTTCCATTAATAACGAATTTATTAGAATTTAATTAGCTCTTGTCTCTGCAAGGATAGTATTTAATATATCCTAGGGAAAGTGATAGGGTAATAAATGCAATATGTCGCTGAGTCAAACTTGGAGGTCAAGATAATATAGGATTTGGATGAAACCATTAGTCCGCCAACCGGAAATGAAACCTAAAAAAAAGATTAAGTGTAAGACTTTATCGGTCGGACTTGTGAGAAGAGAGGAGAATCAAATCTCGATGACCCACAATCCCTTGATGAAAAGGAAATTAACTAACTATCAATCCCAATCGGTCATAATTGTAAGAGGATACAAATGCTTAAAAAAGGTCTTTCGAACCCGCGATGAAATGAAGTCTTGATAATATTCTAAGTATAGAGTAAATTGAGGGTCACAAAAAGATATGGTGCATTTTTTAGATGGAGGATGAGAAAATATGATAAAAAGTGATAATATAAACCCGCAAACATGTTGTTCCATGAAGATATGCAAATGCTAAGTATTGATGCAATATGGAGGAGGCGGAGAATAGAGGTGCATTTTGAATGAACCAGAACTTTGGTGAAAAGAGGTATGAACCTACCACAAATCGAAATTTTTTCTAAGTAAAGAATAAGTAATAAGAAAATACATGAACTTATATATGGGTCAACAGGACTAAGTTTGAGAGGAAAGGCGTCCTCTCTCAGTTAGTTGGTGTTGGCTATTTCCCTGATCAGTTTAGTATTTGAATTGAACTATTTAATTGCACATGAATGTTGTATGTATGTATTTGTCTGAATTAAATGGGAAAAATGAATGCCTACAATCAATGAATGGAATCCTTGAGTAATCAAAGTATGCATGTTGTTTCCATAATTTAACCTATTAAATTGAGAATTTAAATAAGTGTGAACAGTTTGTGTCCCTATGAACCTTGCAACTTTGTAGGAAAGCTTACAGGACATGCAATCCTTCATCCAATCGCAAAAGGGGAGACCTTAACCATTTTAAACCTAGAAATTGTGAGCCTTAGAAGTTTAGTGGAACCTTATAAAGGCTAGATAAAAATGCCTTGACCTGTTAATTCTAGAATCAAACTAACACCCTGGAGGAAACTAGTGTATTGTGGTGGTTGTATTCACAGTTGTTGATTTGGATAAGTTGGAAGATATGGACCATTGGTCATATGGTGTCATATTGGAGTGGATAGATAAGGTTGTAATTGAACTCCAAAGGGAAGATCCCCGAGACAAGAAGGATCATGGGTCTATCGAAGGATGGCTAGGGAGAAATCTACACTATTGGATCGAATGAGGATATTTTCGGTGGACAGGCCATTGGAGATATGAAAGGAATATTGTGATAGGATTCTAATGAAAGGAACTTTGGGGACCATAGATCCATTGTGATGTAACACCCTGTTTTCCCCAGTCTATAAAAATAACTATATTGGCCAATAACTATGGCAAACTCAAAGATGTGAATGTTTGATTTGATAGACCTTTGTATAAAAGGTCGATGAATGTAAATTATATCATGAATATGTGTCGCATGATTGCTGGGAGGGGGATGTGATGAAAGAGACCACGATGGTTGATGAGAGGTGGTGGAAGGGGCCGGGAATGACTGCGTTAACTTCCACCGAACCGAAACTGTACTGGTTTGTACGTGCTTGGAAACCAAAGCTCACGCTCTAACCCCAGAATGAATTACCCACCAGAATGGTAGGTGGGGAGGCTCCTCAAGAGTAAATGAGGGGATGGGGGCGAACCACCCATCCGTAGAAGCTCTCAGACCTGACCACGGACAGGGAAATTCATGCCACATGCAACCTCGCAGGAGAAAGGAAAGGAAAGAAGTGTGGAAAGGGGGGGCAGGAGGAGGAGCGCGTGCGACAGGAATCGCGGAAGGAGAACCGGAGGAACTCCAAAAATATAGAGAGTCATGAATAGAGGAGAAGGGGAGTAACCTTCGTCCTTGACTTCCATTGAGCTGGAAGCAGGAGACTGAGTCTCAAAGCATCGTGGTCTAGCTCGGGGGTGGCTAGTGGTAAATCCAGTTGGAATCACTGAATCTACAGTTGGGTGGAAACGAGCACCCCTCTCAGCATTCGCATCACATCTGAAATTTCTGATAAGTTTTATGTCTTGCATTTGGAATTGAATGTCACGACCGCATGCTCATTTTTATACGCTCGTAAATAGTTTCTATATAGAAGTGTTTGCCTTGTGTTTTGACTGGAAATAATGGATGCATGCTTATACTAATATAACTACAAATCGGTTAATGTATAGAATGTATGAGTTCTGGATATGAGTATGTTCCCCTGAGGATTGACCCATCTAACTTGACTCGTACTATGCCCTGGTTCATCCTCCCGAAGGCACCTTTTTCGGGAAAGTACCCTCGTCTTCCAGAGTCGGAGTGAGTCCCTTGAAAAGAATATCGTTGTAGTAAATCTGCAAGTTTACCTTGCCCCTGTCACGAAGTAAATGGGCTTCGGAGTTTTGGCTTCCGGGAAAACCAGGTGCAAGACCCCTCGTCTTCGCACATCGCGAAACCCAGTATGTGAAATCCCAAAGCGGTGTAGTGTGAATTGATTTCGACGTTTCGGCACCCGGGACACCCAAGGGTATGAACCCCTTGTCTTCGCATGTTGAAAAATCCCACTACGCGAAGACCTAGTATGTGAAACCCCGAAAAAATCTTAGTGTAAATGGGCTTCGGAGTTTCGGCTTCCGAGAAACCCAGGTGCAAGACCCCTCATCTTCGCACATCATGAAATCCCGGTATGTGAAACCCCGAAAAGAGCTTAGTGTAAATGGGCTTCGGAGTTTCGGCTTCCGGGAAACCCAGGTGCGAGACCCCTCGTCTTCGCACATCGAGAAATCCCGACATGTGAAACCCCGAAAAGAGCTTAGTATAAATGGGCTTCGGAGTTTCGGCTCTCGGGAAACCCAGGTGTGAGACCCCTCATCTTCGCACATCGCGAAATCTCGACATGTGAAACCCTGAAAAGAGCTTAGTATAAATGGGCTTCGGAGTTTCGGCTCCCGGGAAACCCAGGTGCGAGACCCCTCGTCTTCACACATAGCAAAAACCCGGTATGTGAAATCTTGAAGCGGTGTAGTGTGAATTGATTTCGGCATTTTGGCACCCGGGAAAACCAAGGATATGAGCCCCTCATCTTCGCAAGTGGCGAAATCCCGGTACGTGAAGACCCGTTATGTGAAACTCCGAATCGGCCTAGTGTGAATAGGATTTCGGGTTTCAGGGTTTGAAGAGTCGAAGAACTCAACCCTCTTGCATTTCGAACTCCCGGTTTCCGAAGTCCCGATACGGCCAGGACCGTCGGACCAGGGTAGAGATTTGCAGCCGTCAATCTCAGCGTAGGTACGATTTCGGGTTTCGAGGTTTGAAGAGTTGAAAGACTCGACTCTCGAGCATCGTTGAGTCGCGAAATGCGAAAGGCTCCCCTTGGATTAGCCCAGGGTCATAACGAATGATCACTTGGAGGTGAAGCTTGTGCTTGGTGTTTGAGTTGTACACGACAGATTTTCAATGAAAGAACTAGTGGATTGGTTTAGTGAAGGTCCCGATCGGAAGACCTAGCCTACACTAGGACCTCATAGGAATTTGAGAACTCTGTCCCTTGATAAAGAAAGAGAAAGAAAAAGGTGAAAAATCTATTATGTCGTAGTGGGTGTGTGACAAATTGGTATCAGAGCATAGTTACAACACTTGGCCTACTTGGGCCATGAACGGGTTGCGCAAAGAATCCATTCGAAGTATTCTTAAAAGCAGTAACCCTCTATCTTAACCCCCTTAATCACAAGTCAAAGTTAATAATGAAAACTCCTATTGTGTGTATGCATGTGAAAAATCTGAACTATGTGTCGGTTATGAATGAATATAAATATTGACTAACAACAAGCGTTTTTTCTTTTGCACACAAGTGGACGATCAACCGCGGGAAACTGTAGACACATAGAATGGTGACTCACCACTAAGTGGGAGATGGCTCCCACAATAGAGACGAAGAGTCTGATGAAAGGAGGGTGGTAGGGACCCCTCCAGATCTAGCTGAGACTGTGAGGAGCCTCATGGTCGAACTACAGATCTCCAAAGTCGACAACAAGAGGATGATAAAAGAGAAAGAGAAGCAAACATAAATTAATGCAGTATTACTACAGAGTTTATCCGAAATACAAAGACAATTGCAACATGAACCTGACACCAGTCCAGCAGACCGACGACAGACAAAGAAAAGTCGAAGTCCACCTGAGATACAGAAACGTGGTCTTTTAAGTCGCCACACTGGGAAGAGCACCTCGAGGAAGGTCCACCCCAAAGATAAGGGACAATCATCGGACGATTCCTCTGGAAAGGAAGTTGGCGACTCGGAGGGATCTTCTAGCAGCAGAACTAGTTCTTATTCCCGAAGAAAATAGAAGAAGCGAAAGCATTCCAAGAGTCATAATCTCGAAGAATTCAGGAAGGTCAAACCACCCTCTTTCGACGGTGAAATAAAGAAGGGAGAGGAAGCAGAGGCCTGGCTACTTGGACTAAAGAAGTATTTCAGAGTCCATGACTTCTTAGAAATTTTGAAGGCCCGAGTAGCCACCTTCAACTTGAATGTAAAAGCTTCCATTTGGTGGGAAGACCTTAAGAATGTAAAAGGGATTCACGAAGAGGGCCTGTCTTGGGAACGGTTTGAGAAATACTTCAGGAAGAAGTATCTGTCGGAAAAGTATTTCGACGAAAAGACTAAATAATTCTATGAACTCAAGCTGGGGCAACTCACCATAGAGGAATATGTCAACAAATTCCTCGATTTGTTGAGGTACGTACCCTATATAAAAGCAGAAAAGGCAAAGGTGCAATGATTCATCAACGGACTACCTAAGGACTATTAGAACAGGATTGAGTTTGATGAGCCAAAGACCCTAGAAGACACTATCTGAAAGGCAAGATATTGTTATGAACAACTTGGGCATCGGACAGAACCTCGTGAAGGTTGGAAGCAGAAGAATAGTTCGGGATTCCAGAAAAAGGGGTTTAAATCTCCAATATTTAAAAATTATAAAAAGGACTCAAGGATGAGCTTCCCCACCCAGAGTGTACACCAGTAGAATTTCCCCTCCCATAGCAGAAATAAACCTTTTGGATCTACCTCGGAAAAGGATTGATATCCCAAAGAAAGAACCCTTGAAATTTTGGGGTTGTGGAGAAGAGCATCTACTGAGGGACTGCCCGCACCGACAACAGAACAGTCGGAGAATTTACAACGTTCAAGAAGCTACCACCATAAATGATGTGGCCAGGAGTATTCCACAAATTTATGAATCCGTGGATAACAAACAAGATGACCACCAAGCTTCAGTGGTGGAGATGGAAGGTATGATCACCAACCATCTAGTGTCTATTCTAATTGACCCTGGTTCGAATTTGAGTTATATAGCCCCTAAGTCTGTTGATAAGTGTAAATTATAGCCACATAAACATGCCAAGCCATGGTTGGTACAGCTAGCCACCAGCACCAAAAGAAAGGTAATTAAGGTTATACCATCTTCTCGATTCACTATGGGTGAATTCCCCACCCAAGCAACCCTTAACATATTACCCCTAGGATCGTATGATTTGTTGATTGGTATGGACTGGATAGCCACATATAAATCCATACTAGACTGTTACCATAAAACCTTAGAATGTGTAAGTGAAGAAGGGAGAAGGATAACCCTTCAAGGGATTCAAAAACCTGTCTCAGTGAGGCGAATATCAGCCCTTCAAATGAGAAAGTATTGCAGGAAGGGATGTCCACTATATGTGATACAGGTGTTGGAATCAGTTAAAGGTGACAAACCAAACCTTGAAGACCACCCCACACTAAGAGAATATAGAGATGTATTTCCGGAAGAGGTATCGGTTCTACCTCCGAGAAGGGACATTGACTTCTCGATAGAACTTGTACCAAGAGTGGTGCCAGTGTCTAGGACACCCTACAGGATGAGCATGCTTGAACTAGTTGAGCTTAAATTCCAATTAAGAGAAATGATGGACAAAGGCTATCTCTGGCCCAGTGTGTCACCATGGGGAGCACTAGTCCTGTTTGTGAAAAAGAAAGATGGTACCCTTCGATTGTGCATAGATTATAGACAACTCAATAAGGTAACCATAAAGAACAAGTACCCCTTACCTAGGATCGATGACCTGTTCAATCAATTGGGAGGTGCTTCCATCTTCTCAAAGATTGACTTGAGATCTGGATACCATCAAGTCTGAATCAAGGGTGAAGACATCCACAAAACTTCCTTTAGGATGAGATATGGTCACTATGAGTTTGTGGTAGTACCATTTGGATTAACCAATGCCCCTGCCACTTTTATGTGCTTGATGAACAATGTGCTCAACAAATTCCTAGACAAATTTGTACTAGTTTTTATTGACGATATATTAATTTACTCCAAGAATAGAGAGGAACATGAGGAACACCTTAGGCTTGTACTTCAAGTGCTAAGAGAACATCAACTCTATGACAAATTTAGCAAGTGTGACCTTTTCCAGAAGAAAATACATTACTTGGGCCATGTCCTATCTGAATAAGGAGTAGCAGTAGACCCTGACAAGATCAGGTCTATCATGGAATGGCCTATCTATAAGGATGTTTAGGATATTAGATCCTTTATGGGCTTAGCAGGATACTATAGGATATTTATAAAAGGATTATCCAAGATTGGTTTTCTAATCACTGCCCTCCAGAAGAAGGAGGCTAAATTCACATGGACACAAAAATGTGAAGAAATATTTCAAACACTAAAACATCTATTGACCCACACACTCGTGTTGAAGATCATCGATTCCGAAGTTGACTTCCTCGTGTGCACATATGCCTGCAAGGAAGGGCTCGGAGGAGTCCTTATGCAAGGAGGAAGTGTGGTCTGCTATGAATCCCAAAAATTGAATGAGCACAAAGTCAATTATGTGACCCATGATTTAGAGTTGGCCGCCATAGTGCACGCCTTAAAAATGTGGAGGCATTACCTCCTGGGAAGGAAATTTGTACTTATGACAGACCACTGTGGATTGTGATATCTGTTTGACCAACCAAAGATCAATGCCAGACAAGCTAGGTGGATGGCCCACCTTAGCGAGTTTGATTTTTAAATCAAACATATTAAAGGAAAGGAAAATAAGGTGGTTGATGCCCTTAGCAGAAGTATGAAAACAATTCACCTAGCAGCGATGAGCACCTGCGAGGCGGATGTCAAGGAAAGAGTCAGGAATTCACAAGAAACAGACACATTCTTCCAGACCGTGACCTCATACCTGGAGCAAGAACCCACAGGGATAAAGTATGAAGGCTACTAGATAATAGATGGAGGTCTGCTAACTTACAGAAGCAGATTGTATATTCCAGATTGTGATGACTTGAAGAGGTTTATAATGGATGAACTACATAAAAGACCCTATATTGGTCACCCAGGATACCAGAAGATGATCACGGCCACCAGGAAACAATTCTATTGACCTGGATTGAAGAAAGACATAGTTGAATACTTAGCCAAATTTATAGAGTGCCAACAGGTTAAAGAAGAACACCGACACCCAGCAGGATTATTACAACCTCTACCAATCCCGGAATGGAAATGGGAAACCATCTCCATGGATTTCATCACCGGATTACCAACCTCGACCAAACAGAATGACGCCATCATGGTAGTGGTGGATAAATTGAGCAAGTCCACTCATTTTATCCCCGTCAAGTCGACTTGCAAGGAAATAGACATCGCCAACGTATTCATAAAGGAGATATTCATACTACATGGTATGCCTAAAGAGATCGTGACTGACAGAGACACGAAATTTACTTCCAACTTTTGGAAATCCTTGATGGTTGGTCTGGAGACCAAATTACTATTTAGCACAGCCTATCATCCTCAAACCGATGGAAAAATGGAAAGAGTGAACCAAATATTGGAAGACATGCTAAGAATGCATGTAATGCATCAACCCAAGAAGTGGGAAGATTAGCTGCCACTAGTGGAATTCGCCTACAACAAAGGCTACCAAGAATCCCTGAAGATGAGTCCTTTCGAAGTCCTCTATGGTAGGTCGTGCAACACTCTAGTCAGTTGGAGTAATCCCATAAACAGAATTACTATTGGACCCGAAATGCTGAAAGAAATGGAACAACAAGTGATTCAGATAAAACAGAATCTGAAGGTCGCTCAGAACCGATAGAAAAGTTACGCCTACCGAAAGAGAACTCCAAGAGAGTTCAAGGAGGGAGACCACGCATATCTCAGAGTTAGGCCTAGGAAGATTTCCCTAAGGATGGGAGCTTGTGCCAAGTTGGAACCTCGATATTGTGGACCCTTTGAAGTTATAGATAGAGTGGGACCTGTAGCCTATAGGCTAGCACTTCCTCCCACGGTAAAAGCACATAATGTTTTCCATGCTTCATTATTGAATAAGTATGTACATGATTCTAATCATATAATTGATTGGTTTGTGATCCAGGTGGAACTGGAGGGAGAATTCCTACTAGAACCTCAATGCATACTGGACTGAAAGGAAACCCCACTCAGGAACCGAACCATTGCACAAGTCAAGGTGCAGTGGAAACATTTTGGCCTAGATGAGGCTACATGGGAAATGGAAGATGCCATGAAACAGGCATATCCAATTTTGTTTACTTCTATACATACACATCATATTGATAGATAGAACATCGAGGACGATGTTCCTTTAAGGGGGAGGGAATTTTAACACCCTGTTTCCCCCAGTCTGTAAAAATAACTATATTGGTCAAGAACTATGGAAAACTCAAAGATGTGAATGTTTGATTTGACAGACCTTTGTATAAAAGGTCGATGAATGTAAATTATATCATGAATATGTGCCGCATGATTGCTAGGAGGGGGATGTGTTGAAAGAGACCACGATGGTTGATGAGAGGTGGTGGAAGGGGCCGGGAATGGTTGCGTTAACTTCCATCGAACCGAAACTGTACTGGTTTGTACGTTCTTGGAAACCAAAGCTCACTCTCTAACCCCGGAATGAATTACCCACCAGGATGGTAGGTGGGGAGGCTCCTCAAGAGTAAATGAGGGGATGGGGGTGAATTTCCCATCCGTAGAAGCTCTCAGACCTGACCACAGACAGGGAAATTCATGCCACACACAACCTCGCAGGAGAAAGGAAAGGAAAGAAATGTGGAAAGGGGGGGGCAGGAGGAGGAGCACATGCGACAGTAATCGCAGAAGGAGAACCGGAGGAACTCCAAAAATATAGAGAGTCATGAACAGAGGAGAAGGGGAGTAACCTTCATCCTTGACTTCCATTGAGTTGGAAGCAGGAGACTGAGTCTCAAAGCATCGTGGTCTAGCTCGGGGGTGGCTAGTGGTAAATCCGATTGGAATCACTGAGCCTACGGTTGGGTGGAAACGAGCACCCCTCTCAACATTCACATCACGTCTGAAATTTCTGATAAGTGTTATGTCTTTCATTTGGAATTGAATGTCACGACCGCATGCTCATTTTTATACACTCGTAAATAGTTTATGTATAGAAGTGTTTGCCTTGTGTTTTGATTGGAAATAATGGATGCATGCTTATACTGATATAACTACAAATCGGTTAATGTATAGAATGTATGAGTTCAGGATACGAGTCTATTCCCCTGAGGATTGACCCATCTAACTTGACTCGTACTATGCCCTGGTTCATCCTCCTGAAGGCACCTTTTTCGGGAAAGTACCCTCGTCTTCCAGAGTCAAAGTGAGTCCCTTGAAAAGACTACCATCGTAGTAAATCAGCGAGTTTACCTTGCCCCTGTCACAAAGTAAATGGGCTTTGGAGTTTCGGATTCCGAGAAAACCAGGTGCGAGACCCCTCATCTTCACACATCGTGAAAACCTGGTATGTGATATCTCGAAGCAGTGTAGTGTGAATTGATTTTGGCGTTTTGGCACCCAGGAAACCCAAGGGTATGAACCCCTCGTCTTTGCAAGTTGTGAAATCCTGGTACGCGAAGACCCGGTATGTGAAACCCTGAAAAGAGCTTAGTGTAAATGGGCTTCGTAGTTTCGGCTTCCGGCAAACCCAGGTGCGAGACCCCTCATCTTCTCACATCACGAAATCCCGGTATGTGAAACCCCGAAAAGAGCTTAGTGTAAATGGGCTTCGGAGTTTTGGCTTCCGGGAAACCCAGGTGCGAGACCCCTCGTCTTCGCACATCGCAAAATCCCGACATGTGAAACCCTGAAAAGAGCTTAGTATAAATGGGCTTCGGAGTTTCAGCTCTCGGGAAACCCAGGTGTGAGACGCCTTGTTTTAACACATCACGAAATCCTGACATGTGAAACCCCAAAAAGAGCTTAGTATAAATGGGCTTCGGAGTTTCGGCTCCCAGGAAACCCAGGTTCGCGAAAAACGCGGTATGTGAAATCCCGAAGCAGTGTAGTGTGAATTGATTTCGGCATTTCGGAACTCAGGAAACCCAAAGATATGAACCCCTCATCTTTGCAAGTTGTGAAATCCCGATACGTGAAGACCCGGTATGTGAAACTCCGAGTCGGCTTAGTGTGAATAGGATTTCGGGTTTTGGGGTTTGAAGAGTCGAAGAACTCGACCCTCTTGCATTCCGAACTCCTGGTTTCCGAAGTCTCGATACGGCCAGAACCATTGGACCAGGGTAGATATTTGCAGCTGTCGATCTCAACGTAGGTATGATTTCAGGTTTCGGGGTTTGAAGAGTCGAAAGACTAGACTCTCGGGCATCGTTGAGTCGCAAAATGCGAAAGGCGCCCCTTGGCTTAGCCCGGGGTCATAACCGATGATCACCTGGAGGTGAAGCCTGTGCTTGGTGTTTGATTTGTACATGACATATTTTCAATGCAAGAACCAGGGGATTGGTTTAGTGAAGGTCCCAATCATAAGACCTAGCCTACGCTAGGACCTCATAGGAATTTGGTGACTCTGTCCCTCGATAAAGAAAGAGAAAGAAAAAGGAGAAAAATCTATTATGCCGTAGTGGGTGTGTGACATGTGAGATGATCCTACAAGATCACGTTTGTTTATTTTGGAAAGAGTCACTCTGAGGAAGAGGGTTTGAAAACCCCAATTAAAAACATGTCTTACCCTTTAAGTTCATAGTGATCGTAGGATTATATTAACCGTGATCATTCAATCTATCAGAGAGGCGCTAGATCATAGTGAGCAACTCATAATGGTTTTGGAGTCATTGCAATGATGCTCCAAGGGGGGGGGACTCTGAAAACAAGAAGATGGTCGTTGATTGGTATGGGGGCAAGAGTAAATCTCAGTCGTGGGATTTGTGGGTCCCATTTACTTTGTGTGAGAAATGAACAATTACACAGGAAGTAATTGTCGAGTGGGTAGAAGACCCCGACAAAATTGTGACCGTTAAACCCCCAGTACGAGGACCGTTATATATGGGTGAATGATTCGTCAAGATGTTGTCGTCAGAAGGGAGATCAACCTGGGTGGTTGGGCACTCTGAAAGGAGGGAGTCTGAATGACCATAGGTCACTGGTATGAGGGATATCAAAAAATTGGGTCGTCTGAATTAGATAATTTAGACCTCGAGGTACTCCAGTAAGATAAATGGAGAAATCTTCCTAAGGTATAACAAAGGTTATCATAGTATAAATGATGATAAGAGAAGTTCTCACATAAATTACTAGTGAAAATTTGATTGCAAGTCACGAGGAGGAGGAGGACAGTTGACATCCCACCAGCCTAAGTAATCTTTAGGGAGTTGATTGTGTGAAAAACTCCATAATATTCTTATGATGTTTTAATAATATCTCATGTTTAATGTATTCATTAATCCACCAATTTAATATTCCAACATATGTTCATCACTTATGTTATCCATCTTTGTGGCTAACACCTAAAATTATAAATTATAAGCTTCAATATCACCTAAGTTCCTGATCCTTGTCAATTGACTAAATTACTATTGTTCCCAAACTTTTCCATATTTTCCTTCTACGTATCTTGTAAATAAACTCCAAGTATAATGATAAAAATGTCGATTCCTTTTGAGTACCCATTAATAGAGGTTTTATCTCAAAGTACAAGGTTGCTAAGGAAATTATTTTCTTATCATCCATAATATTATGAAATTCAAAGTATTTCTCTATTTGGTTCACCCATGTAAATACTTATGTTCTATCAAACATTTTTAATTCAACTTGGGAAAGTTGAGACCCTTAGGAAACCATCCACAATTAACTACACTATTAGAGTTAAATCCCCCTGAAAAATTCTTGTTATTGGCAGGTTGTTCAGCATGAATACTACCTTTATTTTCGTGAGTCTCTTCGGTTATAGTGTCACTTTTAGAAATCCTCCATCTAGGGTTTGTATGATACTTGACATGTAATTTTTCAATCTTTTTATCCATCTTCTTTTCCATTTGATCACTATTTCCATCCATCTTATTTTCCATTTGATCCTTATTTTCATCCATCTTATTTTCCATATTTTCCATCTTCTTTTTCATCTCTTGTATTTTTCTTTGTGTGTTCACTGCCTCATTACTTGTTATTGACCTAGCACTCATTTCATTAAGTTGGTCTTCCCATTTGGATACATTGTTATGTATCTCCTCATTTTCTTCATGAGTTATGGACGAACTTTATAGAGGTTTACTTGGTGATGTAATTTTTTCAGAACCCCTACACATGTGGTGTAAAAATAATAACAAACCTCTATTTTCTCTTTATCAAAAAATTGTAATCACAAAAAAGAGATCTTCCAGTAAAAGTTTATGTCAATTGTAAGTGGTGTACCTTTAAAACCCTCATTTTGAGACTATCTTGATGGTTGATCTTTGTCCTGATGTATCTCTAAGATTTCGTCCATTATGATTTTGAAATTTTTTCTTGTAGTACTTTGATATGCATTCTCTACAATCACATAGCATCAACAAAAATTTGATGTGTCAAGTGAAAGTTATGGTAACTTTACCAAAACCTGTTGATTTTTTTCCCCTTCTAGAAAACAAAATTGTATGGAATGACTCATTTCCAATATTTCATATATTGTTTTGAACCTTTTACCTAGAATACCATGTTCCATTATATTTCCAAAGAAAGTGGTGTCACTCAATTTGTAATTTTCAAAATTTATATATGACACTTCTACCAACAAGATTTGTTTGAGACTAGTTTTAGGACTAATCAAATAACCCAAATTTCCATAGATTGTATCTCAATAAATGAAATGATTAAAAAATTGAAATTTTTACCACAAAAAACTCCCATTGTGTCCTAATTATTTTGAAAATTTCATAGTTTGAAACCTTGTTTTAAAACAGTTATGTTGAAAATTCCAATATGACTCGTTTGAAACTGACTTTGGGACTAGTCACAAACCCTCACTTAAAAAGGATATATCTCCAAAATTATAACTAAATAGTACTTGAAACTATTACTAGATATACTTTTCTATGTATCCTTAGGCTTATCAACATTTCACTATCAGAATCATCCCAGAAAAAAAAAAATCCTAGAAAAAATTCTAACATATTGCAATTGAAGGAGAAAAACCCTAGGATTGTATGCTCTAAAACCAAATGTTATGAACCTATTCAGATCATTTCCCATTTTCCTTACCCTTTCCATATTCCCAATTTATGTTTTTCATTTATTTTCCCTCTTCTACACCTCCCCTTGATTTCCCTCTTTCTTATATCCTTTCTTCTCTCCCTTTCTAGTAACCATACTTAGTCATATTTCAAAAATCGACGGGTTCACGAGTTGGAAGGTTGGTGGAACTTCATATCCATCCACTTTCTCATGTCATAATTTCAATCGAATGTCTTTCTACATTACACTTAGCCATTTTTTTTTCAACTTCGCGGGTTCATGGGTTCAAGCCTTCATCCTTTAAGTTTTGTGATCGCCACTTTGCACCCAACATTCCATGATCTACATGTTTGCCATTAGATTTATCATGGGTGTCAATCCCCCAAGTATTGTATCTCTTCTACATGCAAGTCTGACCAACTACCTTTCCACACTTAATATATTTTTTATCATGCATAACTGTGGGTTCGCAGGTTCCCAAGTTGGTGAGTTAATGAAAAGCTCCATATTCAAAATCGATATCGTCTGTCCCCGCCATCCTCTTTCTTTTCCCAATATGCATTAAGTGTTGATTAATGCTAACAACTTTTGTGCAGGATCCGAAAAGATAGTCATTAATGGATAAAAGCTCGAGGAATTACTCATTAAATTGCATTAAATCTCCACTTACCAAGGGATTAAATTAGCATCATCTCTCCAAAAAATATTTATTTGAGGCTATTATCCAGCTGAAGAAATACTCCCGTCAACCTATGGCAGCATCACCTAGACAATAGCTTTGTGGTGATACTTTAAATATCTTTGGTCCTGGAGACCAGAACTTCCATTGGTAAAGAGCATATTCATATTATCCATCTCCTCCTGCATAGAAAGATGTAATTTGGGCATATGGAATTGCTCACGTAGGCTGTATTCCTGAGGTTTTTGACTGTAAATAACTTGTTTCATGGTGTGTGGAGAAGTATGTGCCAAGCCAGGTAATTATACAACTCCAAGATCATTCTCCAATTTCCCTTTCACCGCAATTTTTTCGAAAGGTGTTGAAGATCCTAGAGCCGACCCTTACCTTCAAAGGAGAAGACCGAAGAGATTTTTTGAAGAAAAATAAAAATGGGCTTGACCTCCTTCATGAATATTTAGAGAATCTTACATCTATTCCATAAGACATAACTAGGATCCAGGTCAACTCTTTTAAAAACCCCTTTCAATAAATTGTGTGGTTGTTTACCAAGTTGACAAGTCAGGAAAACATTGTTACCATCTCTCGCATGATTTTATATATTTTATATATTGCAGTGAAATAGCAGTCCATATTTGACTGGGGAAAATTGATTTCTATCGAAATCTCATCCCAATTGACGCACTATAATAAGTAAAAATGATTATTTATGGCTCCCTATCTGATATTCTCTATAGTGTATCATTGTAAATTCCTAAAATTGACCATAAGTAAGAGGGTTAATTGTGAAATAGATCCAATTACCTTATGGTATGAGGAACTATGGAGACACAAGACCCCTTTGTATTTTTATGAAGTTTATAATGATTTTGTCTTAGTCCTCAAGAGGATGTTGTTAGGCGAAAATACTTCAAGGATATCTAACCAGGCTAACAGATTCTTAGAGAAAAAAGGAACGATAGAACAAATGGAGAATCATAGTGTCATAAGGATATTATGTTCCAAAGAAAATCCTTATTTTCTCCCATATCATGTATCTGAAAAATTATTCATTAGAGAAGTGGAAAGGAAATACAATTTATGGCTACTTTTTTTCCATGGAAAAAGGAAAAATCAATTTATTCCCTTGCCATGGAAGACTGGAGATTTCATATTCAGAAACATAAATAAAATCGACGAGTTTTCAAATCATTTCAACAATGTTAATTTAAAGCATGTCAAAAATATAATGGGGTTTGATCCTATCAAGATCTTTGTAGAACATATGCTTTTGTTGGGATTAAGTAACTTGTTCATCCATACTATCTTGAATGAAGAAGAAGAAGGTAACAACCAAAGTACTCATGTACACGATGTCAATGACCTAGAAACATCACTCAATAGTAATGATTGTTATAAGAAAAAGGGAAAGGGTTCTAGTGAAAGAAGTGCCCAATCTCCAGTTGTTACTCCAAATAATACCACATCCTGGAGAAATGATCCAATGACTCACCCAGATAGAAAGATTATCAACATTAATTCAAGTGGAGGGGGAGAGAATAATCCTCCCCTTGGGAAAATCGAGAGTTCACATAAGATCCCTGTGAGAAAGAAAAGGAAGAATTTAGTGTAAGAGGAAGAGGATAATCTTATAGAAAATGGCATCCAAAGATTTTCTTTGGATGACATGGAGCTAGAGGTAGATATTGAGAAAATATTTCCCACAATGGAATAGCCAGAAAATATGGCTAAACAAAATTATTTATTGTAAGTCGTTGAAAATAAGACCTTTAGTGAAGATGAATCCTTCACTTTTCAAAGTATTGTTTTTGATAAGGAGTCTAAATATTTGATTGTAGAAAGAGGTGACCAGAAAAATAAAAAGGGAAAATCTTTCTCCTCAAGGACATGTGGTCGTCCCAAATTTCTAAAATCCACAGGGAATTCGGGGATGCTCTTGACGATTCTATTAATGTTCTAGAAGTTGAAAACGTTAAGTTAAAAGAAAGGATCAAGGAATTGGAAAATGCCTTAATGCATCTTCTGATCCTAGCAAGTCCTTTGTCAATGGTTAAACCAACTACAACTATCATTAAGTTAAAAGGATATTCAATTTTACTCACAATAGTCCGAAGTTATGTACAGAAAAACATTAAAAAGAGAATGTCATTGATAACAGAAGCATGGGAGGTATCAAAAAATATTCTTTCTTTCAGCTCAAGGGAACATGCCTTTCACAAGTATCTGCAAGTTGATTTATAGAATGAAGAAGGTTTCTACATTGATGTTGTCTTTACATTTGGAATTAAAGTCTTAAACATGACATAATTTAAAAGAAGAGAAGAGGATATGCCTTCTCCAAGTCTAATTAAACAACTAAATGCTTGTTGGAAGGAAAAGATCAAGAATTTGAATAACATTGTCCAAGCATGCTGTGAAGCCATACTAAAAATAGAAGAATTGTTCAAAAGACTCACGAAGATAGATCTGGAAGGAAGCATTGATGAGGTACAAGACCCTAAGTTAATTCTCAATTCAATGTTTTTAACAAAACAACAATTTGATGAAAAAGTTGAGATATTTAAGGGGTTATCAGCTGAAAACTTTTATGTCATAGTTGAATATAATGAAGAAGAAATAGACAATTGGTTGGTTGATTATTCCGCGAAAAATCAGGATATTGAAGAGGCAATACTTGGCATTTATCATGACTTAATATACTTGGTTTTATAAAAAATAGGTGTGCTCGTTTTACCATAGACAATATAGAAACATTGTCACCCAACCATAGGCCAAAGCCACCCCCGAGCACCTTAACCTTGGAAGAGAGAATAATTCTGGAAGCAAATGCAGACCCAATATCCAACCAATTTAGCATACCACTCTCCAGAGCTAACATACCAAGCATAAATTCCAAACCATAACCAAGAGAAGGTACAAGCCTAAAATTGAAAATACAAGTTGCAGTAGCTGCAACTGCAACTACTCTCCAAACTTGCGCACTTACTAAATTTATGCAGTTGCGAGATGTGTGTGTCCAAATGAGCTCTAGCATCCTATATTTATACTTCTCTTCCTTATATTTTTTGGATGACTTCTCTTTCTAGAGTCTAAAAAATCAATATTAATTATTTTCTTTAGCCGATTTGTCTTCTAGGGTTATGTCCAACACTTTAGGGTTTCTTCTTTCTTCCCAGAATATTCTAGTCTTGTCAGGGTTACACGTGGCAGTTTAATACCTCTCATAGCTACCATAATATCAACACTCCCTCCTATATAGGTAGGTATTAAACGTAATGGTATTGAGCACAAATATATCATTCAACCGGTAGCATCATCATATCCACACAAGTTATCTCATGATCATGTAGATCAACTCACGAGCAACATCATCACTATAAGTATAATCTGATAACATCAACTACATCATCTCTCAAATCCATACCCCATATGAGTAATCAAGAATGATGATGAATAAGTCACTCACTCCACAGAGTGATACAAGAACCATTCTTCTAATCCAAACATATGTCCTAGAAAAATAATTGTCATGGACCATTTTCCACAGGGAAAATGTATGTCCATCAGCATACTGACTATCCATCTGGATGATAATCATCTCTAACACCATTGATAGCTTTTCATTAAAATTGGGACAATGTCATTCAATAGAACACAATTTTTTCGATCCATAGTAGTACCCAACTATTATCCAGTGGTACACAACCACACTTAGTAGCACACGTCTACAAACTAGTGACACACAGTCACTACCAGTGGATCACACCCACCCCAGTAGCATATAACTACTATACTAAGACATGTCGTCTCCAAGACAATAATATCATCTAATATCAACAATATCATGATACAAACTAAGTCATTTGGGCCATTCTTCCATTCACATATGTGATATCTGGAAGAGAATATTCCCTCATAAGGTAAAACGTCAGCCATGGGCTATCTAGACTATTATTCTCAAGAATAGAAGAATAATTGTCATTGATTTTTGAGCTTGGACCATTCACCTAACTGGGCCATTCCTCCGACATTAATCATAGTGCAACCTGGAGAGAATGAGTCTTCCCTAGGGAATGCATGTCCCTAATTGTTGAACCTAGACCATTCACCTAACTAGTCCATTCTTTTGTCACTAATCATAGTGAAACTTGGAGAGAATGAGTCTACCCTATGGAATGACTGTCTGGACCATTTCCTAATGGAAATGACTATCTTTCACCAACCTCCAAAATGGACCATTCTTAGAAACTTCCCACAATTGTGAACTTCGAAAGAATGAATGTCTGACGAGGCAGACCATTCTACTTGAACACTACTCAGAGTGACTGCCAAGAAGAATGAATGTCCTAGACCATTCCCCCACATTGGCCAGAAGGGTAATTGATTTCTATGGTACATCATCAATCTATCGGACCATTTTCATTACGAAAATGACTGTCCAATCTGGACCACTTTTCGAACTAGAAAATGCATGTCCGTCAGAAATATCAAACCACTTTCTGAACTGGAAAGGAACTACTCATCCTAGACCATTTTCAAACTAAAATATGATTGTCCATATATCAATAACATATCGGTGCTCCCTCCCAACGTGGGAGTAATCTCTTCCTTTTTCAATAAGGAAGTCGTCTCCACGAGCCCCAACTTGTTTCTTAAGTACACAAACTTTCATCTTTAATAGAGGCTTTACCAAAATATTTGCTATATGTTCATCTATGGAGATATATTGGAGAACCACTTATCTCCTCTGGACTTCATCACGGAGAATATAATGCTTGATCTCAATGTACTTCGGTCTTGTCATGGAACATTGGTTTTCTCTGAAGTCTTCACATAGCTCTAATCATTACAATATATCATGGTCGAATTCAGTACTTATGCTTCATGTTGGCTCGTGACATCGTGGAAAATCTCAAACTAAAACATATCCAAGTAGCACTTCTTCTATCACCATGAGACTTTTCCATGGATTTAGAAATCCATCATCTCGGACTTCTGAGTAACTATTCTGATACACTATCTCTGTCATAGAAATTTTTCACCACGCTTCTGCTATATATGAGATAATATGCATCAAGTTGTCTGAATCCATAGAAGTTCTTCTTATATCTATATACATGGGTCTCTTTCTGGTATAATCTTCTTTCTCACTTTCGTTATTTGGGAAGAACAGTATTTTACATGTAAATTATAATTCATGGATACTGTAGGAGGTATATCTAGTTTACTGGAATGATTTGTCGTCATACTATTCTCCCCCCTTCTGGAAGTATTTTTCACATATTCTTACATATATTGTTATTTATCATAACTTCCATTTCTTCTACTTGATTGCTTCTAGTGGGTTCAAACCAAGATGGTAGTCTTGTGATTCTTGGTATAGTAACTAGTTTTTCTAGCTTTTCTTTCTTTATTGGAATCTTCATGTTCTTCCTCATGTTTATCTTTAGCTCTAGGGTCCATGGAGTCTTCTATAGATTCCATGTCCTGAATATTCCAACTTCTTCCATTCATCATAGGATCATGGATGTAGATGGACAACCAATGATACTTTAAGGATTCTTTTCAAAGAAGACTTCTTCTAGAGTCAAACTGAACACGTGTTGATTATCATGGTTGCTACTTTCAATGGTAACATGGACATATACTTCATAATCCTCAATGGATCATATCATTTAGGATTAGTTCCCTCCTAATCCTTGCTTCATGCATGAATGCATGCTCTTCTTTTGGAATTATGTAATCATCTCCCTCCATCTAAGAGAGTCCACTCTTTTGTCTATATCCTTATTTCCTTCTTCAAGGTGTCACAAGTCTTTTTCTAATTTCCTCTTGATTATTGACTTATTTTTTATTTGACTTATTTTGGGTCTCTTCAAGTTTGATTCTGATTTCGGCATGTCTGGCAGTTGTTATTTATATAATAGCTTCCACAGTAGTTGTTACCAAATATTGTCAACGTACTTCATCGTTTTCATGTGTTTTGTAGTCATCGTAATAACAATCCTTATCTTTTTATTCTTCCATAGGTATTGATTCTCTTGACTAGAAGAAGAAGTCTATTTTATACTACTTGGTATTCTTTGAGGGTTCCCTTTCTTCGACAACTGATGCTTCGTCTGCTTCCTTCCTTTTCTTTAACTCAAGATAGTGGTTCCTATAGTAACCATATTTTTTAGAGTTGAAACATTGTATATTTGACATATCCTTTTCTTGATTTGGTTTCTTCCTTAAGCCAAACTTCCTCTTATTCCCGAAATCTGTGAACTTTGTTGTGAAGGCTTGATCATCGTATTTACTTTGGAATTTTTATTTTGCGTTAATCCTTGATTCTTCTTGTGCACAGCAAGTCCAAAGTTCTTCAAATGTGGGATACACCTTTCTTGTGTTCATGTTTGTGGCAAATGCATCCCATGTCTTGGGAATTCTATTGAGTACTATATTTACTAGTTCCTTTTCTGAAATGATATCTTCAATATCTTGTGTTTGATATCTTAACTGAGATATTCTTACAAAGTATGATGTTATGTTATCATCATCAATCATTTTCATGTCACGGAACTCATTCTTCAGACTCATTACTTGTCCAATGTTTCTGACTGAGAAGAGGTTAGCTAGAGCATTGTACATCTTCTTAGATGAGTCAATATGAGAGATGTAGGGTATCAAGTGATCTCTTACAGAGTCCACTATGATACTCATAGCATTGATGTCATTGTCCTTGAATTTCTCCATAACTACAACGTTATGACGTTCCTTCTCTTTTCCTTCTTCAAACTGTGGTTCCACAATATTTCCTTTCATGATATCCAACATTTTCATCTTGGAAAAGATGAGGTCAATCCTTGTCTTCCATGCTATGAAGTTAGAAGCCCCTTCTAACTTGTTTTTTGATTTCATAGAGTAAGTCATGATTTTTTTGACTTAGTCAACCTTTGACTTTCACTTGGTCAACCTTTGATTTTGACCAAAAAATCAAACTTGAAGTCTTGACTTACTGAGAGAATCAGGAGGCTGACTAGGCTAGGGTGCACTAGGATATCTAGGAATTAGGTCAAGTTTTTCACTTAAGGTTCTTTAAAAAGAGGGTTAGGATTTTGTTGCTGCGGCAAAACTTTGACTACAACTGCAACTATAACTGAGAAAACCCTCCCAATCTATCTTGCAGTGGTTATATTGTCCAAAGATAGTGTGGGCCCTTAACCTTTTAGAAAAAATAGGTGTGCTCATTTTACCATAGACAATATAGTAATATTGTCACCCAACCATAGGCTGAAGCCACCTCGAGCACCTTAACCTTCACAGAGAGAATAATTATGGAAGTAAACCCTAGACTCAATATCCAACCAAGGTAACATACCACTCTCTAGAGATAGCGTACCAAGAAAAAATTCCAAACCATAACCAAGAGAAGGTCCAAGCCTAAAACCGAAAATACAAGTTGTAGTAGTTGCAGGTGCAGCTACTCTCCAAACTTGCGCACTTACTAAATTTATGTAGTTGTGAGTTGTGTGTGTCTAAATGAGCTATGGCATATTGTATTTATATTGTTCTTCCTTATCTATCTAGGTCTAATTCTCTTTATGGAGGCTAAACACTCAATATTAATTATTTTCTTTAGCCAACTTGTCTTCTAGGGTTATGTCCAATGCTTTAGGGTTTCTTCTTACTTCCCGAAATATTCCAAACTTGTCAGGGTCACATGTGGATGTTTAATACCTCCTGCAACTACCATAATATAAACACTTGGAAGGTTAATTATTCAATATTAAAATCAGGCATGAAATAAATGTTGCACCAATGAAAAACTACATTGAAGTTCGGTTTAAAAAGGAAATTGACAAATTAACCAAAGAAGGCCAAGAAGCAGCAGTTGAGACAATTCCTATAACTATCAATGATGACAATAAAAGGACAACATCAAGCAAGTGAACTGGAGAGAGACCATCATAGTAAGTTTATGATGATCACATCTTGCTTTATTTATCATTTTTTCATCCAGTTACTCCACTTCTTTAACTAGAAAGGTTTAACCAAAATATGATAACGCCTTCATGTCTTCTTTCCAATTCTTTCTACTCTATCATCGCCCACCATCTTATTTTCACAACTTACTTCTTGTTTATAATTTCTTTATGGTCCGCAAGAGCCCCAATCCCATTCCTAAGGACACATGCATTTAAATTTCAAACCTTTGTAACAGACTCTATCTTTTTCAGAAATCCCAAGAGGACTATTTCGGGATCAGTTTTAACTATATTTTATAACTCTGAGTTTTGAGTATAAAACATTTGAGATTGATCTATCATTTTATTTATTTTATCTCCATAATTGTTTACTCTGTTAAAGTTATCTTATGCGTGTAGACCATCTTCCTTTATTTTATGTGATCATAAATCTTTAGTTTAACTATGATGGATGTGAGGAAATTTGTTTATCTTTTTCAAATATGTGATGTGTGAGTTTCCTGTTCATTTCTTAGGAACTCTCTTTTAAAACAAAACCTTTTTATTTTACTACAATCTTTATATTTCTTTGAATACAACAACGAACTTTCTCAAAGTCCTATATTTTTTTGAAAATATAGAATTCCAACAAAATCTTGAAACAAAGAGGAGTACCACCTCTATAAAAATGTAGGGGGATTTGTATCCCCGTGAGGTTTTTGTTTCGGTCCTAGCAGATTCAAGTGTCAACATAGCCAAAATCCAAAAAACATCCAATTCATGATCTGCTTTTATGGGGAAGGATCCTTTTACAATATACAAAATTCATAAGACAAGATGAGATTCCTATACAAATGATTATTTTTAATTATAAATAGGATATAAAGTGAGCATCATGTAACCTACCCTAAGCCAACATAACCATAACTAATAGTAAATGAGTGTTATGGGCTTTAACATAGGTCCTTAGTTTCCTTAACACTTAACATCAAAACCTTTGATTCAAATCCCCCTTAACCTCGAAACATCTAACCTAATAACTCCTTAACCTTTGAACATATAACCCACTAACCCCTTAACCTTGAAACCTCTAACCTAGTAACCCCTTAAAATTTAAACTTATAACTCACTAACCCCTTGGAACACTACCCCATGGAACTCAATTCCTTATTAAATTGTGCACAACTAAGGTAAATAAATTTATGACAAAGACAAGTATAATTGAGCATAGATGAGGCAAAGGAACTAACACAAATTGAAGATATGAAAATCAACACCCATAACCTCTTATATCTCCTTGTAACCTCTAATCCTCTAACAAAATAACCCCTCAACTTCAAAGCCTCTAACCTCATACTCACTATATTGTAACTTAGAACCACCTTAGCACTAAGATACCATATTAGTGTCATGGGCTAGCTAGAACTAGTTAAATGCCTAAGTTTTATAAGATAAGTTTCAAGGGTTAAGTATACCAATCAAATATGCATTCCCCTTAACACCCTAATGTCTAATAACCCCCACCAAAACACCAATTAATGTCCTAAGGTATAACCCACCCACCTTTCTAATCTAATAATTAATCTCCTAAGTTCTAACACACCCCTCCTTTTATTTGAATAATTTATATTATAGTGATAACATGATATATGGATTGGGGTTACGAATACATATTCACATGTGGGTTAGAACTTATAGGGATTGGTAGTCAAGTTTTATACAATTTAGGTTTTAATGGCTATTAGGGTTAATGGTTATAGATTATGGATTATATGTGTTAATGGTTATGAATTAGGGTTTATAGGTTCTAGTATGTACAAGATTAAGGGGTTATATTATGGGACATAATGAAAAATTATTTTTATTTAGGAGCTATAGAAATGTTTCAAGTATTAGGGGCTAATATATATAGTTTATAACTTAATAGGTATTAGGGGTGACAACTTATAGGGATTTGAATTCGTAGGTGATAGGAGAGAAGGGGTCATAAGTAATTTTAGAGTTAAATAGTTTAGAGTTCGTAAGTTATGAGATTATCAAATATTTTGGGTTATAAACCTATTCCTTAGTAATAGGTAGTTAGTATACCTACTAACTCATTACTTCCTATAACCCCTTAGGAACGCCACCTTGTTAATGCACACATAATTAATTGCAATACCCAATGAACATAGCCCTAAGGATACCTCCCCAAATTAGTTGCAATATAGTTCCAATCTAAAGATTTGTGTTAATTAAGGTTGTTCAAATTCCATACCCTATAATAAAGGATATTAAAATTATTAAACCACTTAATGAATGATAATAATATGTATTCGACTGTTATGACCCAAAGGGGGAATATATAGGGTTAAATGTATATGATATGACCCCAATGGGGCCATATATGGGGCTAAATGTACATGTAATATGTAAATATATATGTAATAGGTTCAGCCTAATAGTGAAGGGGCCTCATGTGTAGGGGTGAATAGGTATATATAGATATCAGTTATTCATTATTGAGACATGTGAATTGTGATGTATGAATGTATTTGGTTATTTGGAGGAATTTCTCCTATTCTTTAAGGAGTTATTGTGTAACTTACCTATCTTGGAGTTGTGCTCCATGCTCACATTTTGTACATGGTGTGTACTTATGGAAAGAGAACTTGTATAGAATGACACACATCCATTATTTGATAAATCATTCTAAAATTTGTACCAGAAACACTATGGATTGTCCTCTTTCAAATGCAACTTGTCTCACAGAAGTTGGATACTCTCTGAAGAAGATATGATTATTTTACCTAGAACACATGTTTGAGACTAGTTATAGGACTAATCAAAAAACCCTATATTCCATAGGGTATATCTCTGAAAGTGTAACTTCCCAAAACCTAAAATTGTACCATAGGTACCTCTCTATGTCTTCTAAATAACCTCAAATTTTATCTTTCTAAAATGGAACCAAAAATAAGTTATAGTGAAAATTCCAAGATGAATTTCTTGAGGAAGAAAAACCCATGGTTAAATGTATATGTTATGACCCCAATGGGGCACATATATGGGGCTAAATGTACATGTAATATGTAAATATATATGTAATAGGTTCAACCTAATAGTAAAGGGGCCTCATGTGTAGGTATGAATAGGTATATATAGAGATCATGCATTCATTATTGAGACATGTGAATTGTGATGTATGAATGTATTTGGTTATTTGGAGGACTTTCTCCTATTCTTTAAGGAGTTATTGTGTAATGTATCTATCTTGGAGTTGTGCTCCATGCTCACATTTTGTACATGGTGTGTACTTCTGGAGAGAGAACTTGGATAGAATGAAACACAACCATTATTTCATAAATCATTCTAAAATTTGTACCGTAAACATTGTGGATTGTCCTCTTTCAAATGCCACTTATCTCATAGAAGTTGGATACTCTCTGAAAAAGATATGATTGTTTTCCCTGGAACACCTATTTGAGACTAGTTATAGGACTAGTAAAAAATCCCTATATTCCATAGGGTATATCTCTGAAAGTGTAACTTCCCAAAACCTAAAATTGTACCACAGGTACCTCTCTATGTCTTCTAAATAACCTCAAATTTGATCTTTTTGAAATGGCACTAAAAATAAGTTATAGTGAAAATTCCAAGATGACTTTCTTGAGGAAGAAAACCCCTAGGATCGATGCTCTGATACCAAATGTTATGATCCAAATGCTTAAATTATCATAAAAAATAGAATTATACACAATGTACAATAATGTGAGCATGGAGCACAACTCCAAGATAGATAAGTTACACAATGACTTCTTAAATAATAGAATAACCTCCTCCAAATAACAAAATGCAGTCATACATCACGATTCACATGTCTCAATAATGAATACATGATCTCTTTATATACCTATTCACACTTACACATGAGTCCCCTTTACTATTAGGATGGCCTTATTGCATATATATTTACACATTACATGTAAATTTATCCCCATATATTCCCCCCCCTTGGGGTCATATCATATACATTTAACCCTATATATTCCCCCTTTGGGTCAAACATCGACCTGATGTTGGGACAAAGATTTATTAAGGGTGAGGAAATGTTGCTTATAATGTATTTAAAATGTATACAAAATTAGGCTTAGCACTAATTTTAATTCCACATTTGTGTACTTGATGTCCCACATAAAATATTATGTCGTCATTTGAAATATCTTGATCTGTGTCAATCACCTCATTTCACTCCTGAAATACACAACAATGAACACAATTTTCAGTACACCATTTAAATCATTTCCAAAAGAAAGAATCAAATCCATGAAAATATAATTCATTAATATCTTAAAGAATTCCCATCCAAAGATATGTGTTCATCAAATTTGTGTGAATGCCATACCCTCTAATAATAGATGTGAAACTTACAAAACACCCTAACAAATGCTAATAATTTTTATTCAACCGTGTTGGGACAATGCTTTATTAAGGGTGAGGAAATTTTGTGTACCTATCTACCACTTATTTTGTACATTACAAGGGGAGAGAGACGAGAGAAGATTTTAAATTCATATTTAGGTGTCCATATGAGGTTCCATGTGGGTCATCAATACTTCCCTAGATAAATTAGCTAGATTGAAATATCTGGAGAACCATTCCACCCATGAAACGTTGCAGAGTCTAATTGGGCCTCTAAGGCGGGTTTGGTTCCTACTGTTGAGTTAAATGGATTTTGGACCCCTCAACAGATACTAGATAGCTATTCATTATATTTTTCATTGTAAATGACTCATGATGATGAGACACATTTATATATTTGATGTCATTTTGTATTGAGTATTGACTTGGATGTATTGACTTGGATGTACATTGTTCAGGATTGAGTATTGACTTGGATGTACATTGTTTTTTATTTGGAATCCATAGAATCATATATATTTGTTTTTTCCCATATTTATGTGCCAATGTGTTTGTTTGATATTGTTGTTGGTTGAAATGTTTAAAATTTTGAAAAAAAAAAAAAAAAATTGTATTTTTTAATGCTTGTCTTAGTTTGTTGATTTTTTCACCAATGTTGTCGATAAGTTACATTCTAGACCCTTGTATATGCTTTTCCAATGCCAATTTTTTCAACAATGGATATAACTATTAGTAAAATATCAAACCTAAATACATTTGTGATCATTGAATAATAGGTTTGCATATCATTTCTAGCCTTTGAATCCTATGCTTAAAAGACCTAGTCAAGGTGGAGATGGTTGTAAGATTTGTTATTGATTGTTGGTGTAAGACACCACACAATAGGATTAGATAATGCTACTATTAAATATATTATCTCTCCTTCAACCTCTGCACTTCAGACAATAAATTGTGATTGCAATAGTGAAGATGTTTAGATGGATTACTAGTGAAATTATGGAGTTTTCAAGAAAGACATTATTTTTACTCATAACCTATAGGTGTTGTCATTGTTAAGGGTTTTGTTTATGTATGCATGCTCTTTTACAATGCATAGCTTAAATCATAACAAGGTCTTAATGTTTCTCTTAGCATGCACTTACTCATGTCATACTAGGTATGGTATTATTTAAAGTGGGATAGATTATTATGTGTCCCCTTGAGAGCACTAATTTAGGGGATGTTTCTAGGAACTTATTTGCAAGTGCCCACGAGTGCCCATTATCCTACCATAGTGAGGAAGGCTATTGGGAAAAGATACCTTAAGTGATAGGCCAATTGCAAGTTGTGAGTAATCTTGATAAACACTTTTTTTTATTTGTGACTTCTAATCTAAAACAAAATCCTTATTAGTCCCCAAGTTGATTATATTATGGTGAACTCTAGATCCCTATACAAGCCTTTAAGACCAATACAATTATTTGTTGAAAGTGAACTAGATAGTAGCTCTTGTTCATAATCACACTATAATGCATTATCAGAGATAGAGGCACTTTCTACAACTCATTATGAGGGAGATGTGTAATTCCTTTTGTGCTCAACATGGAGTTGACATATGGCATTTAAAAAATATTAATAATAATAAAATCCATAAATATGTATATCAACTTTCACTATTTTTTATTGTTCAAAATTCATTTATGAATGTAGAAATGGATTCCTACAAAAATAATCACTTAAATCTACGAATAGGAAAAAATGAAAAAATCCTCATTTCTTAGAATCTTTAACCTACCGCTAAATAAAATATTTCAATGCCCATCTTCTCAACTTTATAAATATATAAAAAGAAAAAAAAAAT
>ML781797.1:107955-144447 GCA_009831015.1 Picea engelmannii
ATATATATATGTGTGTGTGTGTGTGTGTGTGTGTGAGATGTATCTACTTTAATTATGAGCAATTCTATTTAAATTTAATAAATATTTTTAGTGTTAATATATTAACTCCTCTCTTCTCATTACAAACCACTTACCTCAATCAATATTATATAATAAATATCTATATTTCAACAATTTACCATATCATATCATATCAATATTTCAATATATATATATACTATTAATAAATATATATATATATATATATATATATATATATATATATATATATATGTGTGTGTGTGTGTGTGTGTGTGATGTATCTACTTTGATTATGAGCAATTCTATTTAAATTTAATAAATATTTTTAATGTTAATATATTAACTCCTCTCTTGTACAAACCACTTACCTCAATCAATATTATATAATAAATATCTATATTTCAACAATTTACCATATCATATCAATATTTCAATAATAATTTACCATAGATATTATCTAGGACAGCAACTTTTTTTGAAATTATTGTTGGATTCCTTAATGTTTAAGGAATGCGTATATACTTAATAATAACAATAATAAATTAATATATATATATATATATATATATATATATATATATATATATATATATATATATATATATATATCCCATAAAACTTGCGTTAAATCGAAATTCAAAGAAGATTCCAATTGCTTAGAATTCAAGTTAGAAAGCAGTTGCAAAACATATGAACAATTATGGTAAATGTGTCATGTATATCGCATGAAGATAAGACCACAAGTTACATATTTCTAATAATGTAAAGGTGACGGGCAATGAATTCAAAGAAATTTTAAACCTGGTGGGGTAACATTAATGGAATATACACATGTAACATACCAGTGCAATCAGCCCACCGAGATAGACAGTCAACAACCCCACTGCAACTATTATATACACATGTAACATACCTTTCCAAGACGAGGTGAAATCAGCCCACCGAGATAGACAGTCAACAACCCCACTGCAACTATTATAGCAGTGCCCTCAATAACCCATTTTGTTAATGAGTTTACATTGAAAAACATCTCATCATTAAGAACATCTGAATCTTGGCCTGCTGTGCCCTGTCTGCTCGCTGTTGCATTATTGTGAGGATCAAACCATGATGCAATCTCAGTAAGCTTCTGCCATCTTGCTTTAGCTACAGCATCTGCACGAAGATCAAGTTGTGACTCGAAGTGTGAAGAAGTAACCTCTCCAGAGTTGGCAATGCTGTCTTCCTTCTTTTCTATACTGCCAGCATCATTTGATACTCCTTTTCTATTTCTATCAGCCATTAGAGATTTTACCTTGAGAATTTCTGAACCATTGTTTGAAGGGGCATATATGCCCAAATATTGGAGGGCGGCCTCTCCTTTCTTATCAGTTTCTGAACACTGACATACTCTACATACATCCAGAGTATCCCCCTTGTCTGTAAGAGGACTTGCTACTCCAATGTTTTGAGTGTCGGTACCTAAGGACAACCCCTTGTCTGTAAGAGGACTTGCTACTCCAATGTTTTGAGTGTCGGTACCTAAGGACAAGCCTACATCTTCTCTACCTGCCTTAACAGAAAACAATAAATCTTCCTTCCTCTCCATTGCTCCAAAACTGATTTCGTGTAAAGAACCTAGTGTTGGAAAATTAGAGATATTATCTTGTGAATTAATGCAGCAATTTCATTTTCTACATCCTGCAATGACAGAGACTGCCTTTCAGAAAATTACCACTGGTAATTGAACCTGGGCTCCTTGAATGAAATATTTGCAAAAGCATGTCCAGCTAAAAACATTAAATCTAATTGCAATTTTTACCAACATGAAACAACAAGACCATTCTTAAATACTGCATGTTTGACTTTAAAAAATCTTTTAGCTCAAATTCTGAAATCAACCAAAAAGATTAATGAAGTTTTACCCACTTGAAACAACAAGACCATTCTTAAATACTGCGTGTTTTAACTTTAAAGAACTGTTGCTTTCATTGCTGGAAACTGAAAACTTTCTTCCCCGATGCATTCAAGTCAATTCGAGACATGATATTTAATAATAAGTCTTCAATTATACCGGGCATAATATCTAATAATAAGTTTTCAATTATAAGAAAACACATAACATAAAATAGTAAGTTTTCAATTATAAAATAGTTTTCAATTATAAAATAGTAAGTTTTCAATTATAAGGAAACAAATACTAAGGAAACACATAAAATAGTATGTTAAGTGTGTTGATTTCTGTTGATTTTGCTTCATATTCATTAGATGGACTGAATCTGTAATCGAAATAAAAATTATAGCAGAGAAACATTTGATACGCAATTTTCAAAAACTCACAATTATTTCTGCAACACGATTCTCTTAAATGCCCTTAAATAGTGAAAATACTCTAAATTTCTCCAGCAGACAACCAAACTAGGTCCTAAATGTGTTATCTAAAATATCATTTCCGTTATAAGTAAACACTCCTAAAATATCAAAACACGCTACAGAATCACAACACAAAAGCAAAGACGTCGCACCACTGTAAAGACTTAAGGGATTCATCGCTTGAATCAAATTTATTGCAAAATTGTAATTTTTATTAATAAAATTATTATTATTAATATAAAAATGGATTCACCACAGATTTAGTGTAGATTCAAACACAGATTCAGTGGTTGAATCTCTCAAATATTTTATTGAAATGGAATTCTATCCATTTAAAATAAACAATTTACCATTATATTATTTTAACTGGTAAAAGAAAACTTTACATTATTTAAACCAGTTAAAAGAAAATCTTAATAACAAATTTATAAAACGTTTAAACTACTTAAAATTTACTGAGTACAACCTATAAAGAATTATTTTTTCACAAAGCAATGTTGCTTACAGACGGCCGATGGGAGTTCACAAAGTAACGTTGCTTACAGACGGCCGATTGGAGTTCATTCAGCAATTAACAGAGAGATGAAGAATTCCAACAATTAAGCGAAAAATAAAGAATTCAAAACCAGAAGATTGCTAACCAGATGTTCTATCTTGAGGAAGGTGAACTGTCCTGCGACTATCTTGAGGAAGGTGAACTGTCCTGCGAAAATTCTCCAATTAAAGGCCCGACGGAAGGACATGAGCTCAAATTCAAATTGAATGTGGTTGAGGAGAGAAGTTCCACTGTAAGGGAATCTTGCAGAGGACTCCGCAAAGCACCGGCTA
This sequence comes from Picea engelmannii, assembly GCA_009831015.1. Taxonomy (NCBI): domain Eukaryota; kingdom Viridiplantae; phylum Streptophyta; class Pinopsida; order Pinales; family Pinaceae; genus Picea; species Picea engelmannii. The sequence goes on from ML781797.1 coordinate 111,157, forward strand.
AAAGAAATGACCGAAAGATTCGAAAAAAAGATTGGCTCAGCTTAAACGACCGAGAGATTCGAGAAAAAAAATGGTTCAGCTTTTCCCATAGGGCGGACCATGCTCCTTCAGTCGCCTACAATGCCAGAACCTTCCCATCTTCATCTTCTTCACGTAGGATGTTATCAGCTTCGGATTTTTAGATTTCCCGGCCCTCCCGGGCAGAAAAAGAAAGGAACGAGAACAAGAGGCATAACAATAATCATGCTTTAAAACCAGACGAGAATTCCGGCTTATTTAACGACTGGCAGCTCCGACTGGATCAAATGATTGGCTTATGGTCTGTTCTGTTACTGGAAAGGAAAGAGATGAAATGGACTAGCACCGAATGAATGGAGCCAGAAACCTAAAGCCATTGCTAGCTTCTGAATATATTTAACGCTGCTGTGTCATTATATATCATATTTTCTTCCTTCGTAATGAGGCCGGAGCCGGGCCCTTGGACTGCATGCGTCTCGAACGCTGGTAAGTGTGGGAGGGGCTTTGTGTTCTGTTTCGTCCATTGTTTCATCACTGCCTATGGAATGATGATGTAACTGTTTATTATTTAAAAACAGTGCAGTATCCACGCCTAGTGTAGGGTGAGCCCAGTGACGTCACTTCCACGTCAACAAAATTCGGATATGTATGCAGTGTGAACGATACGTATTTTTATATAGAATTACTTTAAATGTTATATATGATTTTGATTTTTTTCTTTATTAATATTTGAATTTGGTTATCTAATTTCTATTATATTAAATTGTAATTTTTTATCACCAAAAAGATTCAACACTTTCAAAAGCTTTTATTGTATTTAGATTAGGTTATTTTTCTAAATTTTTAGTAAGATATTGAACAAAAATAGTTGGAAAAATATTAAACAGAACAAATCGAAATCGTTAAAAGTATGATTGGGAATGGTTATCCTTGGAGATGTTCAAGACTCTTATTGGAAAGATGCCAAGGCACCCTAGGGCCAAGATTGGGGATGAATTTTAAGGTTACATTTGCAGTAAAATAATTGTGCAATTTTTGGGAAGTTTTTACCCATTTCTTTCTCTCTTTTGAAATTATAGGACCTCAAACAATTTTTAGTTCAATTTACAAATGTTTTCAACTATCAGAGACATTTGTCCACGAGTGTTTCAAACAATCAATCTTGAAAGGAAGATGAATTGTTGGATCAAAGGAAAAAATAAATAAACATACAAGGCACTGCTAAGAATGAATCATGTAGCCTATGGAAAATGATAGTGTGTTGAGCAATTAAGAATTCAACAGCTCTAACAGATGGATACAGATCAATAAAAACTTGTTTCAAACAATTGACATCTTCACACATTCAAATACATGGAGGTACCCTCTGCATATCATTTAAATGTGCAAAGAACTGGTCATACATTGAAAGGAAAATTATGTGTCATTACGAGACATCATACAGTAACATTGAACATGGTGAATAGCTTGTTGCTTGAGCTTTTATATATCAGATTTGATACAAGAAAAGAAAGAGTGGAAGGAGATGCTTTACAAGAACACAAATACTTTAAGCAAAGAATTACAGACTGAAACTAAAACACGGGAGATGAATCTTTGTTGCCTGTTGCACTTATCAACTGACTATGTTGAACGTTTTTGGTCAAACAACTCTGGTTATAAGAAACTCTTCAATTACCCAAAGTGTCGACCTTGATAATGGGCGCCTGCTTTGATTTTTATCCTTCTCGCTCATGCCTTAAAATTGTTTCTTGAAACTACTTCCTAATTCTTGAAATTGTTTTCCAGCTTCTTGATTCTTGAGCGGTTTTCCTCCTGGTAAAATTTGGTATACCTTTACCTGGGTGAAATTTTGTTATAGAGAGAGATTGTGGGGCAGTTGGAAACTTGTCAGCCAAAATATACATCTCGTAGGGAGGTTTGAAAGAAGATCTGGACCACTAATATGTGATCAAGATAAAATGTGAGTCATTGATTTTCCTTGACCAAGCCTGGAGTCGCTTAAGTATTGGTGACGCCATTGTTGTCGTCAGTTGGGTCCCGCAAACACATGGAATCTTTTTATTTGTTCACATGGACATTGATGTGGGAAAGGGATATCACATGTGTCACCCATATTTAACATGTTTCCCTATGTCTTTGTTGAATTTCACATGTCCACGTGGTAGCCCTTGGTTAGCCCTAACAGTGCTCTGTTAGCAGGTTGGCGTGACACCTGACCGAGAACACTTGGGATCAGAGATCAGTTCTGGATCGTCAATCGGGGGACGCACTTTCTTGAATCTGGGTCGTTGATCAGAGGTACTCGCAGTGATCAAGGAGTGGCTTCAAACAGGACTCCCAAGAGGGGAATCTGAAGGGATTCGACATGACAAATCTGGACCGTCAATCTTCTCAGGGGCACGACTAATGGTGCCTATTAAATCTGGGTCGTTCGTCGAAGGTGTGCCCATTGGGGCACTAAAGAGTTATGTCACAAGGGGAACTCTGACGATTTTTTATTTAAAGGTCGGGCACGCAACGCGATCTGAGCCGTTGATCTCTCGGGGTCGGAAAAACTCCTAAAATGTTGCGCTTTTAGGTCACATTCTTATGATAGACTCATGGGATAATAGACTTAGGCCCCTTTTTGCGCACGAAAATCCCCTTTTGGACCGTGACAATCCCCTTTTGGACTGCTACAAGCACCCGAGGGATTAATTTATGCCTTATGCGCACAAGGGCATGGATTTTTCTTGTTGTTTCTTCATTTTTCCTTAGGAAATTTTGACTATGAGCTACACAGAGGCTCCTAAAGCTTGACTTTCTACTGCTAACTCATCTAATATTAGCCTTATAACTTCAGTCATTCTTCATTTAATTGCAAGAATAAATACAGTACTAACATTTGGCTCCAGCAGGGAAAGCATACCCTTGCGGCCTGCTGAGAATTGTAGAATAAGTGTCTTCTTTTGTTGGGTTATGGAGTCTGTCTGAAAATAAACATCTCCTTCAGACCTGAAAATTGATCAGATATGTGACACAAAAATGCTCAACAACTTAAGTTGTTATAAACCTACCTACTTGCTCAAGTAACAAAAAGTGAATGAAGTAAAATTAAAAAAAAACTCTACAAACTAAAAACAAACGCCTGACTCCAAGCTTATTTATGTACATAACCTTCCTACTCTTGTTAGTTGAGCCACTTTGATCCAGTGAAATGACATTTCCAATTATATTAGGCGAGTTCCTCACTGCATGGTTGAACTCCTTGTATGTGCCTTCGCGGAATAAGGACAAGAAAAAACAGAGACTACAACATCATATGATTATGAATTTCATACCTATGATCTGAAAATACAAGCCTCATATATCTTAAGTCTTTTGAGGCATTGGACAATGTAGACTCCAACCAAAATGCAACTGGATCATGAAAAATACAGGGGATGACAGCTTTCTCAACAAAAATTGAGGTTTCTTCTTCTTGATGGATTTGACTAAATTGCTCCTATACACTCTTCCATTTCCCTTATTGTGATTCTGATGAAGAAAAAGGAGGAAGTACAACAACTTCATCACATGCTAAGACTTCAACTAGTTCTTGTTCACAATGATCTAGCTTTGTACCTTCAAGAACAAATGAAAATAATTCATCAATCTAAAACCCTTCATCAGAGCCCTCAGAACTCGCATAGACAGGTGCGCTAATAACATTTTTTGATAAATCCACTTTAGAGATGTGTTCTTCAATAGCAAGCTCTGATTTTGTGTCATGATGGTCAAATATGGACATATTTCTTCTTTAAATTTGTGTGATGATGTTGCATAACTCTGCACATCTTCTTCAACTTAGTATTCATAAAAAACAAGATATGTGTTGTAGAGTCCAATATGAGCATATTTCTCATGAACCAACCCTTGAGTAGAAGATGGATCATAAAAAAAAGGGGCCATGCCTCATCGATGATGTTACCTTGAAACATACTTATAGAATTTTTAGTAACACAATCTTGATTTTGATCAATAGGTGTGAAAGAAAACATAGTCTCTTCTTGTAAATCCTCATGAATATATCTATCACGGACATTCATTTCAAGCTCAATTCCAAAAAATTATTTCTTTTGTTCATTGTTGTAAAAGAAATATTGTTTGTATTCTATAACTGGCTCAAGTTCTTCATTACAACAGTGTTCAAAAGAAAACTCATAATATGGAAATTCAACAATCTTCTTTGGATTTTCTTGAAAATATAAATATTCATCAACACATACCATATTTCTTGAAACAACAACGGGTATTTGCAACTCATAATCATCCTTAAAAGAAGAATTCTCCATCTGAAAAGAATTTTAACTAATATCTTGCAAGGAATAAAGAATTATTGTATCCTCGTGTAGATTCTTTGAAACTTATGTGCAATCACTCCCCAGTGATGCCTCTTCATTTGAATTTTCCATGCCATCTTCTTCATTTCACTGTTATAGTAAGTTCCCCTTTCAAATTCTTGTTCATATTCCTCATTTGTGATCTCCCATTCCTCTTCATTATCACAGGAAGAGTCCTCTATATCCTTTGAAACTGATTTAAAACTTTCATTGTAGTCAATTCCAAGAGGAAGATCAATGGGATACCTTATTTTATAATGAGAATGGAACAATATATGAAAATTCTTCAGTGAAGCTATACAAGCAACAGGTAAATATATGTACCATTGTAGAGCCTCTCCAACTAAGGAGAACATGAATAATTTCATGAGGACATCTTCATGAAAGATACTCAGGTGATGCATACATAACTGGAACTCTATCAAATGCTAGGACGGATTATCATCATCATCTTCTCTGAATCTAGGAAGATAGTGTCCCCAAATCTCTATGCTAGGTACAGGATTAGGAAATCCATGTATATTTGAAAAATCTAGTGGAGCAAACCTTGCAGCTACTATATCATCACTTGATCTTGCCATTAAAACACAATGGAGTCTCCAATGGTATCACAGTGAATAAAGGAGTAACAGGATTTTCAAGAAAGGTTGAATGGAAGAGCCTACTTCTTGACAGGATTCTAAAGAAGGATTCAAGAGGTCTATCAAAGGTTCTAGTGTAAGTTTTAAAGAAGAAAGAGAATCTTCAAGTATATCAACCAGATTTACGAATTCAACACTTTGATGAACAGTAGAAGGAAATATTTCGAGATAAGGGTTACCTGAATAAGAAAAGATCTGATGTTCTCTGACATTTCTCCAAGTGACAAGATTTTATGGATCTGAATACATCGGAACCTAATTAGAAACATGGTGACTTCTAGTATGTCTTCTGGGAGAGGCCAGATTATCCTTCTTTGGAGTCGCCAGGTCAAATATTAACAACCAAGTGCTTGAGACCTATTTACCATCAAGTCTCAGAGCTTACAATGTTGTATTCCAAGGAAAGATTTCTTCAACTTACGTTCCCCGACAACAATGCCATTTTGGATGTCACCCCTCGAGATGTTTCGAGCTATTATTGGAACGATGTCGAGGCACCCCAGGGGCCAAGACTTGGGATGAATCTTAAGGCCATATTTGCAGTAAAATAATTGTGCAATTTTTGGAAAGTTTTTCTCTCTTTCTCTCTCTTTCTTTTGAAATTATAGGACCTCAAACAATTTTTAGTTCCGCTAAAAAATGCTCTCAACTATCAGAGGAATTTGTCTACGAGTGTTTCATACAATCAAGCTTGAAAGGAAGATGAAATGTTGGATCAAAGGAAAAACAAAATAAACATACAAGGCACTGCTAAGAATGAATCATATAGCATATGGAAAAGAATAGCATGTTGATCAATTAAGAATTCAGTAGCTCTAATAGATGCATACAAATCAATAAATTTTTACTTCAAACAATTAACATCTTCACAGATTCAAATACATGGAGGTACCCTTTGCATATTGTTTAAATGTACAAAGAAAATGACAAGAACTTGTCCTAAATTTAGATGAAATCAATTTTGTGCCATTACCAGACATTATACAGTAATATTGAACATGGTGAATGGCTTTCTTCTTGAGCTTTTATATATCAGATCCGATATAAGAAAAGCAAGAGTGGAAGGAGATGCTTAAAATAACACAAATATTGTAAGGAATGAATTACAGACTGAAACTTAAACGTAGGGGATGAATCTTTGTTTCTTGTTGCATTTTTCAACTGACTGTGCTCAAGGTTTCTGGTCAAACATCTTTGTTCATAAGAAACTCTTCAATTCCCCAAAGTGCTGAACTTGATAATGGGTGCCTTCTTCGCTTTTTATCCTTCTCGCTCATTCCCTAAAATTGTTTCTTGAAACTACTTCCCACTTCTTGAAACGATTTTCCAACTTCTTGATTCTTGAGCATTTTTCCTCCTGGTAAAATTTGGATTACCTTTACCTGGGTGAAATTTTGTTATAGAGAGAGATTGTGGGGAAGCTGGAAACTTTCCAGGAAAAATATGTATCGCGCCCGGCTCCTGAAGAGATCTATGTCATCATTTCTTCTGCAAAAATTCAAAAATATATTGCAGAGATCACACGACTCAGCCAATGTCGGATCAAAAATCGGTGAGCAATCTCAGTCGTTGATTGCAGGTATCCCATCGGAGCAATCAAGTCCTACAAAGGCATAAAACTCAGTAATCGTCATATCTACTCGATCAAATTTAGACAACTAATTGGAGTCGCACCTGTTGGAGCGATTGGGGTTTGGCCTTCAAACAAGACTCCGATGAGGGAGCTCCAAAATTACATATTGACCGTCGATCTGGAGCTGCGCAGGGATATCCGAAAACATATATGGACTGTTAATCTGTGATTGAGGTAAAACGTGAGCCTTTTATTTTCCTTGACCAAGCTTAGAGTCACTTAAGTATTGACGAAACCATCACTACCGTCAGTTGGGTCTTGAGGACACGTGGAAACTTTTCATTTGTTTGCGTAGACGTTGAGGTGGCTGAGGGATATCACACATGTCACCTAGATTTAATGTGTTGCTCAATATATTTGGCGAATTTAATGTGTCCACATGGCAACCCCTGGTTAGCCCTGAAAGTGCTCTGATGACAGGATAACATGACACCTAACTGGAAACACTTGGGATCAAAGATCAAATATGGACCGTCAATCAGTGGGGGCACTTTCTTGAATCTAGGTCGTTGATCGAATGTAATCCATCAGAGTGATCAAGGTGTGGCTTCAAACAGGACTCCAAAGGGATTCAACATGACAATCTAGATCGTCCATCGAAGGTCTAAGAATCATTATGGGTCATTGATCTCGTTGTGGTCAAAAAGAAAAATTCGGCTAAGGAGAATATCAGCGTATTGACTCCAACCTAGACATGTGGCGGATTTCTACTAGCCAACAAGGAAACTAACATGGTAGGAGAGTGAGATACATGTCACCCAGATATGATATGCTTTGGGGCGCTTTTGGTGGGTTCCACCTGTCCACGTGAAAACTCCAGATTAGTTCTGATAGTGCCCCATTGGCATGCCTAACTGTCATCTCTTCTGCATTTTTCCATCAACGACATCGTCATTGGCAATGTGAAAACTTGTGTCAGGAGCTTTGCTTTGCACTTTACCGACGACGATCTTTGTGTTGATCTCCGTCGTTAACCTTTTGTCAACACACACACACACATATATATATATATTCCTATGACCTTGAGAAACCCATGATTACCTATATATTTTCTTATGACCTTGGGAAACCCATGATTATCTATATATGACTTCCCATGACCTTGGGAAACCCATGATTACCTTTCACATTGTTATGAGGTCATGCCACATTGTCCTGTTCAACTATGTTTGAACATTAAAGGGCTCCTCTTGTATGATGACATTCATATATTTAACCTAAAATCTTTATATGTCAAAATTGTAAATGCAATACCAACAATGACGAGTATAAAGGATTTAAAATATAGGCTTATCCTACGTGCTACGAATGCAAAGGATTTAAAATATAGGTTTGTCCACGAATTAGTAAAAGCAACTTTTCATATGGAGGATCCATTATGTAAAACAAGTACTTGCTCCTATAGAATCTCCCATTGAAGGTATTGTATACATTAAATTAAAATAAAGGTGATGCGTATTGCATTTCACCTCTATGTAGTTATACTATGACGGTTTGGATGTGTTTGACATATGTTTATTTAGTTATACTATGGCGGTTTAGATGTGTTTACATATGTTGGTTGATGAGCATGATATATGGCGTCATGTGTAATTGATATTGGACGTGAACTTAGGGGATAGCTTGGATTACTTAGGTTTCATTCATTCTTGAGGCTTTGTTGGTGAGGATGCTTGTTTAACGATTTAGAGTACTTGAGATTTGGAGAAAGGTGATATCCTTAAACTAAAGAGTATTTTTTTTTTTTTTTTCATCATGTGGAGGTAGGATAGTTTATTGTCAAATGTGATTTTATTGTTGTTCATGAATTTGATAATTAGATTTGAATTATTAATAAAAAAACAATGTCCTCACTTTAGCAGTGTATATAGAGAGAAGTCCCTAGAGAAGAGCATACACCTCAACCTGGTTGTTTTTGGTTGTCCCTAAACCCCATTCATAAGACAATTCTTATTTCTCCCTAAGATTAGGGATGATCCCCCCATACCTACCACCCCTTCTTTTTATCTTCAACCCTCTTAGTGTCATAAACATGATATATTCTTTCGACCCACAATGTTTTAGGAATTTTCCAACACCTTATTTCACTATGGAGCTTGTGAGAGTTTGTTCCTATTTTAGCAATGTTGATTTTCTTCTTTACACTAATTAAAATAGAGAGATATTTTTTATCTTGTAGATGAGGGAATTCTCCTCCTTATAGTATCTTAATTTCCTCTTATCCTCTAATTCTTTATTGCACCACAAATTCTCCTAAAATTGAGATGTAATAATATTTTTAATATTATCAATATTCTAGAAAGTGGTCTCTTTCTTGATTCCCCAATGATTTAGCTAAGACTTGGCATATTTATGCTAACCTTGCTTGAGTCGCAAGTGGTTTTGACTGGATTTTGAGGCAATATTAGGAAGCCTCTTTCATTCCATGTTGTGTATCTTGTTCTTGTACATTACGTACCTAGTCATAGCCATGCTCGCAATAACTGCAATACTTGCTTCTATGAGGAGGATAAGATAGGGTGTATTGCCTTTAATTTTAATATTATAAGTTATCAAAATTTCTAGATTTTCTTGATCTCTCTCAATAATTTTGTAGAGATGTTATAGCCTCAAATTTCAAAACGATGTAGGATAACAATAGTGACAAGAGGATTGGAAGTTATTACAGACTCGCTCTGAGGTCATCTAGGGTTAACCTTCTGAGTGCTTATGTTGCAGCCATGGCCGCCCCCGAAGGAGGGGTGCCATCGCCCCCTCCTTCCACAACTGACTCCTTCCGCAAGCTTCTGGCTGCCCATGGCAAGAAGCTTCCCCTAGCTGCTCCCCCAAGCTTCGTTAAGAAGCTCGACTCGATTCTGGAGATTGATCTTCCCCCTGACCACCCTATGTGTGTAGCAGTCTCCTTGACAGATCATGGTTTGGTAGGACAATTTATGGGGATCTGGCCCTCAACCAGGACCACAGAGAACTGGATCCAAAGAAACTGGCACCCGCTGATCCAGAACAGTGTAACCTGCTATGTGGTGGGAAGAGTCTTCTTTATCTTTGAATTCATCTCGCAAGAAGATCAATATCTCATCTTTAGAAACGAACCTTATTTCATGGGAAATCAAGGGCTCTACTTAAACCGTTGGATGCCAAGCTTTGATCCAGCGGTGGAAGTGCCCAAGGATGTCCCGGTCTGGGTAAGACTACCAAACCTCCCAATCCATTGCTAGAATCCCACTTCTCTCCAGGCAATCGGAAATGGGCTCAGTCATTATATCGATAAGGCGGACCCCAAGGACCAATACTCCTATGTGCGCATTTGTGTGGAAGTGGATCTAGAAGTAGGTCTCCCAGAGGCAATCAAGTTAAAGGTTGGAGACTGGCATCATTACCAGAAGCTTGATTATGAACAACTTCCATTCAAATGTAGGGGTTGTCACGAGTACGACCACTTTCAACGAAACTGCCCTAAAGACCCAAACAAGGAGAAAGACAACGGAGAAGGATGGAAACAACCCAGAAGAGGAAGAGCCTCGTCCAAGGAAAAAGGCCCAAGGAACGAAAATACAAACCATGCTCAATCCAAGGAGTAAGGAAACCAACCAGAGAGAGTGACATCAAACAGGTTTCGGGGGCTAGATCTAGAAATAGAGAAAAATACAGGAGAAGCCCCTTAGGATTTACCTATAGCAGAAGTGGAGCAAGGGAAGTCAACACCAGAAGCCAGAGAGGAGTTGATGCCCGAAAGGGTGGAAGAGTAAGGACAAACCGCGGGGGGGAAGAAACTAGAGCCAGAAGTGAAGGAGAGGTCTCCTCAGATAGTGATAGCAAGGGAGAAAGTGACACCATTATCACCCCAATAAAAACAGGTCGAGGTAGGAAATCCAAGAAAGAAGAAAGAGAAAAGGAGACATATAAAGATGCCTTGAGTGGATCGCAACCAACAATCAGACAGTTGATCAATGTTAGACAAACAAGGAAGCACTCTAGGGCCCCTCAAGGAGCCCATATCTCCCCCCCAGGTAAATCATGAGACTAACCTCCTCGAATTGCAGGGATTTCAGCAGTAGAATAAAGGAAGAGGCACTTAAAGATATCATCAGAACTTCAAATTTCGGGATCGTTCTTATCCAGGAAACCAAGATGGAGGAACAAGACTTCCTCAACATAACAAACGCAGTCTGGAAAACAAGCAAAGGAATAGCAGAAAGCGCAAGAGGAGCCTCAGGAGGTGTAGACACTCTCTGGAACCATACGAAGTATGACCTCATTAAATATGAAACATGCAAGCATTGGATCTACACCAACCTCCTTCACAAAGAAACGGGCCGACAGGTAAGTCTTTTCAATCTTTATGTGCATGTCCTCTTGGAGTAAAAAAGATTTTTCTAGGATACCCTAAAATTTTACCTGCTACTAAATGAGATGGAAAATATAATTATTGGGGGGGACCTCAGTGTGACCCTAGCAGCGACCGAGAAAAAGGGTGGCTCCATTGTGCGAGATCCAGCAAGAGAATGGGTAGAAGATATCATTTCAGATTGGGAGATAGAAGATGTCAAACCTTCTAAAGGAAAATACATGTGGTCTAATAAGAGGGCATAATCGGGCACATTGCTGCTAGGCTGGACAGGTTCTTAGTTCATAGCACCTTTATGCTTCTGGGCCTCACCCTGTCCTCCTCCATCCTCCCTCACAGTGTGTCAGACCACAAACCAATCATGTTGGATATTTCACATGACAAGAACCTCAGGCCAATCCATTTCAGATTTAGCCCAGCCTGGCTCCAAGATGAAAGCTTCCAGGATCTAGTTACCAAAACCTGGAATGAAACAGTAAGAGGCTCTCCCTTTTTTGTTTGGGAATAAAAACTCAGAAGATTAAAGGTAGTTCTAAAGTCCTGGGAAAAAAGTCTCCCTAACCCTATTTTATCCCTCCAAGAAACCCAAAAATAGCTTGAAAAACACCAGCTGGATATGGAAAATCAAGAAATCACCCAAGAAACTTTGCAACAAGAGGATCAGCTCCAAAGGAATTGGCATCAAGCATGTAGAGAGGAGGAAAAGTATTGGCAAAAAAAATACAGGAGCCTTTGGTTGGAAGCAGGGGATAAAAACACTGACTTCTTCCACAAACAAGCTGAAGCTCGAAAGCAGTTCAAGAATGTCACAGAAATTCAGGTCCAAAATCAGACAATAACAGATTTTGAAGGCATAAAAGCAGCTGCGGCAGAAGCCTTCGAAACTCTTTACAAAGAAACTCAAAGAACTGCTATAGATCCCAAAGTTTACCCCCTTTATTTAGTTCTGGCACCCATTCATGAAGATGTCAACATCAAGCTAACCAGGGTAGTCGACCAATAAGAAATAAAAGAGGCACTTGATCAAATGGACCTAGACAAAGCCCCAGGTCCAGATGGGTTCACAACCAGATTTTACCAAAATAGATGGGATATGTAACGACCCCATCGTTACGAGAACAAGCGAAGCAGTTTTTTTTTTGTTTTCATTTTTTTTAGGAGTTAAGAGGCAAGAAGGCGACAATGACAACAGTTTAATCAAACCACTGACAATGAATGCTAGCATGCAGTCCAGGAAACAAGTTACTATGACACCACACATCATCTCAAGACAAATTGCAAACATGCGCAAAATAACAAGGAGGACGACTACCCTTTCGACACAAACACGACCACGCCTACAAGCTAAGGGACAACACCCCCATCCCGACATCACAGCCTAGACGAACAAATGCTAGAACCTCAAGGTGTGCAGACCTAATGCCTGAAGGCGTTCGACCCTTGTGCCAAGAGCAACTTGCACGCTCGTCAGCACTCACACAAAAGAACCTACTCCGGCCAATATCTCGTTCGCCGCTATCCCCCAGGGCGCACCATGATCCCCTCAGCAGGAATCATGTCGTTCCTCGAGTGATAGATGTGTCAATAACCTTGGCGCAAAACAAAAGGGACCAAGACTCAAGAAAAATTCAATGAGCTAGGAACCAAATACTGACTGGGAGACTATACCTATCCCACACAAAGGTTGATGAGACACAAGAGGACGAATACAAGGGGTGACGCCAGCCCACATGAGATCGTCCTCGCCCCCACCAATCACCCAGTCTAACTAGTCTATGATTACATTCAATTTTAACAAGGGTTCCATTCTAACGGGACACATCAAGTTACAATTAGACAATAATGCGTCTGCTAAATAAACGTTAATACAGTTAATTTTGCAAATCTAAGTGGTCAATACTAAAACCATAATTATAAATGCCCTCTATCCTTAATTAAAATTCAATCCAGGGAGTCTAAAGTTTGCAATCCATTCCTTACTTACCAATCAAATTTTAATCTTTAACACAACCTAATCGATCAAGTCTATGTTAATCCAAAATCTCCACCCAACTAGACATTAACTTAAATAACAACATTTACAATCTTAAAGTAGAATTCTATCATTATAACACTTATGAACAATTAAATCTCAGCATGTAGTCTAGTTATATTGACCGAACTAACAATACTATCTGTCTAATAATATTAGAAGGAAACTACTAACTATTAGCAGGGCTGGAGCAATTTATCGAGGAAATTAACATAGCAGTTACTTAATAATTAATATAGAAATAACAAGGCAATTACATGACCATTAACACGACAATTAAAAGCACACTAACAAGGTAGTTTACATGACTATTTTCATAACAAGTAATACAACAATAGCAAGGCATTTAAGGTGTAGTTAACATTTAACTCGTTGTGTCATTTAATCCAAAGAATGAATCGGTTGGCCATTTACATTATTGTAGCAATTGTTCTGGCAATTAATATGACCATTACATAACAATGAATCTAGCAATAGAAAGGCATTTAACTCACTGTTATCCATTTTATTTGCTGGAAAAAATCAAGGCAATTAATGCGACCATTACATAGCAATGAATCTAGCAATAGTAATGCATTTAACTAACTGTTATCCATTTAATTCATTGTGGCAAAATTAGGAAAAACGCGGTGCCCACATGGTGGCCAATCATGCCCAGACGACAGAAACTCAACAATTAAAGGAAAACGTATACAATCAACATCAACGCGGTCCATCATTCAAGGGAAAACGCAGTAACAGTTTGAAGGCGAAATCGTGGTCATTACTGCAAGTCAGTTATGAATTGAATAGCAAAAAAAAGGGTGGGTGAATTCAACATGCACACAGTCAATTTTTATTTACCAAAACCGTGGTCATTCCGGCAAGTGAATTTAAGATTTAAAAGATAAATTCGTGGGTGATTTCTACAGCAAATCAGTCTATCGTTTGAAAGCAAAAACGTGGGCATTTAAAATGACAATCTTAGTCTCATTTGAAAGCAAAAACGTGGGCATTTAAAACAACAAACTCAGTCTCATTTGAAAGAAAAAATGTGGGCATTTAAAACAACAAACTCAATCTCATTTGAAAGAAAAAACATGGGCATTTAAAACAGTAAACTCAGTCTCATCTAAAAGCAAAAATGTGGGCAATTAACAGCAATCTCGATCTCATTTGAAGGCAAAACGTGGGCATTTAAAACGGCAATCTCTGGCAACATTTAAAAGAAAAAACGTTTTTCTATTTCCATGATACCAATACCAAATGTAGACATGAATCAATTTGTTTTCCCATTGCCCGAATACCAATACAAAATGAAAACATGAATCAATTTGTTTTTCCATTTCCAGAATACAAATACAAAATGCAGACATGAATCAATTCATTTTTCCATTGTCGGAATACCAATACAAAATGTAGACATGAATCAATTCGTTTTTCCATTGCCAGAATACAAATACAAAATGCAGACGTGAATCAATTCGTTTTTCCATTGCCAGAATACCAATACAAAATACAGACATGAATCAATTCGTTTTTCCATTGCCAAAATACAAATACAAAATGCAGACATGAATCAATTCATTTTTCCATTGCCAGAATACCAATACAAATTGCAGACAACAGTAAGAGAACCAAAAGGATCCAATCATCCAAGGACAACAACGGAGGTAGACAGTTGATAGGTTCATCCTTTGCTCATCATCCTCACACAGAAAGGCAAGGCGTTGAGATCCATAGGTCTATTAACACCTAAGCGATGACCGTAGATCAGGCTCCTAGCCGACTTCCCAGGCGAGGACTGATGAGCTAGGGATGATAGGCAAAACCACCACAATGGTCACAATCAAACACCACAAGGAGGTCAAGACATGTGGGGAAATGAAAGCCATGGGACTCAATCAATCATCGAGCTAGTCTATGAAATAAATTCAGTCATCAATCTAGACAATCAGTTTACTTACTCCATTAAACATGCAGATCCAAGCATAAATCCTACAACAATCTACCATAAAAAAAATGAAGAGAGTGTATCGTTGCCTGATCACCCGCTCTGAGTGACGTCCCACGCACTTCGTGCAACTCCCTCTTGTCGACCGACGAGACTTCACCGATACCTCCCAGCCAATGCTAGGGGTACTCTTCTTCCCCCTTAGCCCCCCGAGCCACAAAGGGGCCACACACACTATCCAGAGATTCAGCTAGCTCCCAGCTCGCCTCGCAAGGTCGAGCTACCACTCCTCACCGAGCTAGGTATCCCAACTCCCACAAGCTAAGTCAGTCAAGTAGAGATTTCTGCAGCGTAACATTATGCAAACAGAAGAGATCCTTCATCCTTCTCCTCCCTTCATTATATAGAGTTTCGAAGTCCCTTACTTTCCTAAAATATCATTTAATTAAGTTTTTAAAAATTAAATCCTAAAAATTCATCCCCGTAAAAGTGTCACCCAACCCCTTCATTCCTCCACAAATTAATTTATTTAATTAATTAATTTCTCTTATTTCCCTCACCCACCTAGAGTCACTCCTAGAATCGCTCTTAGGTGTCCCCAAATTCTCTTACAGGTTTTAATGACTTTCCCCATTATCAATTTGCAAGTTTAATTTTAAATTAGAAAGTTCTTAATGGTAGATACCTTACTAAGTTTGACTTTCTTCTTTTTCCCTTGGGTTTCCCTCTTCTTCTTATGTTTCCCTCTTTTCCTAGTTTCCTAAATATTTTAGATTTCCCTCTTTCCCCTTTTCATTTAGGACTCAAATTGGTAGGTGTAGAAATTAACCCCCTTTTTCCTTTTTAGTTAATAATTTTAAATTATCATAAATAATATACAATTATTTCCCCTTTTTTTTTTAATTTTACCCTAACAGATTTTTATGAATCATTTAAATTGTTTACCCCCTTATTATTACAAGATTTAACGAAGAGTATAATTATTATTTATGTTGTTTTTATTTTTATTTGTTTTTAAATAGATAGATAAAATTTAACCACTAGCATAATTTAAACTTAGATCTTAAATTTTCGTACTGGGCGACATTTTATTAGGGAATTTGTTTTTAAAAATTCTTAACACGTTATTTGTTCTAAGTCCATCTAGATTCATTCATTTATCATCAACAATGCGACATGCCCTTCAGGATGCACTAGGTTCTCCAAGGGTACCACTCGCCTTAATTTGTTTCCCTTGCGCAACGTGCCCTTCAAGACACACTACGTGCTCCAAGGGTGCCACTCGCCTCTTTCCATTTTTCTTGCACGACGTGCCCTTCAGGATGCACCATGTGCTCCAAGGGTGCCACTCGCCTCTTGACTGACTTGGTAGACATCAAAAACCCCTGGAGTCAATAATCCGCCATGTGAACTTGTGGGAGACTAAGGGCCTCTAAGGAATAAGGCCCCCACCTTATTGTGCGCCCCTTAGAATCATCGTGAGCGATTGTCGCAGTCCTCCCTCATGACATCGTGGGTCCTCTCGAACTAGGTAAACATTAACCTACAGTTCAAGCCACGACAGGAGTGCTAGTAGGTTGTGGTAGGGTTGTTGTCCACACCTCTCCTTCAACATATCTGGTAGTCGTGCGTGACCCCTTTACTCCACATGTGATTCTAGTCGGTAAGCTATCGTCAGCCTGCATCATCAATGAATCATGTCAGAATATATCCATATCATATCATCTAATCAGATGCACTAATATCACAGTAAAACAATCAAAACCCAATGGTACACTCCCCGACTCGATCCGGAGTCCAAGGGGTTCCCTCGATGCCTCTGCATCCTCGAGGTCCAAAATCCTACACACTCAGTAAAACCGAGTCAATATCACCTTTCTATGTCAATGCAGTAAAACAACATGGCATCAACCCATAACGCCTCATAATCAAAATCAAATGTTTTAATAGCATAATAATCCGGATCACTTGCGAGCAAGTGTCCTCAAAGAATAAGTTCATTGAGTGTGCCAGAGCGGGATGTTACAGGATATAATAAAATTAGACCTCATAAATCTGATCAGGAAGTCTCAAACTTGCGCCAAGATAGGAGGAACAAATTCGTCTTTTCTTTCTCTCATTCCCAAAGAAAAAGGAGCAGTCAACTTTGAAAGGTTTCATCCAATTTCTCTCTGCAACACATGTTACAAAATCCTCACCAAAATAATAGCTAACATAATTAAAAATATTCTCCCCGCAATTATCCTGGAAAATCAAGGGGGATTTGTAAAAGGCTGGTATATAGTGGATAACATCATCCTCGTTCAAGAGGCCCTGCACTCAAGCGTTCACAGAAAAGACAAAGGTATGATAATCAAACTCGACTTGGAAAATGTGATTGATAGAGTCAGACATAAATTTTTGTTCAAGGTCATGGAAAATTTTGGTTTCGCCTCCTCCTTCATAAATTGAATTAAATCTTTTATTGGTTCCCCTTGGATATCCCCTCTAGTGAATGGACGAGCCACTAATTTCTTTCAAGCCTCCAAAGGTCTTCAACGAGGCTTCCCCCTCTCCCCACTCCTCTATGCCATCCAAGCCTCAGTTCTCAGCTACCAAGTGGACCACGGCCAATCGCATAACAACCTTCTCGGCTTAAGAATTTCCCCTAGGGTAAAAGACATCAACCACACCCAATTTGTAGATGACACGTTGCTAATGGGAGGAGTGAGTATGCCTACCACAAGGAAATTCAAAAAGGAGTTAGAAACCTACACAGAAGTTTCAGGAAGTGTGATAAGCCTGACTAAAAGTAAGATCTTTGGGTGGAACATAACTCCAAGGTAGATGCTAGATATCTCAAGAGTCCTTGGAATGGAAGGCTGCACCACCTGGGATGCGTTTAAATACCTGGGAGTCCATATTTTCAAATCCAATCCAAAGGCTTCGCATTGGGACCAGCTGATAGGAAAACTTAAAAATAGAATAAACTCCTGGGGAGAAAACTAGTTAAACCTAGCAAGCAAAGTGGTCCTCATCAAAGTAGTGTTAGCAAGCATCCCGATTTACCAAAGCTCCTTACTTTTGGCCCCGATGTCTACTTTTCAGAAAATTTAAGCATTGTTCAGAAGATTCCTCTGGGAGGGAGGGAAGCAAACAGGGAGGAAAGTGAACCTTATAAGCTGGGAAAAAATAACCAAGCCCTACCTTGAAGGGGGACTCCAATTTAAAAACCTCCAGACTCAAAATTTAGCCTTGGGAGAAAAGATCTTATGGTGCATAATCACTGGAAATTCCTCTTGGAGTAAAAGAGCGTTATGGAAAAAGTACTTTCGAAGCCCAAGGAAAAAGTGCCTTGACTGTCCAGCAAAGGTGGAGAAAGGATCCCCAATTTTCTCTCTATGCCAGAAGGCTCTTAGACACTTTAAACCGCACCTCACTTGGATATCAGGCAATGGTAAAGAAATCAAGGTTTGGGAAGACTCAATCATGGGAGACCCACTACTAGACTCGAAGCAGGGTCTAGATTGACTTAAAGAGTGGATGAGACTCTAGAATTTACATAGTATGTGGGATATCTCACATTGGGAAAATGATGAGAGCCACTCCTGGCTAAGGTGGGAAATTGTCAATTTTCCCCTAGAGATAGAAGAATAATGGAACATGTTGAAGTACTGGCTGCAAGGGAAAACCCCCTTAGAAAAAAGGAAAAAAGACAAGAGAGGGTGGGGACCGTTTTCTGGAATTTACACTAATACAGCAACATATCAACACATAGAAGCAGTCCCCCATGTCCCCCCCAGACCCGACAATTTGGAAAGCCATCTGGTCCTCCAAGTCAATTCCAAAGATAGATATGTATGTCTAGACCATGGCACACAGAGGTATTCTCACTGGTGAAAATCTAAGAAGAAGAGGTTGGGAAGGCCCCTCCATATTCCCTCTCTGTTGTCAATAAGAGGAAACTATAGACCATCTACTTTTAAGCTGCACTTACTCCAAAGAAGTCTGGCATTTAACCCTTGGACTGCACCCAGACACTCTTGTTTTACCTCAAGAAGTCATCGCCCTACTCTAGAATTGGAATTCCATCTGTCCTTTTCAAACAGCAAAAAAGGGTCAACTCTCCACTCTTTGGAGAACTCTCCCAAAATTTATTCTCTGGAAGATCTGGGTCGAACGAAATAACAGGTTATTCAGGGAAGACAAAAGCAGCCCTGCTCAGGTAGCCACTAAGATAAAGACCTATTTTGGTGAGAGTGTCCCCTACTTCGGTAAAGAAGCAAAATCAAAGCTGTTAGAATTGGAAGAGAAACTTTGGATTGAACAACTTAAGCTCCAAGATCAACAACAACAAACTCATAACAACTCACATCACCAAGAATGGGAAATCAGGATGGAGGAGAAAGAGTTCGAAGAATGGAAAAGAAAGGAAAATAAGTATATTCTATTCTTTGATGGAGCCTCCAAAGGGAACCTAGGAGTGGCAGGAGGAGGAGGAATCCTGGTAGGCCCCAAAAGACTCCCAGAAATCAGGTGTGCCTGGGGACTTGGCATAGAAACCAATGACATAGCAGAAGCACTGACCCTCTGGCAAGGGATAAATCAAGTTATTTTGCACAACATCCGGGATCTGGTGATAATAGGGGATTCACGGCTAATAATCCAAGCCTTAATTCTCCACAACAAATCCAAAAATGTAAAACTCCAACACATTTTGGAGAAAATCCATCTCCTCATGGGGAATCTTCAAACTTATCATCTTTACTAGGTCTTCCGGGGAATGAATGCAACAACAGATGAAGAGGCCAACAGGGGAGCCCTCTCAAGCATTGGAACCATATAAATCAACGGAACCTTGACCAGTTGGGAACTCCCATGAGAGATTGGAATAAGACATGGATGTGAGATGGCAAGTTGGAAAGTCACATCCTTGAAGGTATAAGGTCGAATCCACCACATTAAGCAATCAGAAGGAAGTCATACCTGATGGAGTCGCCCATCATTTGGTTGTTGAAACCAAGCAAGAGCCCGTGCTCTCTAGATTGCGTGTATCACATGGGAGCAACGAATCTATGGATTTTTGAGTTAAAAGGAGATGTAGGGAAGGAAGCCACGCAGTCCAAAAGAAATCAAAGACTGGGAAGGAAGGCAAGCAATAGCATAGAGATCAGAGGAGAGAGAACCCCATGTAGGAGCAGCAGCCCAGAAGCAGAAAGGGAAGCGATGGCGTCAAGCTCAGGCAGTAAGCCCACGACAGAAGAGCGGTCGGCAGCACTGGAGGCGAACATGCAGCATATTAGGCATCAACTGAAAAATCTGGATGACTTCCTCCAAAACTTAGATATCGATGCAAGGAGACGGTTGGAGATGTTGGAAAATGGCATCACTTCCACCAAATTCGGACTTTATGAGGAGCTGGGGAAACTCCGCAAGGACCTTAAAGACCCAAAACAAGAATTTGATTAAAGGGTCAGCAATTTGGAATAGTAGATGGAGAAGTTGAAAAAGAATGGAAGCAGGAGAGGGATCAACCCAAGAAGGGAGGTTCCAAGTAATTTGGCAAGTGACACCTAGTCCAGGAATTGGCCCCTGCAAATAACTCTGTGAGGAAGGCGTTTTGTATAGAAGCCTCCGCAAGTAACAACTATGTTAAGAACTACTTGTGTGGTGTTTTGTAGCTGTTTAGTCATGTTTGGCCCAGCTCATATGTAACATAACTAGTGACTTGCCACTGCTTTTCTATAACAAAACCCCATTATCCATTCCTGTCAAAAAAAAAAAAACAATAGTGACAAGAGTCTCAAAGAGGATTTTATTTTATCCCATAGCCAAAGGTTTGTTGGTTTACAATTGTTTTCAAGGCCAAAATAAGCATTTTTCTCTCGATTTATCCTTTTCTCAATGTTATAGTTATAGTTAATCTTGTGATGTAGATCAACTCTAAGATATTTGTATGAAGTCACTTCCTCCAAAATTTTGTTTATTTATTTTTGTTTTTGCAGAAAAAAAAACAACTCCTTGCTATTCACTTCCTCCAAGTTTTTGTTTTCATACATGAAACTATCGTAATTGATATTTTCCAGTTTGATTATAATAACTTTAGTCTTATCATTGTTAATAGTCATACCCTACTAAAGAATAAATCCTTGAGAATTCTTAGTTGTTTGTCGTGGTCATAGGGACACTTCACCATAAGAACAATATCATCAACATAAAAAATAAGGATAATGACTATTATAGCTAAATTAATGTTGACACACCTTGTGTCTTCCAAACAACCCTCTAACTTGTCAATGTATATGCCAAAAAGGGTAGGGAATAGGGGAAAAACTTTCTTAACTCCAATATTACAATTAATATCTTCCAACCAACCTTCGATGTTTCTAAACTTGGCAATAATTATCTCGTACAACATTACCACTATAACTCTCAACTTGAAAAGAACGTTTAGCTCTTCTAGTCTATTCCAAATGTTAGTTTTAGGCATTGTGTCAAACATTTTTTTAAAGTAAAAAAATCAACACAAGATATTGGTTTTATTATTACAATGCTCCTCCACAATGATCCTAAGTGTAATAAGGTGTTCCACAGTCAAATGATAGCTCCTAAATCTAGCCTAGACTCTAACCCTTTTTCCATGGCTTTCTATCCATATGCTTTTTTTTATAAGCTAGCATTTGGTATTACCTTTCAAAAACAGAATTATATTATGTATCAGTGGCACTGGTGTTGAGGCCACCAACAAAGGAAACCAACCCCATCACCAAGTGTTAAAGTTCCAAAAAACTGTACCATAACAACTAGGAAGAGACACTATTAAACTTAAATAAATAGGCCTTAACCTATGAACATACCATAAGAGATGGCCCTGTGATCTTACTATCCATACTGAAACTAGGAGGACAAAAACAGAACAAGCCATGAGAATCTATTTACTAATATAACTACTAAAAAAAGCATGCCTAGATGAATCCAACCATTTTGGAACCATAACAGCTTGAAGTAAATCCTCTTTGTTGTGCCTCTATTATGGATCTTTAGAGCCTGATTCCAAGAGCCAGTCCAACTTCTTCTCCATCAGTTATTGCTTGAAATTTTGTTCATCATTGTCTCTGTGTAGTGCCAAAATGAGGTTGCACTAAATAGTCGTGGATCTAGGAGGGGAAGGTAGTGGGATTTGGGAGCTAGAGGCATTACCAAGGTTGAGAACTGGGAGATTTGGGCTGGAGGATGAAAGAGGAGAGAGATTAGGTTTGGTATCTTCCACAACAGTGACAGGGAGAGGGGTTCCATGATCCATTACAAAATGGCAAGAGTGATCACAACTAGAACCAAGCGACCAATAATCATTGTGACCGTGACCATAGAGACCAAAACGACTACCACTAGTGCATCTTGGTTTTCCTCGTTCCCGAGGTGTGCAGAGAATAATTCTGAGAGGGAAATGATGAAAACTCGAAGCGAGGAAGAGAGATGGCCAAAAGTGGAAAAATATGGAAATGGAAGCGAGGATAAACCAGAATGAAAATAGTTTGGGGAAATAGATACCTATGTGAACCATCATAATCCATATGTCAGTCATTAGAATCTTGTACTAGTTGATTGTGTAGCTCATCCCCTTTGCACAGAAGAGATTCATATCCAACTCCAAGTGTAAGGAAAGTCATAGGAGAATTCATGTTAGGATTAAATGTGCACCGACGATCATCGACCTTGAGGAGGGTAAGGGAAGTCTCTGCGTGACTAGTGAGTTCAATGGAAACATGTTTTCATGTCACCCCATTTAGGGATGGATTTCTAGCCATATGTTAATCTTCTTTTACAAAATAAGTCCATATAGCTTAACTAAAAGAAGACTAATCATAATGATCTTATAATTAAAGAGGTTATTTTTATCAAATTTAAATATCATATACTATTAAATATCATTGAAAATTTATTCACTTACCCATTATACAAAATCAAATACTTAGTCCTCTCGAATCTCCCATTAATATACTATATACAATCAATTAAAATAAATATATCATGTTGTGGTATTATATTGAGTCAAAATATATATCTCATATCATGACATTATAGTATATCAAAATAAATATCTCAAATCATAGTCTTGTATAATACTGTATTATTTTTATTTAATATATTAAATACATAGAATACAAAATTAAATTAAAATATTTTTATTATGAATCAATATTGTTGGAAAACTGTTAATATTCATTGTTTATATATATAAGTAGGAGAAAACCATTCACATTTTATCTCACTCAACAACTAATACATTTAAAGAAATGGCCCAAGAGATCATTCAAGTTCTCAAAAAACTTGGTCAGTATTTATTCCAAGTCATTGACACTGCTAAGTAGGGTACAACTCCTACCAAATGGCTAGTACCTCGTTAGATTTTCAAGACCCTAGCAATCCCAATTATTGTAAAAGACCCATTCTGCTAAAATGGATTTAAATATGCCCTAGAAAAAAAAAATTACACAAGGAAAGAAAGCCCATGAAATTCCTCATGCATCTAACAACAATTATAAAAACGTGAATGTAATTAACCCAGGAAAATACACACAATATTCAAATATTCATTTGCATAGCGAAATAAACATGATAACGGATAATAGATAACTTGTCTTTAAATTGTTGAACCAACTAGTTGCGTACAAGGGATGTTCTTCCCATCCGTAGGCTTGTTGTTCATTTTCTCTCAACAACAAGCCACCCCCAAGATGAGGCTATGAATCCACAAGTATGCATGACCCTCTTGTTTTTCCACTCTCCACACAAAACAACCTAAAACCCAAGTTTCAAACTCCAACAACATTTCCAATCCACCAGCTCTCCTCCCCTCAACCTACACAACCCAATGAACGGGATCCCTCTTCTCTACCACGTGATCCCTCATGCCTTCCCACTTCCCTCCGAGGCTCCAATGCAAGGTTGGTCAAGAATATCACGTTTGGGGACTCCAGGAACACTCAATTGTAATTTGGAGTGATCACAACAACCTTCTCAAGGCTCCTAAGCCATTTCCTCAGCAAGAAAATGTAACACAGGTTCACAACCCATTTTACAGACACACAACCCACAATTTCAGCATGAACTCAACCCTCTTATAATTTTTCTCATAGACAACATGGCTGGTGCTCTTTCCCAACACCTATCTCCTCTCTTTTTGCCCAAAATCAACATGTAAAAAATGTCCCAATAACCCATTCAAATATCCTTTTATTTTCACGCAATTTTGAATCTCACATTTCCCGAAAAGTGGTTGTACTCAACCCTTGTTGTCATAAATTGGTAAGAACACTTTTCCCACCTACCACTCTTACATCAATTTAATATCTCTTTTGATAAATCAAAGGGGATAAACATTAATATGAAAATTTTGAATTAATAGGCATGGGTAACCCTTTGGACCCCCTTTAGCCGCCTCTCTTGTGGATTCATATCCCCCCATAATTATCATCCCTCTCATATCGCAACCAATGATTATTATTTTTATTTATTAATTTCAATGTACAAAAATACATATCTCGGATCTTGACCATACCAATTCGTACAGGCTATCCGACCCAAAATATATTGGCTCACTTGCTTAAATCGCATTTACACAATTACATTATAATTTGTGGGGATTAAAACTAGGGATGTTACATCCCATCCCCATTATTTTTGCATTTTCATTAGTGCACAACACCATACAAGTGTACATACATATTACAATGCTAAGCTCTCAAGTATCTAATCAGCATATAGGATCTCTAGCCTAATCACACAAGAACTCTATCCCAAACATATATACTTCCGAATCCTAGGCCTCAAAACCATACATAATGATTTCATTGTTTATAATTCTTGCAGCAATTCCAACCAGAAATCTCTCATTCCATATAGTCTGCACAACCCAAGGAAGTGTACCCCCTTCTCTTCTCTATAATCCCTTAGGCTACACCACTCCCCTCCAGGTCTCTAGCGTAGACCAGATAGGAAGTATCGAACATGCGTCTCTAGGAACTCCAATTGCAACAACTTTCACAATTTGTCGATTCCAATAGAAATTCCAACCAAGAGGTTCTCATTCCCCCCAAAATTCACAACCCAAGGAAGTGCACCCCCTTCTTTGCATCACAATCCCTTAGGATGTACCACTTCCTTCTAGGGCTCTAGCACAAGGTCGAATAGGAACTCCAACTGTAATAATAGAATCTTCAAACTTTCAAATAGTTGCGCAAATGCACCTCTTGCATTGCATTCCTTAGCTCCACTTTGATTCTATTGAGTTTCAACAAGTCTATTGTACTTCACTCGTTCCCTGCATTCTTCCTTGAGCTCCATTTCCTTCTGGTGCTCTCCTTTCCAAGTACTTGGTTCATGTATTCATTCTTTAGTTTTTTCTATACAACCATCACGAAAGAATACATTTTATATCCATTATTGTATATCAATTATCTTATTCATAGGATTTCTCAACTCCAAAATATAAAAATGTATTCAAAATAATTTTGAAACCATAAAGAAATACTTATTTGTATGGCTATATTGTGCTTCACACAACTGTCCCAGGAAAGAATTCAACTCATTTTCCTTTCAGAAACACCCTCATGATTTTGACTACCATTCCATATGCATTATTAAGTTTCCTCTTTCTTTATATACTCACCCTCTAGGCTCGAGAATCCCCTTCTCTACTACAAAGTCCCTCGAGCGATCAATCATTTTCCAAGGTGTTCTCGTGCAGGGAGAGTGCCAACTTACTACCATACTCCCTCTGGTAATATGTACCAAGTTTAAATCATAGGGTTCCAATTTCCTAACAGTATCCTTCTTCCTGATATTCAATATCCATTATCTCATTTGTACACACATACAATCATCATGAGGTATCATCATAACATTTTCACTTATTAATTTCCAAATCTATTTCATAAGGAAAATTCAAATTTTCCAATCATGATATTCCTTCTCATAACGTTTGTCTCTTGTAGTAGAAAATATCGGTCTTCCTCATTGGCTTACACCATTTCCATATCCAATACCATTCTATCTGCAATATTTCTCAACATTCGTTCAGACAAACAAATTGTTAGTATTTATGCACATTATACATTCATTGCAACATTTATGAAAGCTCATGAAATAATCTCATAATTGTATCTTACCAATAATTCAATCATTTCCAACTATTAATCATATTAACCAAAATGAAACTACCATTCATCATGCATTATCAACGTATCGATATTTTCATAATGCAATCAAACATTACTAATAAATAAACCAATGTGTCAATACCCATGGCCACATATGCACTACGCATCTTTGCATTGATCCTAGAATACCACATATTTATTTCATGTATTCCACCATGGTGAGTTGGAATTTCTAGACAATGCCTCAATGCATCATCCAAACTCTACCAAATTTACTTGTTCAACCATTTGGATAACTTCCTCTTCGACCCATACACAACACTAGGAACATAATCACTTAATTCTCTTCAGTGTCGGTAAAGAGGTTGTGACCCAAACATTAGGTATACAGGGGAAGGTCATTAATCACTTGTATGGTGCTATAGCCCTTCCATATCCAACCAAAACATGGAATCACACATGGCTATCTCTATTGGAATCCATTTATATAGCAGGAGTGTGTCCCTTGACTTGACCTGGTTATGATCTCATAACCAACATAACATAATATGCAATTAAATTTTACATAAATCCATTCTAGAATAAAAAACATTGTATAATCTAGGCCCTCGGCCATTACACATCAATTCAATATTGAATTTTGACTAAGGGGATTCTTACCTCAATTCCATTCAACATTTAAGTATCATAAGTGACCAATTCTATACTTGCATGGTTGTTATCAAATTACTTGATTCTACCTGATCAGTTGGTAAGTTTGTAGGCTCCCTTCACCAACCTCTTGATCAACATTCTTACCATCCTCATTTTTATTCATACAGATGGTGTTCATATGAAACCACAACATCCACACTTTCCACCATGCCATAGAAATTTTTCCTAGATACATAATCCCTCATTAGTCATATTCAATTATCATAACATCATTATTTCACATATAAAAAATAGACTATTCTTAGTCTATAATCATGCCATATGAATGTCTAGACATTCCTACATGCACTAATGCACATCAATATGCACCAAGAATTCAATCTCATCATGCCTACTAATTCATATGAATTTTAGTTTCACTATATGCATCATGCATCACTTCCATTATGCACTCCAGTGTGTATATGTTTCATCTTCTTATGCTCCATGTAGTTATCATTGAATCCTTCTAGATCCCATCAACTATATGTACTATCATTTTTCTCATCTGTGCACTATTGTTCCATACTCTGATCCTTTTTCTAGCCAAGTCCTTCTTGGCCATCTTGTGATTGCATCCAACATGCCCTATTAGTAATTTCTTCCACTTTGGAAATCATGCCCCAACTTTACCTTGATAGAACCTTCCAACACATTTGAATGATGTAATTTGTATCATTCCATCACCTTGATACTGTAGTATCCTCTAACTAGTGTACCCATTAACATTATGACATCCATTTCCATTATCTCTAGCTATCCATTGTCTTCCTCAACTTTCGAACACTTTTCTTCACTTCATTGATTAATTCATATGAAGCCTTGCTTGGCCACTCAAGACCAATTTTCTCCCAATGGAATGCTACATTTATCCATTGGCACCTTCAAAGTGAATGGACCTTCATTATTCCATTCCTTGATTTCCTTTGACTTGTATTCTACTTTCATTGGGCACTCTGATAATAGAAGTGGATTTCTTTAATCTCTTAATAATTTTAGACAAAAGTAATTTTTTAAACTATTTTCTAGGAATTTATACACCTTCCCTCAGAGATGACTCACCCATCCTGTGAGTCTCTCATCCTCCTAAGTTCCTTTCTTTTATTTGGCAACAATATGTGTTGCCATCATTGCATTTCTAACTTCAATATTAGGAGTCTTTCCTACCTTCATGTGCCCATTAATGAAATTCTTCACTTATTGGATTTTATCTACCCTTCCTAAGTCCTTTATTCACTTTTCATTACCTTCCATGTATCTCCACACTTCCCTCTGTTATATCTTTATTGTCTCATCCCACTATACATGCTCTGCCCTACTTTCGTGTCCATTGGACCTTGGAATTATAATCTGCAACAAAACCACATAATATTTATTTTAGGAAATCTAATCATCTTGTTAACAATACCTCGACACAAGACTCTCTACTTGAGTTTTCCCTTACTCATCAATAATACCCTGTAATAAATCTCAACCCCATTTTCCATTGCGAGGTTGTTGCATTTCCAAATGTGCCTCTATACCTCTACATAGGCACTATCATGAGTATCGTCACTATTTTTGAAGCAATGCTCACCTTCGACATGTACCTCTAACATCAGGAATTTTTTTTCCAAAATTAACCTTATTTGGATAAACTTTCACCTTGAGTAATCACATGGTTCATAGAGTCCAGTTGCCCCTTTTTCCTCTAGTTTTATGAAACAACCAAAAACTTCCCTAGAGAACTTGAACATTTATTCACATTTCCCTCTAGATTACATTTCCAATTGATGTACCCATTCCTTGTTCTTATTTCTGAGCTAAAAGTTGTGGTTATGGATCTGTAAAATCAATAGTTTGATCCCTTTTTCACTTTTTTCACTAGCACTAGGAAAACTTTTATATCAGGCATTAACAGTATTCCTATTTTTGAATACACAGAAACTCTAATATTTGGAATATGACGCTCCATCCAACTTCCGCATCAATATATATTTGGTAACTTTATCCCTGGGCATTTCCTCCAAACTTGGAACTTTTAGCACAAAAAATGCCTATGCTCCAAATGGAGAAAAACTGGAAAAAACTTCCTCAAGACAAATTTGTCTAGATTTATGAGTAGGTAAAATGTCGACTAAATAAAATTTTATGGATTGGTGATCTGCAGTCTCTTTTCCTATGAAGTTTTAAAAAATATCCAAAAAGTGCTCAAGAATAGTGGATTTTTCCCTATTTCAACATTCCCACTCGACCTAAAAGGGGGAGGCCCCCAAAAATCACCCTAGAGATCCTTTACGATTATATGGAATCGTTAGAAAAAATGAGAGAAGTGAGAGATGCCAAAAGCCAAATAGATTTAGAATCATTAGAAACAAGGAGTGAAGAAAGAGACGTAAAACTTCAAATAGAGCTAGAGGAAATGATTGATAAAAAAAATTGACTCTTCAAAGATACCATTCAAACTCAAATAGAGAATAGATTCTTAGGGTTCACGAGTGAATTGAAGACAATGAAGGATATGATTCAAGAAATGAAAAAACATAAACAATCAACCCAAGAAGGAGAGGTTGAACAAAATCACAACTTGAGAGATAAGATTAAAGAGCTAGAAGAAAAACTAACCAACAATTTGACCCTCAGTAATCTGGAAAACAAATTGGATATCAAACCCATCAAAGAGAAAATGAATAATTTAATCGAACTTGACCATGAGCATAACAAAAGAGCCTTGAACCTCATAATTTTATTTTTTTTGTATAAAATAACAATAAGAGGAGGATACACTAGCAATATTAAAAGAAGAATTAAATAATAAATCACAAATTGATACAACTTACCTTATAGAAGCAAAGAGGCTAGGAAAAATGATTGATCACAAAGATATGTTGATTTGTGTCAAAGTAAGTTGTAATGACCATAAATATAGCATACTCAGTAAATATCCGATCTTAAAAGGGCCAGGAATATTTATAAATGAAGACCTCATTCCCAAAGACCAAGTTGAATTAAGGAAGTTCAAAAGGTAAAATAAACCAGGAAAGAAGGAAAATGGGCAATAATTAGAAATCGAAAAACTATTGTTATGGATAGAGACCAGAAGGATAATAATAAATAGGAATTTGGGACACTCGGGATCCTTTTTTGGAATTGTCGTGGATTTCCATGGTGCAACGGTCCATGATAAGTTGGATACCGAGTGATATTGATATTATTTGCCTAGTTGAAACTTGGGATCATGAGGAGTCTAAGGTCCCTAACATAGAATTATTTGTCTTGTGGTTGGCATGGAACAAAAAATCCCACTGTAGAGGGATAAGAGGCATATCTTGTTATATTAGAAAGAGCATTTCTCCTCACATTCAAATTCATAATATCGACCCTCCCAATCAGTACATTTGGATATAAATTTGATGTATATATAAATTTGTTATTTTGCACCTATTAATTCTACTTTTTATAAGAAAAACAATCTAGATAACAATTGTCCCTATAATAATTTAGAACAAGATATTTATAGTTTGAAAAATGAATGTAATATCCTCCTGCTAGGAGACTTTAGTGCTAGGACTGCAACTAAACAAGATACTCTTTTAAGTATTGATTCCAACCATAATCCTTTATGACTAGATAATGACCTTGTTTTATCTAATAGTTACAAAAGAATCTCTGAAGACCTAATTGAGAATTTGTTTGGTACTGAGTTGGTCAAGCTCTGCAGCTTTCAAGACCTACTAATTTGCAATGGAGTAATGAAGTGGCCAAAATCCAACTAGATGACTTGTATTCATGGGCTAGGTAGTAGTGTCGTATATTATGTGATATCTGATATCCTCGTTTCCAACCAAATAGTAAATTTTGACATTTTAAATGACCATGATCCCAAATCTGATCATAAACCTTTAACCCTAACTCTAAACGTTTCCATGCACATGAGCGCCATTGAAGAGAATTATGACAATCAAAAGAATTTGTTCTTTGACAAAAGTAAAGTTGACCTTTTATTAAAGGATTTAAATAGTAAACTAAATATCCTAACTTATAAGGACAACATTGAAGAACTCTATCATAATTTTACAACTACCCTTTCCACTTCTATTAACAAGTTCTCTTTCGAGGTGTCTTGTAAAAAGAATAATAGAGCGACCAACCCTTGGTATGATAAAGAATGTAAAATTGCTAGGAAATCCATTAGGGGTGCTTCTAATGAGTCCTTAAAACTCAATAAGATCAATACGTACAAATCCCTAATTAAAAGGAAAAAAAAAGGTACTAAATCAATAAAAGGCAAGAGCAACTTTCACAACTATATAAGTTGGATCCTAAGAAGTTATGGAGCCAAATTCTAAACCGCAATACTAAAGAAAATAATAGGATTCCATTAAGGGACTGGAATTCCTACCTTAAAAGTCTTTACGAGTTCCCTAATGCCATGGACACCATTCATATTGTCCCTACAAAGGATGAAGTTTTTCTTTAGATGACATAGAGTTCAGGGTTAAGCGGCTTGCAAATGGGAAAGCTAAGGACATTGAAGGCTACCAGGCTGAAATTTTTAAAATCGGAGGGTCTATCCATATCCCTCACATACACAAGCTCTTAAATTTAGCAGTCAAGCAGGGCTTCCCTAAACCCTGGACGCAAAGCCTCATTGTTCTTATTTTTTTAAATGGGGATAGAAACATTCCCTCTAATTATAGAACCATTATGATTAACCCAATTTTAGCAAAACTTTATGGAATTATTTTGGAAAAGAAGATTAGCCTTTGGCTAGAAACTCACGGTAAAAGAGATAAAGGCTAGGCCAGGTTTAGGATATATCATTCAACTATGGACCATCTTGTTACCTTTAGGATCATTGTAGAGGAGTTCTGCGATACTAAAAACAATATTTTTTGTTGTTTTGTTGACTTTAGAAAAGATTTTGACATAGTTCCTAGGAAAAACCTTTGGAATAGGCTGGAAGAGATAAAAGTGTCTCTCCAGTTGAGGGATTCTACAATAAGGATGTATGAGAACATTATTGCTAAGTTTAAAAACACTGAGTGCTAGTCAAAAGAGATTAACTGCAATATTGGAGTCAAACAAGGTTGTCCCTTGCCCCCTACCCTTTTTGGCATATACATTGACAAGTTAGAAGATTGCTTGGAAAAAGCAGGTTGTGTCGGCCCTACTCTCACTGGTATAGTCATCAATCTTCTTCTTTATGTTGATGATATCATTCTTATGGCAAGGAGTCCCCGTGATCTTGAAAGCCAACTAGGAATCCTCAAAGATTTTTGCTCCAATATGGGTATGACTATTAATACTAATAAGACTAAGGTCGTGATTATTAAATCCAATAAGATCACTTATGATACCTTCACATATGACAACAACAACTTGGAGGAAGTGACTTCATACAAATATCTTGGAATTAATATTCACCACAAACTCAACTTGAATTATAACATTGAGAAAAGGATTATTGGGGGATGAAAAGATTATTATGGGCTTCAAAACACTTGTAAATCAACTGATCTTTGGAGTTGGGATAAGAAGAAACTCCTATTTGAGACTCTTGTTACACCTGTTATTCTTTATGGATGTGAAGTTTGGGACTACAGTATCTCTCGTGAATCCTGGAGAAAGATAGAGAAAATACAAAAGAATTTTATAACCTATAATCTCAAAATTAAAGGAAATACACCCTATCCCATCCTCCTCTTAGAAGCAAGCATCTCCCCCATTGAGAGCACGGCTATGCCTAGATACCTAATGTATAAGAACAATTTAAACAACATGGAAGACAAGAGGCTTCCTAAAATTACTTCAAAATCAAGTTGTAACCACCATTGACTCAAGCGAGGATGGCATAAATATGCCCAGTCTTGGCTAAACTATTGGGGAATCATAGAAGACACCACTTTGCAGAATAAAGATACTATTAAAAAAATCGTCAAATCAAAATTTAAGGAAAAAATGTGGTGTGATAAAGAGTTAGAGGAAAAAATAAAATTGAGGTATTATAAGGATGTAATCAACCCTAATCTAGAAGATCAAAATCATGTATGTTTTGACAAGTGTAAAGAAAAAAATAAACATTGCTAAGATAAGAACAAATTCTCACGAGCTCCATAGTGAAACTGGGCGTTGGTCAATTCCTAAAACGCCATGGGATGAAAGAGTGTGTCACCTTTGTCACACTAAGAAGGTTGAATATGACAAGCACTTTCTCTTAGATTGTCCAGACTATACCCAAATTAGATCTCACTTTCAACATAGATGTCACACTACCAACCTTCCTAACCTCTTAACTCAACAAAACTATGGTGATCTTGGAAAGCTTCTCTTAATGCTTTTCGAGCACATAAATTAAATCCTAAAGAATCACAAGTAATCACTTACCCTCTTAAGGTCTGATAGACCAATTCGGTCTTAGTGGACGTTCATCATCATCATCATCATCATCATCATCATCATCATCATCATCATCATCATCATCATCATCATCATCATCATCATCATCA
>ML781797.1:150067-164906 GCA_009831015.1 Picea engelmannii
ATAATAATTTAAAAAAAAAAAAATTTATAAAAATTATTTTGGAATTGATCTTCATCACAAGTTTAATTGTAATTATAATATTGAAAAAATGATAAATGGAGGGTAGAAAGCTTATAATAAACTTGAAAATAATTGTAAATCAATGGACCTTTGATAATGGACTCTTGTTATCTTACATGGTTGTGAAGTTTGGGGTTGCATCATTTCTAGAGAATCATGAAAAAACATAAAGCAAATCCAAAAATGTTTATAACTTATATTTTTAAAATTAAAGACAAGATACCCTATCCTATCCTCCTTACAAAAGTGAGTCTCTCCCCATTGAGAGCATGGCTATTACTAAGTACTCAATGTACATGAACAAGATAAACAACATGGAAGACAAGATGCTTCCTAACATTGCTTCAAACTCTAGTCAAACTTGTGTGTTGCTCAAGTGGGGTTGGTATAAAGATGTCAAGTCTTTGATAAATCATTGAGGAATCGAGGAAGAGATCATTCTCTAGAATAATGATAATATTACAAATAATTACATCTAAATTTAAGGAGAATTTTTTATGCCATTAAAAATTAAAGAATAAAAGCAAATCAATAAATGATGGGGAGGTGATAAACCTTAATTTAGAAGATCAATAGTATCTCTCTTTGTTTTGACTAGCATAAAGAAGAAAATTAACATTGATAAAATAATAATTCTCATGAACTGTATGGTGAAAGAAGGAGTTGGACAATTCCTAAAATGTTGTAGGTTGATAGAATTTGTCATCTTTGTAACACTTAAATGGTTAAATATGAAAAACACTTTTCTTAAAATGTTTCTATTCACCCACATTAAATCACAATTTCAAAACTTTCCTAACTTTTTAACTCACCAAAACTATATTGATTTAGAAATGTTTTTCTTAAAAAAAATCTAATAAAAAAATAAAACTTTAAAACAATCAAATAATTTCTTATTTTTTGTAAGATCTAATAAATCAAATTTAATGTGAGTATATGTTAATCACTATCATCATCATTGTATATAAATAAATATAATATTTAAAATTATAATTCAACACATATTGTAAAACTCATCCTTTTAAATATTTTATGCTTTGTAGTAAAAAATAATTGTATTATTAAGTTGAAAAAAATATTTTTATAGGTAAAGGGAATTCGATATTAAGGAAATATTTTAATAAGGTATTGTAGATTTTTTATATTTCATTGTATATAATTTTAAAGGGAAATACACAGTTGATTTCAAAATAATTTCTATCAATAAAAAAAAATCATAAAATAAAAAATCCATTTTAAAATATGTTTATTAATAAAAATAAAGTTTTAACAAATACAAATCTTACTTAAATATAATGAAGAGTTTAGTTTATATAAATTTTATTTAAATATATATACAATTTAAATCTTATTTAAATCTATACAAAATTAACGATAGTAAATTGCAATGTTAAAAACCATATTAATTTATATTTAATATTTATTTATTAATAAAGTTTTAATAAATAAAAATCTTACTTAAATTTAACGAAGAGTTTTAAATCTTATTTAAACCTATATAAAATAAAATAAAATCCATTTCAAAATACCTTTTATTAATTAAAATAAAGTTTTAACAAATAAAAATCTTACTTAAATATAAACGAAGAGTTTAGCTTATATAAATTTTATTTAAATATATATACAATTTAAATCTTATTTAAACCTATACAAAATTAAAGATAGTAAATTGCAATGTTAAACACCATATTAATTTATATTTAATATTTATTTATTAATAAAGTTTTAACAAATAAAAATCTTACTTAAATATAACGAAGAGTTTAGCTTATATAAATTTTATTTAAATATATAT
This sequence comes from Picea engelmannii, assembly GCA_009831015.1. NCBI lineage: Eukaryota > Viridiplantae > Streptophyta > Pinopsida > Pinales > Pinaceae > Picea > Picea engelmannii. The sequence continues at coordinate 151,923 of ML781797.1, forward strand.
ACAATTTAAATCTTATTTAAACCTATACAAAATTAAAGATAGTAAATTGCAATGTTAAACACCTTATTAATTTACATTTAGTATTTATAATTAATTGGAAATGTATTATTTTTAGTTAGTGGATTTATATATTATTTCTAAATAATAATAATAATATATTTTTAAGGTCACGGCCAAGCGATTTGACTGGTAAGAGGTATACATACCCTACCCTACCTCTCTCTGGATTTGAACTTGTGACCTCTTAAGAGAAAACAAATGTTCTTAACCATTGGGCCCACTCAGGCTGTATTAAAAACAATTCTTATTAAATATAATAAGATTTGTCTTATGATAAGTCTCTTTCGTGGTGGGGATTTCTTTCCTGGTGGGGATTTAATAAAGTGCTAAAAAATAAACAGAACATTTGGAAACTTAATTTAAACCAAGATCTCTTAAGGTTTATTTTATTTAGCATATAGACAACAAAAAAAAAGAATTAAATAGAGTTGCATGACCTAGAGGAATAGTGATTAATCCTCTAGCCTAGAGTCAGAATCAACAATGAAGAAATTTGGTGGAGTGGTCCCTACTTTTGGAGCCCTGAATACTTCCCCAACATACACTATCAATGTCCTTCTATTTCCTAGAACCTCTTTTCTTTCATATGTATCATACTCATTTCCACGGGGTCTTCACTTAGTGAACTTGTGATATAGCACCTTCATTCATGGAATATTAATGAATACCCTTATTTTCACTAGATATTGGTAAATGCCTCCAAAAATCATTTTGTTAACCCCTATTTTTACCAGATACCCTTTTTTATACCCCCAATATCTATAAACCCCTCGATACCCCAAATCTCCCCCACAATACCTACAATATATTGACTTTATTTTTCACAATTAAAAAACCCCTTTATGAATGAATATCATAAGATATTGATCAACAAGGTGAAGCCCATGTGCTCCCCTCCTACTTTCTCATTGTTAGCATTTGATCCCCAAATAACATTAATGAGATGTTTAGAAATATCAACTACACTTGCATATTTCCTTGAAAAGTTATCAAATTGCAGAGGTTTCCCAACCTTCATGTGCACATTTCCTCTTTTTATTTTTTATTTTCTATTCCAATAGCATATGACCCCAAAACCCAATCAAAGAGGTTTTATCTATGATATTTCTCTTATCTAAATGATATACAAGAATTAGGATTTTGGAAAATTAGGAGTGAGGATAGTTTTTTTCCAACAAAAAATTACTCTGTATATTATATATATATATATATATATATATATATATATATATATATATATATATATATATATATATATATAATTGTGTACACATGGCAAAAAAAATTGGCCAGAATATAAAAACCTCAAAATTGTTCTTGACGGTACAGAATAAAAGACTTGTGACCAAAATCAACTCGCAGGCTGAAGGGAAGTGAGAGCAAACCCAAACCAAACTAATTAACATTTCTCCATTAACAACTTACAAAATGTGTGACCAAAAGTATGTTGAGACCATTATCTAGGGTTTTGTAGGCTACTAGATATAAATGTACAAGCTAATAAAGATTCAGAAATAGAGGAGGAACCTCATTTCCTTCTATCCATTGGTTATAAGATCTTTTCCCCTCTTGCATTTGGATAGCCTTCTTTGATAGAAAGTTTGACTCCTTATTCTGTTCCCGACAAATATGAGAGAAACTGATAGTACTGAAGGACTTTTTGAGCTCTTTAATTCTTTCCTTCCATCCCACTAAGGAAATTACCTGCAGTTCCCTCTACTATTTAACCAATCAATAACTATTTTAGAGTCTCCAAAAACCTGTAGGACATCAATATTTAACCAAACTGCCAAGCTAAGTGTAGCCCAAACACCTAGTAATTCTTCCATAGTGTTGGTACCTGGGCCGCAGTTGTAATTCCATTTGTAAATAGTTTTGTCATTGAACCTTATAAATCCACCTGCCCCACTCTGATGTCCACTTGAGAGATATGCTCCATCAAACCAACCAACTATTGTCATTCCTTGAAGAGGTATCTGGATAGTTCTGGCTATGGTCACTTTCTGAGAGTCGATAATGTTATCAACTTTCCCTAAAGTTTTGTAAACAACTGAAGAGATAGAGGGGTTTCCATTTTCAAAAAGTTTCTTATTACGTTCCATCCAAATATACCAACTAACAAGAGGTGGAAGAATAATGTGTTTTCCCTCCCTTTTTACCTAGCTATCATAGAAAGCATTTAAATGGATTCCTTCCCAATCATCTTTTATATTAAGCCCTCCTTTTATCCTATGCCAGAATTGTTGCGTAAAATTACACTTGACAAAAAGATGTATCATTGAATTTGTTTCCTTTGAACATAAATGGAAAATAATTGGGCCTTCCCATCCCTTTCGTTGCAGATTATCCCATGTAAGGATTTTATTTTCAGCAGATAACCAAGTGAAGAGTCGAATTTTTAGGGGAATGTCCCAGAACCACAACCCTCTCCTCCAACCACCAATAGACTATTGCCAATGTTTTTTTGTTATGGCACTATAAACATTTTTAAGTGTAAGCATACCTAATGTATCTCCTCCTGTCCACTTTAGCTCATCTTCTTTATTTTGTAGCTGAACCCCCAAGCCAGTTAAGGCCCTACAGTAGAAGTACCATTCCTTTGCCAAATCTCTGGAGATTCCAAGCTCAAGACTATTTTTCCAATGATCAGTTATAATCCATGCCCTGTTAATACCTCTAGCCTGATAGAGGTAGTTAATGTTTTTGTTCTTTAAAACTGTTAAGAGATATCTAGAGAGAAAAGATGATTTCCCCATACCCAGAATTATGTCTTTTCCTATTAAAACTAAATGTCCATACCCAGGACTCTAGATCAACCAATGAGTGATCAGACGTAAAGATTTTAACATATTTTTACAAGTCAGAGAAGCATAGTTCGATCTATTATTGGTCGTTCTGAACCAAGTAGAGACCAAAACATATGGAAGATATTTTTCTTTGATTACCCTATGCCAAATACCATCCTTCGTCAACGCTCGCCACAGAGAATTTGTTGCCAAAGCTCTATGAAAAAGAAAAATATTTCTTAATCCCCAACCACCCAGGAGCTTAGGTTTGGCAATAATTTCCCAACTACACAGATGTAAATGTTGCTTTTTGCTACATCCTGACCAAAGAAAGTTGAAAATTCTAATCTTATTTAGAACAGAGGTAGGAATGAAAACCAATGACATCCAATATATTGGTTGGATTTCAAGAACAACTTTGATAAGAATGAAGCGGCCTCCAAGAGATAGCCTATTGTTATACCAATGATCAATCCTTTTTTTGAACTTAGATATTAACCATCTCCATTCAACATCCTTGTACTTTTCAACTTTTAGAAAGTAACCGAGATATCTGAAGCCTTCTGAGAGATCAAAAAAATTGGAGGGAAAGGCCTCTTTAAACTTTTCTAAAATATCCCCTTGCATTCCAGAAAAATGAAAGGTAGACTTTGTCAAGTTTACCCTCATACCCGATGCACTGCAAAAGATTTTTAGAAGGTCATTTTTTAACAGCCCTCAGTTACGCCTAAGAAAAAGAAAAGCACAAGAGGTAAAAGTTTTTTTTATAGCATTAGGAATTTAACGTTGAAAATATAAATCAGAGCAATGCCTATTCAACACCATCATAAGTAAAAGCAGTACCAGCTACTCGTCATCGAAATCACTAATGACGCATTCAATGCGTCAACGAAGAATAGCAACACATAAACATAATAGCGTAGACAATTAGCACATCATAATCATCTTGAAACAATTTACAACAACATTCAATTAGATAATGAATATAAAATGATTGCCCGCCCAACCTACCCTGCAAGGTTAGAACCTCAAGGACACATAAGCAACGCTCAAGCCCAGGTTCCAATTTGTTTTGACCATTTAAGGTCTCAGGGTTGGTGATTTTTCTAAGGAACAAGGAGGTGTCTACATCCCACTAACAATCAATTCCAACATCAACTAGATCAATCCATCAATCCTATTCATCAATTAATCATGGTGTAAGGGAAATCATTATCGTTATCAATCATACATCAACATTTAATTATTCGTTGTGTGTGAGAGTAAACAATTCTAGAACAATCACATATCAACTCAAGCAATGGCGCAAGAGAAAACTAGTTGCTAAATCAATCATATATCTACATAATTTCATGACGCAAGATTAATTAGCAACTTATTCACGACGCAAGAGTAATCAACATTAAGTTCAAGTTACAAGAGAAATAGTACGAAGCAATCACATGCCTACTTAAATTAAGGTGCACAAGTAAATTTTATTACTAAATTAATCATGCATCACCATTAATGCAAAGCACGTGAGTAATCAAAGCTAAATCATTGTACATCCATCATTATTCCAATGCGCAAGCAATCCAATTATTTAATCACAACATAATCAATGGCGCAAGGTAAATATTTATTAAATTTTTATGGCGCCAAAAGTAACTACACACATGTCCATCCACACAGCTATATATCATGGCGCAAGTAATTATCAATTAAATTAAGGCGCAGACGAAATAATCACTCAATCCATCTGATATCAACATTAATTCAATGGCACCAGAGAGCCCATTACTTAGTCATTACACATCAAAAAAAAATTCATAGCACAAGAAGTTCAATGTCTAAACAATCAATCTTTACATCATGTTTTTGTTGCACGCAAGAAGTCTAATATCAAAACAATCATTCTTTACATCATGTTTTCGTTGCGCGCAAGAAGTCTAATATCTAACAAACATGCATTATAGTATAATTCCAGTGCACGTAAGGAGTCTATTTACTTAGCTAGTCATCCATCAAGTTTAAATTTGTGGCACAAGTATCTAAAAACTTAATCATTAAATATCCCATGCACAATCGTCAACTAACAACTAAACATCTAAAAATGATATATCCAACTAACATTAATATTTACCTAGAAATGGCCAAATGAAGTAAACATGAAGATATGTTTTAAATATCAAACCTTCCATATTTAATTACACGTCACTCTCCTACACATGAATATTATTCAATTAATCTAAGATAAAATAAAATTTGAATGAAAGGTACTCAACCTTTTTCCTACAATGAATATTATTATAATATCAATTTTATTCAAATATCTTAATAATGGAAAAATAACAATTAAATGAAAGAATTAAGAACCTTTTCATTTATAATTATAGACTCTTAATAAAATAATAATTAACTAAATTTTCTCTCTGTTCAGAAATAAATATTTTTCAACCTTCTAGATTATTAACTGAATCTACACCGAGTGGGTAGATTCCTACCCACGCAGAGATAATAAATGGGGGAGAAAAGCGCAGGGAGTTATCCCCATAGTATTGCAAAGAGTGCACGTTGAGCACAGGGTTTGGGTAATGAAAATAAATGAGCAGCCTAGTAAAATTCGTTGGGCATAACCAAGAATCTCGTAGAGACATTTGAGGGAAAAACGCACTGAAAATAAGGGAAAAACCATAGAGTAAAGGAGAGAAATTTGTTGGGACGTTGAGGGAGGAAAACATCGAGGAATGATAAGGGAAGCAAGGTCGAGTCTTTCAAGGATACGCAGAGAAATTTAGGCGTGAATTCGTCGAGATAATAGAGGTGAGTGCAAAGCATTGAGAGGTGAAAACTCACTGAGATAAAACTTTCCCCAAAACACAAGGAAGGAGGTGAAACTTGTTGAGATAAAACTTCCCCCAAAACACAGGGAAGGAGGTGAACTCGTTGAGATAAAAATTTCCCCAAAACGTAGGGAAGGAGGTGAACTCACCAAGGTTTATCCTCACTCAACCATACATAGAGGAGGTTTTCCAAAATAGAGATTGGAAGGGAAAATCGATGTGTTAAGACAGTGAATGGATGAGTAAAAGGTGGTAAAATGTTGGGCAAATTTGATGGGCAACACAGTTGTCTTCGGGTAAAACTCCAAGACAAAGTTCTAAAGAAAAAAAAATCACAGAGGGAAAGATCATACGTTGGGCCAAGGGTGGAGGTGTAGAACCTTTAGCTCCCCAATTGCAGAGAAGAGACAAAATATTTCGCAAGTCACGAGGTTGAGTACGTGGTTGGGTGCATGCCTCCCAATCTTAGAGAACAAGTAGGAAGGGAGATGGGCAATTTAAATGAAAATCAAGCATGGAAAACGTAGAGGTCATGGCACCTTGCATGGAAATAGTGGGGTTTAAATTACTCCAAAACTTTGCAAGAAAACATGTCAAATGCAATGAATCGAAAAGGGAGAAAAATCTTGGAGCGCTACCATCAAATCACTGAGTGGGAGAATAAAGTTGATGAGTGATAAACCAAGTAAAAATCGCAAATCAATCCATTTAAATTCAGAGCTTGGGTTAGTGACTTCACTACAGAGGGAAAAAAGCATGGCCAGATCTCAACTAGAATGGCACGGATCAACATTCTATCTACAACTTTTCAAGCTCAAAAATAATTTTAAAAAAAACAAAGAAATCATTCAGAATCACTCCTAGAATTTATAAAACCTCAAGGGCTTGTCTAATCCATCCTAAAATTTTCAACACAATAAGCAATAAAAAGAAAACATGATTGAACGAATTAAATCCTAATTCAAATATCAAATTTCGATAAATATCGTAATCGTCATCTGAGATGTACTTGATGATGTTCTTCAACAGTTGATGTTTCCTCCTTACTAATTATTGAGACCTCACCGATACCTCCCAGCCAACGCTAGGGGTACTCTTCTTCCCCCTTATCCCCCTAAGACGCAAAGTGGCCATGCACAACCACAACCAGAATACTCTAGCTCCCAGCTCAACTCGCAAGGTAGAGCTACCACTCTCTTTCCCGAGCTGGTTATCCCAACTCTCACAAGTAAAATTAGTCAGAATTTTTGCAGGATAAGCTTACTCATACCAGTCATGATCCATTCCTCCTCTCAACCATTTATTTTATATAATTTCTCCTAGTGACCACTTTCCATTTGCACATTTAATTTGTTTTTTTTTTAATTAATTAGGAATTACTCCCCCCGTACACTTGTCACTCATTCCATTAATTGCACCAATAAATTTTCCATTTAATTTAATTAATTTTCAATTTCCCTCACCCAACCTAAAAGCGCTCATAAAATCACTCCTAGTTGTCCCTTTATTCCCTCTATTTCTCTTTTAATGACTGCCTTTCTAAAACTTAGTTGTGTTTAAATTAGGAAAGTTCTTTAGTTAGACTAGACTAGATACCTTTCTATGCTTCCACATTCTTTTTACATTTATTTTTTTTCTTATCTTAGTTTCCAATTTGGCATTCTTTTGCACACAATCATATAATTAAATCTTTAGATATAAATTTTTACTCTTTCAATTCCTAACTTGATTTTTCTTCATCCCCCACCATTTATTAAATTATAATTTAGTTTTAGTCTTCTTACCCACTTTAGGCTTAGGCTCAAATTTTTAAACTAGGCTTAGAATTTTTAGGGAGATTTTATAATTAATAAAAATTACCCATTTAATAATTATTTTAAGTCCAACAATGTCAAAACAAATATTGCTTTCTAGGAACCTAGGTTCATTGACTCATATTTATTAAAAATCGCGGCGTGCCCTTCAAGATGCACGTTGTGCTCCAAGGGTGTCACTCGTCTTTGACTGGTGTTGGTAGTTGTCCAACCCTTGGAGTCAATACTCCATCAGGAGACCTTGTGAGAGACTAAGGACCTCTAAGGAATAAGTACCCTGCCTTATTGTGCACCCCTTAGAATATTCATGAGTGATTGTCTCAGTATGCCCTCACGGCATTGTGGATCTTTCGAACTACATAATCATTAACCTACAATTTGAGCCACGACGAGAGTGCCAGTAGGTTGTGGCAGGGTGACGCAGCCGCACTCCTCGGAGCACATCCGCTTCCTCAGGACCTTCTTTTGTTCACGGCCCAAAGAACTCAAAGGTTCCTCTGATCCCCTATCGGGAATTTTCCCTACCCACAACAACTCTTCTATTGATCTCCCTTAATGATCGGGAAATCGGACCTCGCGATTCCGCGAATCCTATGGTCGCGTGTTTTGTGCCTCACAATTCCCCGAAATCCGATGTGAGTCAACGTTGACTTCCTCCACTATTATCGAAGTTATCCCTATCGAGAAATCGCTACTCGCGACGTCAACAAATAGAATTTCTGAACTCCGAACCCCGATGTGTCGATACTCCAATGCACACATGTGGACTGACTTTTCCACCTCCCGTCACCTCTGTCGGGATTTCAGAATTCCCAGGATCGTGAATCCTGATGCCAAAGGATCCGGGACTTACCTTTTCCCGATCCCCGATATAGTACGCCACCTGTCCTCCACTAACTCCTGTGGCCCCATACAAAACTTCACATTGGGATATTGCATTTCGCGATTCAACGTTACAAGAGTTTCTTGTCTTCGAAAACTTCGATGTCCCGAACTTCGACTCTTCAGGATCTCTTCACATGCGTCCCCGCTGATGGACGGTTCTAAGCTTGTCGGGATATCGTGGATCGCGATATCATAATTCCCATTACAACAACTTGGTGCTTCGACTCTTGATCCCCCAATATGCGATGTCACATGTAGATCTGACGGTCCCTCTGTCTCGGATTGACGGCTCTGCCCCCTCCTGACCTTTGAACCTCTTCCACACTTACACTGTAACCTCTCTACACCTCCGTGAGATCCAATGGTCCACGGAACTTCGTGATACCTCTTCAAAGGATTTTGACCATCTGCTCTCCTCCTGGTGAATCCACGAAATGAAGAAGTGTCTTCCCACGAGACTCACTCACCTGATCGCAAACCTGCGATGCTTCCCTTAGACTTCCAATAGCAGATTCCATGCGCTTACCCTTCGGTGAGTTCAAAGGCCTACTCCTCCTGAGCTTCCCACGAATTCAGTCTTCTGTGAAACCTTTTTCACGCACTCCTTGCGGCAACCCTTCAACCTTGACTGAGTGTTGAAGTCTCTCGACTCTGCACACTCCTGCAGCAGCAGTTGTCTAACACTTCCCTCGGGTTCTCAACCCTGAAACCTTTAATCGGCCTGCGCACTCCTTCCACGGCTCTTGTGCCCAACTGCACCTTTGAGGAAATGAGAACAAAAGTTATCCCTAATTGAACCCTTCTGTCAACGCACTCCTTGCAGATAATTCGACTGCACTCCTTGCAGTAATCCATTGGCTCAATTAGAGAAACAATTGAAACTCATTCACTCTTCCTCTCAGACTTCAATTCAACCATGAAATCACATACACAACATATAAAATCAAGTGTATGACAGGAAGCAAACATTTATGAACAAAACATCAATACATAGAGAATCAGACACAAAACCATGAATTTGAATCAATGTTCTTCTATTAATTCAAGTTCCTATACATGGGTGTTCTTCATATATCTCCCTGCATGCTCTTGCTCTTCTTGGGATAATGTTACAAATGCACAATGAGGGTGTCTATATCCATTTTCCCTCTTGGACTCTAAAGCTATCAAATATAGAATTAAATTCCTATCTAACTGCATTAAGTCTATTAAATGTCGACTATCTACCTAAGGACGAGAGCTATCCACTCAAGGTCCATTAAAGTATACAAAGGAGCCTTCTCTTAAATGACTCATTTAAGATTTGCGCAACAGTCCCAAAGCATTTTCAAAATTTGTGTTGGCTTATCAAGCAGGTTTCCGCTTCCGTGTTGTCTCGCTTGATGTGCTGACGATGCTCCTGCATCATACTCCTCAGCTTGGAAACTTTCATGGGCTCCTGTCCATGAGCTCCTACACGGTCTGTCCATGCTTCTGTATTTCTGCTTCAGTCTTCCAGCTGGCATCTTCCACTGGATGGTTCTTCCATTTGACCAGATATTCATAGTATTCTTTCCTCCTAGTCTTATTACCCACTCTCTTGTCCAATATGTATTCCATCTGTGGCTTTTCTGCAACTGGCAATTGTTTCATCCACTGGATCACTGGTTCCTCGGCTCCATTGTCTGTTTCTCTAGTCCTGTATGGGTATAAATCAGAGATGTTGAATATCGAAGATATTTCGATGCCATTCGACAACTCAATCTCATAAGCATTTTCTCTGAATTTTCTCAAGATCTTGCATGGCCTGATTTTCTTCATCTTCAACTTATTGTATGTTCCCCTTGGCAACCTTTCCTTTCTTAAATGTGCCAGAACCAGATCCCCAACCTCAAACTGAAGTTTCCTCTTCCGCTGATCTGCTCTGCGCTTGTATTCCTGGCTTGAATCCAACAATCGTTGCTTCACCTGGATGTGAAGTTCTTTCATCGCCTCAGCGAACTCTTCTGAACTAGTGCTACTAGTAGCAGTCTGTTCTGAATCTCGCAATTTAGAAACTCCTCTCGGTTGCATCCCATAAACAACCTGAAATGGGCTTCGGCCTGTGCTTCGGTTCACTAAATAATTGTATGCGAACTCTACCTGTGGCAATATGTGGTCCCAACTGCTGTGGTGCTCTATCACCAAGCTTCTCAACAAGTCTCCTAGACTCCTATTGAACACTTCTATCTGTCCATCCTTCTGAGGATGATAAGTAGAACTAAACATCAAGTTAGTCCCCAACTTCTTCCATAAGGTCCTCCAAAAATTCCCTATGAATTTAGTGTCCTTGTCTGAAACTATACTTTTAGGCAATCCATGAACTCGAATGACCTCCTTGAAAAAGAGATTTGCGATGTGTGTCGCATCATTGGTCTTCTGGCATGGTATGAAGTGTGCCATTTTAGAAAACCTATCCACTACCACAAAGATTGAATCAACCCCTCTTTGTGTCTTTGGCAAACCCAATACAAAATCCATGTTAATCGCCTCCCATGGTCTCTCTGGTATGGGAAATGGCTGATATAAACCTGCATTCTGCCTCCTCCCCTTCGAATGCTGACAAACTCTGCATCTGTCAATGAACCTCTTGGCATCTTCTCGCATACCCGGCCAAAAATATGACTCCTTCAGCTTCGCGAATGTCTTTTCATGGCCAAAGTGTCCTGCTAATCCACCACTGTGTTTCTCTTTTAACAAGTTCTCCCTCATGGAGCATTTCAGAATACACAGTTGATTGCCTATGAACAAAAATCCCTCCTGGATCATATAATCTATCCAAGGACTCCTGTCTCTGAGAACTGGATTCTCAGCTGCTTCATACGCCTCTGCAAAATCTACATCTTCTGCGTACATGTCCCTGAGATTTTCAAAACCCAATGTTTTGACTCGGAATTCCTGCAACAGCAAACACTTCCTTCTCAAAGCATCAGCCACTTTATTAGCAGTACCCAAAATGTGTTTAATCACAAATGTGAAATTCTGCATATACTGTACCCATTTTGCATGTTTCTGATTCAACTTCTCTTGTTGAGTCACAAACTGTAATGCATGATTATCACTGTACAATACAAATTCTTTTGGGATCAAGTAATGCCTCCACTTCTTCAGCACCTATATGATAGCATAAAATTCTTTATCATACGAGGAGTATTTCACCTTTGCTTCATCGATCTTCTCACTGAAATATGCAATCGGTCTGTCTTCCTGACTTAAGACCGCTCCTATGGGATACCCACTTGCATCACATTTCACCTGAAATGTCTTCTGGAAATCCAGCAACACCAAAATCGATTGTTCCGTGATCTTCCGCTTCAACAGATTGAAGCTCTTTTCAGCCTCTGTTGTCCAGTGAAAAGACTTATGCCACTTCTTTATTGTATCCATCATTGCTGCGCTAATCCCACTGAAATTCCTGATGAACTTCCGGTAGAAACTAGCTAAACCATGAAAACTTCTCACCTCGAAAATATTTCTCGGTGATGGCCAATTCTTGATTACTTCCACTTTATCCGGATCCATCCTCAACTCATTTGCAGATATAACAAAACCCAAGTAAATGAGCTCTGTCTTCATAAATGAGGACTTCTTCATATTAATCAATAGCTTTTCCTCTTGTAGCTTCTTCATCATTGTAGCCAAATGCTTTAAGTGCTCTACCTCTGATTTACTGTAAATCAGTATGTCATCCAAATACACAATGACGAACTTTCCGATGAACTCCCTCAGGAATTCGTTCATCAATATCATAAAGGTACTTGGTGCATTTGTCAAGCCAAATGGAATAACAAGCCATTCATATAGTCCTTCGTTGGTTTTGAAGGTTGTCTTCCACTCATCGCCTTCCCTCATACGAATCTGGTGGTATCCGCTCTTCAAATCAATCTTTGAAAAATATTCTGCGCCACTCAGGCAATCCATCAGATCATCCATTCTTGGCAATGGGAATATGTACCTGATGGTTATTTTATTGATTTCTCTTGAATCGGTACACATCCTCCAGCCTTCGTCTTTCTTCGAATTGAGTACTATTGGAACAGCACATGGACTCAAGCTCTCCCTGACCAATCCTTTGTCCAATAACTCCTGGACCTGCCTCTTGACCTCTTCATTTTCCTGTGGCGTCAACCTGTACGCGGATTTATTCGGTAAACTGGATCCTGGTATGAGGTCTATATGATAACTCACACTCCTCATCGGTGGCAACGAACGAGGTAATTCGTCCACTATGATGTCAGTGAACTCTTCCAACAGTTCCTGAACTTCAACTGGTAAATCATCCACTCTTGTGCTAATCAGAACAATTCTTGGTTTTCTGACCACAAAGAATTGTGGATCTTCCTTCTTCTTAACCTACGTAAGAAGTTCCTTCCCACTCATGAGAAGTACTGTGTTTCTTACTTCCGGCTTCACCTCCTTATCCTTTATCGGAAGCAACATATGGGTTCTCCCATTTTTCTCCAGGGTATATGTGTTCATTCTCCCATCATGAATCACATTTCTGTCATATTGCCATGGTCTACCCAGCAATAGATGACATACATCCATGGGAATAACATCACATAAGATCTTATCATTATATCCACCTATCTTGAATTC
>ML781797.1:200740-223715 GCA_009831015.1 Picea engelmannii
TTATGGCACTCTATGGATACCACCCTCCTTCCATCACTTCTTCTCTAAAATAAAAATCTAAGGTTCAAGCAGTGGAATATCACATTGAGCATCAACAACAAGTTCTCCAAATATTAAAGGACAACCTAACCATGGCACAAAATGGCATGAAACAACAAGCAAATCAACATCGTAGTGAAAGAAGTTTTGAAGTAGGGGATTGGGCGTTTTTAAGAATACAACCATACAAATAGATGTCCCTGAAGCAAGCCAAGAAGGATAATAAATTATCACCAAAGTACTATGGCCCTTATAAGGTATTGCAAAAGATTGGTACTATGGCATACAAATTGGAGTTTCCTGCATATTCACGAATACACCCAGTTTTCCATGTTTCATGCTTAAATAAAGTTATAGGAGACAAGATACCAGTTCAAACTATATTTCCAGAACTTGACGAGGAAGGAAAAATCATATTGGAGCCTGAAGCCATCACTGACAAAAGAATTTTCCAGCTGAGAAATAGATCCATTTCAGAGTATCTCATTAAATGGAGGAAACTATTGGCTGAAGATTCCACTTGGGAAGATGAGTCTTTTATACAAAAGAATCCAGAGTTACTCAAGCATTGCGGAAAACACTTGTCTCAAGGGGAGGGGCATGTTAAGCCCTAAATAGTGGCTCATTACCCCTTAATTTGGGTATATTACATTAATAATGTTATTTTATTTATGTCGAATTTAGTCTATTAGTTGTAATTATACCTCCTAGTCTCCTATATATACCAAGGAGACATTTTCATTTGGAATTATCTTGTAATTGAACATTTATGTGGGCATAAGGAGGTTGCCCCCTCGAAGAGGCTTATTATCTGAATTTCTCTCTTTTTCAAGGCGTTGAGTACTTATTCTGAGGTTTTTCTATGCTATATTGATATTTAGTTCCTAACAACTACTCGGTAAATGTATTTCTTCCAACTATGAAGGATACATGTTATTACATTTTGAATGTTTGTTTTAATTTGTCAAATTTACCAAAACTGTAAATTGAAAAAAAAAAATTATTTATTAATCTTTTTTGGTAAATTTGAAAAAATTAATTATTTCTTAATATTTTAGAATGCAAATTGAAGAGCATAAACAATTTCCAATAAAATTATTTGGTAAATGTCTTTTTGTTTCCAACTATGAAGAATATATGTTATCACATTTTGAATGTTTCTTTTAATTTGCCAAAAATGCAAAAAATGTAAATTGAAAAAATTATTTAATTATTAATCTTTTAGAATGAAAATTGAAGAACATAAAACAATTTGATTCATTACTAATGAATGTTCTATGTGCAAATCCTTGAGTTATACTCTTATGTTTAAAATATGTCCACAAGGTAGAAAAGCATTTCCTCAACATTGTTCATCGATGGAATTCCTGCAACTGATGAGTTACTGAACCAGCCAGTAATGGTGGTTCTTCTACTAGTTGGGAGGTGTATTATTCCAGGTTAATGAATTTGGTAATTTTTTGTAGTTAACTAGCGGTAACATATTGTCATAGGTTTTAGTTTTAGCTCGCTTCTTGGTGTAAACTTCGGCTATGCGGGGAACTATCTCATATTGATTCTTTGATCCTCTAACCAGCCTTGGTTTATTAAAATCTATGGGAGGTGGTACTTTTAGTGTTTCAACTAAAGTTGGAGTGTGGCTTGGTCTTTTTAGTATTGTTTTTTAGCAGGGTTAAATCTTCCCTCCTTATATTCTAGTCCTAGAAGTTATGGCTACTGTCAGATGGTTTAAATTACTTTTATTGGTAATTGAACCACGCTTTACTCCATAGTATTAGTGTAATACAGGTGGAGTACGTATGAATAGCCAATTTGTTGTTGACTTAGCTAAAAACATCATGGATCTGATGAGCACAGAGGACGAGGCCATTTGGAGTCAGGTGGGCCTCTTTGATAAGATGGATAGTCTGGGAGGCGCAGTGGCTTCTTTACTTCACTTGTCACCAGCTCAAGTTACAGAACAGGGTCCACATGTGTTGACTCTTTCATCCAGTTCAAGTTTAACTACTACACAGCTCGAGAACCCTCTCACTTTACCTGTAAATTTCTCTTCTCCTCCACTGAGAAAAACTTCGTCGAGAGAAGGGTTTCAAACCTATCACAGAAAAGTATCAAAGGTTAAGGGAGGGGGATCTATGGGATACTTGCATTCTACACACTTTACACCACTCGCAACTAGTATTAGGAGGAAAATTTGGAAGGCTCGTAAAATGGTATTGGGGGCGGATGTCGGTTTAGAGGAAACCTGCAGGTTGGTGATGTGTGTATTGGTAGGAAGTTTTTCCTATTCCTACCTACAGAAGGAGCCTGTACAGACTTGGTTTGAGTCTAACTGGCTACCTCTTCTTGGATACCTACCTGAGATTTTTTATTTAACTAAGGGGTGGTTGGGCTTTGTTTGTAGAACTCCTGAAGATGTGTCTTTATCACTGAGTAAGTTATGGGTACTAGGCGGGAGCAACCTCATGCTAAAAAGATGGTGGGTGGAATTTAACCCATTAACCGAACACTTTTAGTTTTGTCACATTTGGGTTTTACTGTTAGGATTACCCCTGCACCTTTGGAACAAAGGAGCACTTCGAGCGATTGGGGAGGCTTTGGGAAAGTTCATCATGATTGATTCACAGAATCTGGAAAACTCTAGCAGGAAAGTTGGTAAGGTTTTAGTTGTTATGGATCTTCATGGCAGACTTCCTAAGACTTTAGATGTCGAGTGGAGAGGTCACCGCATTTCAAAAAGTTTATACTACCTTGGCTTACCTTTCTGCTGTAATCGATGTGGTGAACTAGACATTTAAGGCATGAATGCACTAGAAAAGGAGCGGATAAGTCTTCAGAGGATACCAGTCTTAAGAAATATCCTCTTGAATATGTGACAGAGGTGGAATCTTTTGTCAGGGAGGAGATTCACTATGATACAGAGTTTATTAGCTAGCCAGAGACTCAACCTACTCTCT
The DNA here is from genome assembly GCA_009831015.1 of Picea engelmannii. Classification (NCBI taxonomy): domain Eukaryota; kingdom Viridiplantae; phylum Streptophyta; class Pinopsida; order Pinales; family Pinaceae; genus Picea; species Picea engelmannii. The sequence continues at coordinate 203,737 of ML781797.1, forward strand.
CAGGTAAGTTAAAAAAAAATATCCTTCTCTGTTTTCCACCTTATCGCTTTGGGAGAGGGATGCACTTGACAAGTCTCGTTGGTTGCTTTCTTCTACCTCTATTACTAATGGAACCTGAAAGGGAGACCCTTTGACTTTTGAACCGGTGCATGTGGCTAATGGGATCCCTCAAGAATGGACATTGCCTCCTCCCTTAGATACAAGGGATATAGGGCTACCTTACCTTACCTTACCTGTGTTGAATACTCCTCAAGCCTCTCTGACTACCTTACCTCTTCGGAACCTTAGACCGCAGGATACTTTGGGGCATCCTATTATTGATTCTGCTTCAACTGGTTCCTTCAATACAAAACTCTCCCAATATATCTTATCCTCTTGTAATGACCAGTCGTTGAGTCCTTCTTGGTCACCCTCTCAAACGGGATTGACTGGCTCTTTTATTGAACCTAGTTATAGAGAACTGAAGGAGGTAGATTCTACTCTCCGGGGGGTACTAGATTCACTGATCCCTTACATCAGGGACCAAAACAAAACTCGTCTATTAAGCTACCTACTTTCTTGGGTAAGGCTCTCTATGAGACATAAATCAACCTCAGGGAATCATCCTCTCGAGTTCCATTTGATGTGAACAAAAAAGAATTTTCCTAGTCTAGAGGTTTGGGAATTGAGCATTCCCCCATAAAGACACGCAGCTCTCGCAAAAAATTGGTGGATTCTGCTAGAACCGGTGATACTTTTCCTTCCTCATCTGAAATTGGGCCACTTAGATCATTGAAAGCCTTGGCACGCTCAAAATAGTGTTATTACTATCACTAAACATAAGATGGATTGGAGGATCCCTCAAAAAAGCCTCTTTTCAAGGACTTATGGATCAGACCCATCCTGAAATCATTTTTTTACAGGAAACATTGGTAAATGCTCAAAAATATTGGGGGATCATACAAGGTTTTTGTTCATCTTGGGTTTCATGTGCGTTAATGCCTTGGGTACTTCGGGAGGATTGATTTCCTCTTGGGATCCTAGTATTTTTAATCTGGTACCTTTCCTCACTATCGGTGGTATTTTGTTAACAGACAGGTGTAACGGAACTCAAAAGGATTTGGCTCTGCTCAACGTCTATGGTCCATGCACAAATAGGAAAATTTTATGGAGTTCTGTTAAGGATAGTGGTATTTGGACATAAAAAACTTTATAATTGTTGGTGATTTAAATATTGTCCTTTCCCCGGCCAAGTTCTGGGGAGGAACAACAGGGTCGGGATATTTTGACGATTATTATAGATATATTTTTATTTCAAAAAGTTTGATTGATATACAACCGACAAAACTGGTGCCCACTTGGCGAAATGGATGAGCATGTCATGATGCAGTGACTAGAAGATTGGATAGGTGTATTGTTTCTGAAGATATTTTATCTACGGTTGGACTATATAGGTCTTGGGTAGAATTTCCATATATCTTGGACCATGCACCAGTCCTTTTACAACTGGAAATTCTGCCTATATATAATGCCTTCCCTTTCAAACTCAATGCACAATGGCTAAAAGATGTTGACTTTGTGACACTTGTACATAAGATTTGGTAGGATCCTATTTTCCTATCGGAGGGGGGTAGACAAGTAAGATTATTCTGGAATCTAAAAGTACTGAAAACTAAAACAAAATTATGGTACAAAGAAGAAGTGGTGAAAGACAAAGGTTAATTATTGAAACTAGAAACAGATATAAAGGTGACTATTCTGAAATTGACCAAAGATCCAAATAATATAGTAGATCATAATTCTCTCAGGATTCTAGAATCTGAAAGAAAGTTGGTATTATCTGGGATTGAAGAATAATGGTGGCTTCGTAGCACAGCTACTTGGTTAGAAAGCGGGGATAATAACACAAAAAAAAATCATAACTATGCTAGTCATAGTAGGAATCAGAAGCATATTTGGGAAATTAATGGTTTAAATGGTGAAAAAATAAAAGTCCAGGATCTCATAAATTAGGAAGCAGTTCATTACTTCAAAAAAATCTATATGGCTCCAACTGTGTAGCATATGATCGATCAATGCAAGATTATTGATTTTCTCCCACAGATTGTAAGTATTGAGGAATCAGAGGTGCTATTTAATCCAATAACTTTGGAGGAAATAAAGGTCGTTCTTCATCTTTTAAAAAGGAAAAGAGTCCAGGCCCATATGGTTGGACTGTTGAGTTTTTACTTTCTTTTTTTATCTTATTGGTGAAGACTTTATGGCGATGGTAGAAGAATTGAGAAGATTGGGTTCTGTCTCAGGATGCATAAATTCAACTTTTCTTACGCTAATTACAAAGACAAATAGCCCCTCATCCATTGAAAACTTCCGCCCAATATCTTTATGTAACCTTTGTTACAAACTAATATCAAAAATCATTGCAAATCTCATTAATCCAATATTATCAAGATCTCTTTCTACAGAATAGCTGGGATTCCTTCAGGGAAGGAGGATCCAATATTCTATAGGCACTGCGCAAGAGATCTTACACAGCATAAAGAAGAAAAAGATTAAATCCCTCATCTTAAAACTGGACATAAGAAAGGCTTGCAATTGTATTGATTGGGGACACTTAAGATTGACTCTAATCAAAGTGGGATTTGGGTTACAATTGATAGAGTGGATTATGGGTTGCGTTGCGTCCTCATGTTTCACAATTCTTATCAATGGCAAGGCTACAGAGTTGTTAAAGAGAAGTAGGGGACTGCGCCAAGGGTGCCCATCATCGCCCTTAATCTTTATATTAGTTATGGAAGGCCTCAGTATCTTATTAAAAAATAGGTTTGATGAAGGTGCGCTCTCGGGTATTAAAGTTTCAAGATTGATGAAAATTCTCCACTTACTATTTGAAAGTTTCAGTATCTTCAAGAATGGAAGGCTATAGTCGTTATTATCAACTTATTTTGTAAAGCTTCGGGTCTTTTGATCAACTCATCAAAAACAATGGTCCATTTTAAAGGTCTCTTAGATAGTGAACTTATACCTTTCAAGGATATTATTCCATATAATTTAAGTGACCTTTCCATTGGCTTCCGTTATTTGGGTTATTACTTGAAGATTGGAGCTCACAAGTCAGCAGATTGGGAATGGTTAGTGATCAAGATCTCGAAGAAGATTAACTCGTGGTCTTATAGATGGCTCTCATTGGGAGGTAGATTTATCCTAATCAAATCAGTTTTGGAAGGACAGCCAGTATACTGGATGTCCATGGAGGCAATACCATGATCAATACTCTGCAGGATCAGCAAGACGATGTTCCATTTCCTCTGGAATGGTCATAATGACTCCCAACACTACCACCTCTGTAGATGGGATATCTTGTCTAGACCAAAGATTTTTGGAGGTTGGGGGATGCACAATCTTAGTCTTTTCAATCTAGATTTAAATGAAAATACATTATGGAGAGTTCTAACTTAGAAAGGTATCTGGAATAGAGTTATAATGGACAAATATTTACCAAATTGTATTGTCATCAACTGGTTTCATTTGGAAAATCATATAAATCATGAAGTGTCGAGAATGTGGTCTAATCTGATACATTATGCTCATGTATTAACTCATTGGCTCAATTGGTGCCCGAGTATCGGTCAACTCATATCGATTGGTAGAGATAGGATCCTTGGCTTAGGTTAAAAGGCCTTTCTCTCGGATGATCTTATCTCTCAATTTTTTCAGCAGAGGATAATGGTACTAGATCAAGCTTCAAAAATTTGTGTGTCTACATCCCCGACAGATCAATGGTTAAACAACGCATATCTGAGACTCTTTGGTGTTATTGCTACAGAATGGGACGACTTTATTTTAGAAATTCAAGGAGTGGGGGTTGCACTTTTTGATAATAAGGATACACTTCTGTGGATGGGGGGTGATACCTCCGGGAAGATTAGTGTGAAAAATATATACGTCGCACTCATATCTACCCAGGATTATCAGAAGGAGTGGGGATGGAAGGTGAGTTTTTGGAAATGGAAACTTCAATTAAAAATAAAACTATTCCTTTGGTTGGCGGCTACAAACAGGATATTGACTTAGGACATCTTCCAAAAGAAGGGTCGAGAAGGCCCAGGTATGTTCATTTTATGCAAATTGGGCACTGAAGACATAAACCACTTGTTTTTGCACTGTATTTTTACATAGTAGGTCTGGTCTAGATTATCAATGCTAATAAAATTCAGGAAATCGTGGTCGAGGCCCACGCTGTCAGATTGTTTAGAGGATTGGATGCAGGATAAATCAGTATCAAAAAAGTTGGCGGCATAAACTTGTTGGTATATATGGTTGGAGAGAAATAAAGCCATTTTTTAAGACAAAATACCATTAGTCAGGGTTGTGGTTATAATGATCATTGGTGCAAATAAAAAAATCATATCTTCTCCTAAATATAAGACCACAAAAACTTGCACAATCACTCATTTGGAAGGTTACACTCTGTCTTGTTTTGATGGAGCATATAGTTTATGGGGTGATATTTGTGGTGCAGGGGGTGTACTTAAAATGCCAGATTCAAAATTCCATAGGTGGTATTTAAACTGCGGGACAGGTACCAATACAAAGGCTGAACTTATGGGTATATGGGAGACTCTATTTCTCACAAAGCAGTGGAATATACAAAAGATACATATATTGGGGGATTCCAAAGTGGTGATAGACTGGTTAAATCACAAAGGAAAGCTTCAAGCTACTGACATTGAAGGTTGGAAGAATAGAACAGAAAACTTGGCTACATATTTTCATGGTATCCAATACCATCACTTCTTCCGGGAATTCAATAAAGAAGCTGATGATCTATCTAAACTAGTGCTCTTGGATCCAGAAGAAAGACTATCTTATTTTTCTTGGGATATGGGGACGGTTGGGCCTATAACTACCATAAATCTCTTCTAGGTTGTTTGGATTTGGCAAGTTTTTGTATGTAGTGTTATGACTTTTGATCTATTAGCTTTTCCATTTTCTTTATTGTCTTGAAGACTATATGTTTTGATACTGTTGTGTTTCCATCAGGGATAGAATGATAGAAGTGGATAGCCTATACTAGCTTCTTTTTTTGGATTTGTATTGTTGGTTTACAGATGATGGAAAGCTATGATATACTGAAGATGTATTTTTCTTTGTAAAAAATTATACTCTAATATAATTGGTGAGAATTTTCTATTGGAAAAGGTAGAAAACCATTTCCCTAAGATCAATAGTTCAGAAATCAAAGTACATGGCCAAGTCTACAAGCCTTACCTACTCTAAAAAGTAAGTTGAGTTGTTTGTCACCATCGATTTGACATATCGAAATATATAAGTTATGTAAAATATAAAATATATTTAGTTCCTTTATAAGTTATCTAAAATATAAGGTGAGTTATGTAAAGTATATAAGTTAAAAAAAAGTTGATATATGTTTAGTTTTGACATATCAAATTCAAAGACGTTGTTTCAAGAACTTTTAAATAAAAAAGTTTTGGATATGATGTTATGAGTATCAAGTGGAAAGAATATGTATGAAATATCATATTATAATATTTTTGCAAGATGTTTTGAAAGGAATTAGCCAAATAGTTGTCGCTAATTTTTTTTAGTATTTGTGGGGGTGAAAGGTACGGGGATTATTTATAATCCTAGAGAAAAAAAAATAGTTTCTTATTTTTGGAGGTTAGGTATTTTTTCCAATAATTTGGCTAAAGCCTATGGATTATTCCAAGGATTGAAAATTGATAGAGCAAAGAACAAACAAAACTTGGCAGTGATAAGGAATTCATTAATAATCATTAAGTATTTGATTAAAGTATCTAATACTTTAGATGTTAGGTTGGAATTAGCACTAATTAGGATCAGGCATATCACCTCCTCTTTCTCTCATATTCGTTTTATCATATTCTGTAAAGGAACTATGTCAAAGTTGATAGACTAGCATCCTACTCCACGTGAATAAAAATTGGGACCTTAGTCATTAATCAAGAGGTCACCTTAGAATGCATCCCTTAATTATAATTCATGACACTTGGCAGATTAATTGAAAGGCTTGTTCGTGTGGAAGTGGTTATAGATTCACTTAAAGTGGAGGAGGGTGCGACAAGACTCTCCTTTTTTTTCCACATGCTACCCTCCTCTGCGTAGCACCTAAAAACATTATTGCATCAAGGGGAGATCGCACGGTGTGGGATATATATAGTTGGTACTATTTTCTCTATTGACATCAATCCTAGAGGTCCTCGACCCCTCTAGTTTTTGGAAATAGTTTAATTGGTAACCCTCTATCTGTGTATTCTTCTTTAACGGTGTTTACCTACATGTAGTGGCTCGATGGTAGGTCATTCCTCAATCTTGGAGCTTCATTGGTTTGTTGTCTCGCCTTGCAAGTTTATCTAGTCATATTTCGCTCTTTGATTTTTGGATTCCCTAGTTTCTCAGGTGTCGTATAATCTACTTTATTTCTTATGTACCCTTTGGATTCTCTATTATGGTCCCAGGTTCTCTTTGTGGTTGTCATATTGGTGGATTTTTTGGTTTTCACACCTTTGAGTATAGGTGGTTTTTATGTGATTTGAGTAGGTGGAAGACATGTATCTATTGTGGGTTTGTCCACTCTTGGAAATCCCTTTGTTGTTTTTGTGAGGTATTGGTTCTTTCCACATAAGGACATGGATTATTCTGAGTTGAGGGAAACTCACAAGACCCTTAAGTAACATGACTTTGTATTGGAGGACTTGCAAGGGAAGTTGGAAGCTTAGGGAGAAACTTTCAGTTCACATGAGGAATTGTTCATGAGCATACTGTTAACTTTGAAAAAACGTATTTCAACTCTGGAGGAAAAATTGGATACTTTCAAGAAGATTCTTGCTAATGTGGCCGATCGAGAGCAGGACCACCCTATTATTACAACTTTCTCAACTATGCCAGAGCTCACATTGAAATTGGCTTTAAAATTTTTATCCAAACCTCCTCCTCTATTCAGAGGCTCGAAAGTACAAGACAACCTTCCAAGACAAATTCCTTTCTTTCCATTAGTTTCCATTTTTGTTTATGTATTTCAAAATAGTCAATATCTCAGAACACTTATCTGGATATTATACACATCATTTGGAACTAAACTTAGTATATTCCAAGAGCTTCCATGAATTAGATGTATTGATGGATAACCTCTTGATTTTTATATGTAATGAACTTCTCATATTATCCTTTGTATGTTCTCTCTATTGCAAATCTATTTTCAATCTTTTATAATAGAAATATACTAGTTCTAGTTAAAAAGCAATGTTCTCAAGCATTTGGCTAGTTTTTTGCTAGGTCTCAGTTTGAATCCCTTTAGGCTAGGTGCACTAGTATACATTAATGGGTTTATTAGGGATTCCATCCACAAATGTGGGGAATAATCCTTTGGGTTTATTTGCAAGTTTTTCCTTTGAAAAAAATCTCAAGGGGTTAGCTTAATTGATTGTTGACAATGTTGATGGTCATTTGGCTAGGTTCGTGCCAATAGGTGCCCAATTTGAATCTCCTTGGGTGAGGCACACTAGTCTATGCTAACAAGTTTACTATTTATCCATAGGTGGTGGGTCTATGGTTGGTCCAACTCACCAACATGGATGATAATTACAAAATAAATAAAAAGATACTTAGTAACTTCTAATCATTATTAGACTACAAATGTGCTTCACCATGTTGTATTTGTTGATATAAAAGGAGTATCCATTTATTCTCTATTCTTGAACAACTACAACCCACCTATATGTAGTACTGATTCTACGATGAGTTCCATATCTAGGTCAAAATATCTTGCTATAGGTCTACAATTCAAACAACAACTTGGATGTTTGTTTTTCTAACTTCAAGGTAAACTACACTAGTCCATAATTTGATTGCTAGCAATAATCAATGAATAGTGTTCAATACAATAGACAAATGGTATAAATAAATTATTTGAGTGGGGCATATTCCCCTAGCAATGGAGCAATGATATTATTGGAATCCTAAGCACAGCTCAAACCACATATCACAACTGAAGTATTCACGATGAAAATCACCAATTCCAAATACACCAAAATGTTGTAGACTACTATCACTTGATACAACAATGTTTTGACTATAATTTCAAGTGTGCATTAGATGAAAATAGAATTTCAAAAGATACACAATAACCAAAAATTATAAGGGTGTGTTATTATGTAACTATAACTAATTTGTGTGTGTGGGGCTATGCAAAATGTATGAAACAAAATGTCCAAGAAAGAACAATGTGTATGTTCTCCCACTAATCCATATCATCAATTAAATAAATTCTATGTAATTAATTAAAAAAATAATGATTACATGTGGGGATTTTCCTAATGAATGCAACAAGGTGATATATTCAAGACAATATATAATCACAACTTAGTTAATTTCTCTCCCATTTCTAAATAGAACCATAACAATATAAACACCAAATGCTAGTCAAATTGTTATGTGAATTACCAACAAGAAACGATGGAGATGGTGAGTTTCTATTGGTTCGATAGCAAGGAAAACAATGAGCTCATTGGAAACAACATAACTAGATTTAGTGATAGTGTTATGCTAGCATTCATACAGAACCCGCAACAAAGAATAATAATAGAACTAAAGAAATGCACACATAAATCAACCATGTGAGATAGTTATTTAACTTGGAAACCCAATTTGGAAAAACTAACTTTGAATGACGATGCTCGATATATTATTATCATTTTTTACTAGCAATTATAGAGTATCATGGATATCCAAGCCAGTAGCTATATTCTATGCAGAAATTTTCAAAGTCTCTACTAGATTATGCCAAAGGAATGTCTTCATCATTATTCTACCCACATTTAATATACATAATATATCATTTTCCTAGTGAAAGTTAGAATTTCAAGAATCCCTAACACTTCATCTACCCCCTTGCAGTGCCCCCTTTCTTTACTTCTTTGTTTCTTTACTTATTTATTTTAATTTTTGTCTTCTTGTAGCTAATGGAGTTCTGCATTTTTCTAGTTGAGTAGGTGGTTGATCATGTGTCCAACAAACTAATGATCACCCTAACCTCTATATCATTTCCCTAGTAACACTATGCTTCTCATACCTAGTGATTATTTTTACTTAGACATGAGTCTTATACCATTCATGTTTGTTTCAAATCCCTTTCGAATCACACCTCCCCATTTAGAGTATTTTTCTCTCCAAAACATGTTCCATGAAGTATATGGAACCAAATCGCCTCCACTTGCTTCTCCAAGTCCACTATTCGATTAGTCCCGGAGATTACTTTTTTCTCGTTTGTTCCCTTTGGGACGCTACTACCATAGGTTTTCTTCCTTTCCTCGTATGTACTTTGATGAGGTAGGACTTACCACCTTTAAGAAAAAAATATGTGTTCTCTCTCCTAAATAAAATAGTGTCCCTTTCCCATTGGTATCGAGTTTCCAAACATCGCCACAAACACATCCAATGGTGCAAGTTTGCATTATATGTCATAAACATAAGCACCATTTTTTTTTAACAAGAGCATTTAAAAGTTTTGTATTAAAAAAACTGCATCCTAGTTGTACAATAGAGTAATACAAAATGGAGTCTAAGACTAGGTTTAAAAATCAACATTTCTGCCATGCAAAATTATTTCGAAAAATGACTAGAATCCTTCATTGAGGTTTTTGTGATGTTGCTACAAGTATAAACTTGATAAAATACATCTAAAATAAGAATTTATTTACAAAACATAACAATTGAAATTAATGAAAGGTGTGATTTGTTTGAGCTTTGTTTGGGTCGTCGTTGGCCTACTACAATCCTATATTCTCTAACTTCATGTATTCAAACAATTGATAGACTGTGTCTTCTCCTTTAAATTCCCTTGGAATTGAGCCCAAATAAATTCTACGATTCGAAGCTACAGATTGAGAGCCTTTCAGGATCTTGTTGATTGTGGTCCTAACATATAAGCACTTGGCTTCCAATGCTTGGATTTCCCTCTTCTATTGCATTAAAGTATCCATTATCATATATTTCAAAGAGATACATTGATGTTCATGAATATGAGTTGAAGGTACCAAAGAGAAAATTGAGGTCCTATTGTCATTAATATACTCTTCTACCTATGAAGGATCCTATGAATTTCATAAATGTCTCATTAACATTTCCCATGACACCATAGGTAGTCCATTGTGACTTGGAATTCCCATAGATACCAAATGAAAATCGAAAATATGACTAAACTAAGGCATATTGGACTAAGCCACTACAAGGAGAACACCATTTTGCGAAGTTTTTTATGGAACCTCCCCAAAAAACTTATCCCTTCTCTATTTATAGTGGAGTTTGTTAGAAGAGTTGGGTGGTAGGATGTTTTTGCATAGGTTTGAACACCAGTGTTTCTAATTTGTTCAACCACACCGATGCACCCTAAGTCAACTTAGGTGCACTAGTGTAGTCAGTCGACTTAAGGAAGGTGGGAAAAGGTTTTTACGGAGGTTTTAACACTGATGTGACTAAGTTAACCATGCATGCATGTGCTCCTAAGTCAACCATGTGAATCAGTGCTCTTAATTTGATCATGCGCACTGGTGCTCCTAAGTTGATCATGTGCTCTGGTGCTCCTAATTCGACCATGCACACTGGTGCTTAACAAATAAAGTGCACCAATAACCACTATTAATATAAAATACTAAAATATCATTTTTTATTTTATAAAAAATAAAATGAATCACAGTGTTCCCCAATAACAAATTGCATTGGTGTGCATATAATGAACACACCAGAATAGATTTTCTCCTAAGTCGACTAGTTGCACCAGTTCTCTTACAAAACATAATGCTTCGGTACTTAAAAAATAAAGTGCATCGATACTTGTTATTGATATAAAATATTAAAATGTTAATGCATCACAATGCTCCCCAATAACAAACTGCATCGGTGCTCTCCCAATAACAAAGCGCACTGATGCTCGTAAGTCGACCATGTGCACCCATGCACCTAAGTCAATCGCGTGCATCATTTGTTAACAAATAAAGTCCATTGATAACCGTTATTATTATAGAATACTAAAATATCATGGTTTTATATATATATATATATATATATATATATATATATATATATAATAAAATGCATCATGGTGCTCCCCAATACCAAAGAAAACCGGTGCAGGTATAACGAACATACCATAATAGGTGTGCTCCTAAGTCGACCAACCACACCCGTGCTCTTACAAAACATAACGCCCCGATGCTTAACAAATAAAGAACATCGATAACCGTTATTAATGTAAAATGTTAAAATGCTAAAATGCATCACGATGCTCTCCAATAACAAAGTGCATAGGTGCTTCCCCAATAACAAAGTGCACCAGTTCTCCCCAATAACAAAGCGCAATGGTGCTCCCCCAATAACAAAGTGCATTAGTCCTTCCCCAATAACAAAGTGCATCGGTGCTCTCCCAATAACAAAGTGCACTAGAAAAATTGATTTTTAAACAAAAAATATAATTTGAAAACCATAAACCTTCCATGGTGTGCTTAAAAACCAAGATATCCCCAGTGTGTTTCGACAAAAAATGCACTAGTGCATCTTACTGTCGGGCACATTGTTATAAAAAAAATTACCAAACTGAATCAATGCACCAAAATATACAACGGAAAAATGAGTGGGTATTTTATATTTTCAAAATGTATGTTTTTATAAATTAAAACTCTCATAATTATTTCATTCTTATGATAAAATTTAAAAGGAAGATTTGTGCAAGAGAGATTTACGAGCAAAGTTTTTGGAGTGGGTTGATTTTTTTTAAGAGACAGATTTACATACAATTTTGTTTTTGAAGAGACAAATTTACATACAAATTTGCAAAGGAGAAATTCCAGGTATGTGATTTTATTCTATTCATCATCTCGATCTTTCCCCTATTTGATTCAAACAAATTTCAGTGCATTATCAAAAAAATAAAAGGGTTTCACAGTTACATTCACTATTGGAAGCCCTAGCTTCCTTGTTGTTTCTCTTGGTTTTCCTCTCTATATTTCACAAGTATAATTTTTTTTAAGCAATATATTTTTATAGGGTTTCTTTACTTGTATATGGGGCATTTGGTATATTTTTCAATGGGATTACTCATTGGATTAGATCACAAACCCTATAGATACCAAGTTTGTTTAAAAAAATGTTTTTGCGGTTCGTAGTGTGCACTGTACAGAAATAGCACATCGGTGCGCATGTTCCTTTACAGGAAAGATTTATCAATGCTCTTACAAAACATAATTATTCGATGCTTAAAAAATAAAGTGCATCGATAACCGTTATTAATATAAATGCTAAAATGCTAAAATGCCTTGCATTTCTCCCCAACAAAAAAGCACACCGATGCTTCCCTAATAACAAAGCGCACTGAAAAAAATGAATTTTAAATAAAAATAATAATTTAAAAACAAAAAACCTTCCACGATACCCTTAGAAACCAATACATCCCTCGGGCGTTTCGACAAAAAAACACACCAATGCAACTTAATTTTGAGCGCATCGTTAAAGGGTAAAATAAAAAAATTACCAAACTGAATCAATGCGGTGAAATATACCCAAAAAAAAAAAATGAGTGGGAATTTTATATTTTCAAAATGTATGTGTTTATAAATGAAAACTTTAGTCATTATTTCAATATTTTTCCAAATTTTAGAGGGTATATTTGTGTAAGAGAGATTTACGAGCAAAGTCTTTGGAGTGGGTTGATTTTTTTGAAGAGCCAGATTTATAAACAAATTTGCAGAGGAGAAATTCCAGGTAAGTGATTTTATTCTATTGATCATTTTAATATTTCCCTTATTTGATTCAAACAAATTGCAGTGCATTATCAAAAAAATAAAAGGGTTTCACAGTTACATTCAATATTGGAATCCCTAGCTTCCTTTTTGTTTCTCTTGGTTTTCCTCTCTATCTTTCACAAGTAGAATTTTTTTTAAGAAATAGTTTTTTATAGGGTTTCTTTACTTGTATATGGGGAATATGGTATATTTTGCAATGGGATCACTCATTTTATTGGATCGAAAACCATGTCGTTGTCATTTTTCTTTAAAAAAAACATTTATGTGGTTCACAATGCGCATTATACATGAATAGTGCACCAGTGCACATGTTCTTGTACAAGAAGGAGTTATCAGTGCTCTTAAAAATCATAATTCCTCGGAGCTTAAGAAATAAATCGCATTGATAACCACTATTAATATAAAATACTAAAATTCTAAAATGCATCGCGATGCTCCCCAATAAAAAATCACACTAGTGCTCCCCCAATAACAAAGTGAATTGGTTCTTCCCCAATAAAAAAGCACACCGGTGCTCCCCCAATAACAAAGTTCATCGGAACAATTGATTTTTAAACAAACAAATAATAATTTAAGTTGTACTAAAAGTTTAATATATTTGAATTATCTATAGGTTTAAATTAATGGTGTGTGTTAGTTAAGGCATGTTATGTAAATTCCAAGTGTCAAACGAGGGAAAAACCAATACATGTTGGTGGGGAGTCCAAAAAAGTGTACAAGGAGATGGTAAAAAAAATGAACATAATTGCATCATTGGAGGAGCCATCCCAACAAATACAACGTGCATCAAAGGTATGTAATCATTCATTTATTCTTTTATTTGCATCGAATTTAATTATCGCATGAAATAGTAATTTTCAATTTTTTTGTTGTAGAAAAGAAAAGAAAATGAAACCCATTCAACACATAAGACAAGATGTCAAGGTATAAAACGGTTGATCGCAAAGTTTGTGAGTACTTAATGTTTTTGGTCTTACTTAAAATTTCATCTTTTGTATGGTTTTTATATTTAAATAATTAATTTACACTCATCCATGGATGTCTTCTAATAGGTGCTAATATACAAACAAGAGTCAATTGAAGAATTGATAGACATTGGGTTAAGTATGGGTTGTGAGTATATGTTGAAGTATCAAGGTTTAATTGAACAATTTGTAAGTAGCTATGCTGTTTAACTTCCCTTATTTTATAATTAATGGAACAACAAGAAACCTTTATATTAATTATATCGATTTTTCTTTTTCATTGCATATTAAACATGTAGGAAACAAAGTATGGAGTGCATCCAACAGAAGACATTTTGATAGACGACATGCAACATGGCTTTGAAAGAATGTGTATTGTTAATGAAATATTCGTTGCTATGGTGCACTTTCGATTTATGCAATTATGTATATTCTACTATATATAAATGTAGATATACTTATTACACTTTATGTCTATATTTATAGATGGAATATGAAGAGGTGGAACATAAAAATAAGTGATTAAAATAACATTAGGTAAAATAACCAAACTACAATATCACCTACAAGTGATGAACAAATGAGGCATGCACGTATATTGCGCGATGATAGAAGTTCAAGGGATGTCGAATAACAATACACATAATTGAATGTTACTGCAAGTTGTATGTTTTGCAATATTTTTATGTGAAAATCAAGGATTTTGTTTAATGTACTCGACATATTGTCCCAATTGCATGAGGACATGTTACCAATGACTGTAAAAATTACATATTGGTTTCATTTTGATTATTTTGGAACCTTACATTGTCCCATTTTGTATGATAATGGGTCACTTATTCATATATGATAAAATGGGTTTTTTATTTTATTGCATTTTCAAATGTTGTATAATGTTGCATTGTTGTTTAATTAACATATGGATTATTTACATTGTTACAAATAACATACGTGTAATTCATTGTATAACACATTAGTGCAATCATTATATGAAAACACAATAACACAAATACAAAAATCAATATTATTATGAAAAATATTTGATTTTGAGATGATTAATTGAAAATTTGTAAAAGAAATTAATTCAAATAGATACGTATCAGTGCACTGTATTCTTTTGAACTCGCCAAATGGTGCATTTTTATGATTTATATGCATTGATGCTAAAAATTGTGAGAAAGCATCGTTGCTTTAAACAACATAATATACAAATATATTTTATCATTTCAAAATATTTCAATCCACATGATTATAATACGCATCGATGGATGCATAAACATAAAAAGCATCGATGATTTTTATTTATGTGTAAACACTGGTGCTTTTTATTTTGTGTACCGATCGATGCTTCTTATTTATGTGGAATCACTGGTGTTTTTTATTTATATGGATGAACCAATGCTTTGTATTTATGTTGATGCACCGATGCTTTGTATTTATGTGGAATCACCAATGCTCTTTATTTATGTGGACGCACTGATGCTCTTTATTTATGTGGACATACTGGTGCTCTTTATTTATGTGGGTGTACTAGTTCTTTTTATTTATGTGGACACAATGGTGCATGATACTCAATACCACACTGGTGTGTTTTAACAGTACAAGCGCTAGAAAAAAAAACCTCTGCTATAACCTCCACCCACCCATTGTTTTTTAGTTATATGGAACATTCGCTAAAACCTCCACTTGGAATAGTGAAGGTTGTAGTGGAGGTTTTTGTTTTTTAATTTTTCCAAATCTCATAAAACTAAAAACCTCTGAAAAAACCTCCACTACAAGGTGTTCTCCTTGTACTAAGACAACCACTGCTTCCTGTAGCTAACCAATTGGATAGAAGACTGAAAAGGATGTAATCATTTGAATACAACCAGACTCCAAGTACCCTCCATCAAGAAAAATTAACCTAGAAAAACAAATAGATTCTATTCTCCAAAGGTTCCTCCTTATCAAAATAAACTAGGGATACAAAGCATAACCACAAAACATGGCACAAAAATAACCAAAATAACTAGTGGAGAATCACCACTTCACCATTTAAATGACCAATGAAAATTCCTTTGAACCTCACAGCTGAAGAATTTCATACATTTTATTCAATAATTGACAAACCAAGTCATGATGCAAATTGATAGGGTGACCAATAGAAGATCCATTCTCCAACAATCCCATCCCCAGTAGGGCCAAACAACTAGGTCATTTGTAAGAGCTATAAATAATGAATTTGAGAAAGGGATTCACATATTTCCCCCATTATCCCACCTTCAAACCTAAATATAACATAATTGAGTTAAAAGTGACGAGACAGGGGATTTTATGTCATGCACAATTTTGATGCTCCAACAAAAGAAGACCCATGCTCCAACAATCCCATCCCCAATAGGTCCAAACAACTAGGCCTTGTTAAAGAGCTATAAATAATGAATTTGAGAAAGGGATTCATGTCTTTGCCCCATTATCCCATCTTCAAACCTAAATATAACATACTTAAGTTAAAACTGATGAGATAGGGGAGTTGATGGCATGAATAATTTCTATCTATGCCTGCACTCGACCATAAATTCCTTAACCTTTCCTTGATTGAAATACTTGAATGTGAGGTGGAAAGGAGCATGCTTTGCTAAATAAATTGATTAGAGTGATGGACTCCATTAATCAAAACTTAGGGGATTGGGTGGTATGATACCTCCCCATTTTTTTCCAAGTATCCTTCTCCTATTTGTGTTGCTTGATTGTCTTGTACATCTTCTTTCCAATTAAGATATCTCAAAGTATGATAAAACTCAATATTTTTGAATCAAGAATCTTCTTTTATTTTGGATATCTATCAAGATAGGGAATTATCAACTGAGATATGCTACTTGTTCATGAGATTTATAATAATTTTCCAATCCCCCACTACCACTAGGGACCTTACATAGAGAGAATTAATGCATTCGAGTAATTGACGAAGAGAATAGGCCTCATCTTGATTATTGGTGGGTATTCCTAGTCCCCAAGCATAACTTGTTTCAAGGTTATCTTTGGGATCAAGAATGATCCCCCACACACTTTCTGCCCTTATCAACATAAGAAACATAAATGACAAATGTGATTTTGCATCTTTAGGTGATTCCAATAGAAAATTTATCTTGCAACTATGTTGGTGAGCATGGTTGTACTAGATCATAAGTTTTTAGACCAATGTCATCAACTAATGTTTTAGAAATTAGATTACACTGACAACCACCATCAAATAAAACATTCACCTTCTAATTCTTCACTTGAATCTTGACTCATAATAGTGCATTTATGTCTCCACTTTCCCTTGTATATTCCAATGTGGTACAAACTATGGCTTCATCCAAATTGGAGGTGTTATCTACCATTATTTCATTTTTCTCAAAAGTTGCATTATTTTCTCCCTTCTTTTACTTATTCCTCTTTGGATACAATTATTGATAAAGTTTCCAACACTTCCAATGCATGTGCCCATTCTCATTATACTTTTTATAATGTTTATTACTCCTCTTTTCCATTGTGGCTACAATATTCTTGAATTTTGTCTTGGTGGTTCTCTCTTGGCCCTATTATGGCTACCCTTTCTTAGTCCAAATCAATATAGAGATCCTTCTTTCTCTCTTCATTTATTCTCTTCACACAAAGAAGCAACAACTACCTTTGAATATGGATAAATAAACCTCCAAGGTACTTCACCACCACTCCCAACTCTTACAAAGAGATATCCATTTTGATCACTTACTTCATGAATTTGGAAGTGTAATGTACCCAACCACCCATAGGTCGGGCTATGCCACTTAATCTGATTGCAATAAACCCAGCCACCCATAGACGAGGCACGCTACAGTCCAGGGACTCACTTCACAGTGACTTATCTCAATTTGAATCACTTCTAAGTTAATTAAGATGTGTTGAAATCACATTCATAAGACAAGATCCATGCTACAACATAAAATAAATAAACAAGGTTCCATGCACAACAAATAACCAACAGTCAGGAACATTATAAATACATATCTCAGAGATAATTAAATACATAGTAGAATATACATTATACAAAAAACACATGACAAAGAGAACTTATATTTTCAAGTAAAGATTCACTGTTGTGGGGTTATTCTACCCTACGGACTAACAAGCTAGGGCTTAAACTTGCATGCAGATCATGACCCTTCAGAAATAAATTTTAACCTTCTACCCCAACCTAAAACCCTTTTTCACAAGCAAACAATGGAAGAACCAACTAACCTTTTTATCGACGGTTGGTGTAGATCCTCCGTTGAGCTTTATCTCCTTGCTTCTGTCGCTCCTTCCAAAAAAGCGATCCTGCAATCAAGACAAAACTATGCATGCATGTTATTGTTCTACTAGAGGGTTAGAGATTAAACACAAATCACATAAAACATATAAGACTCATGTATTTGGGATGGGAAAAGCATCTTTTTATTAATCTCAAAATGAATCACTTACAATGATTATAGAGACCGGCCATCGTTCCTCGATCCTGATCCTGGGCTCCTCCTCTTCTTTGTCCTCCAACTGCTTTGCTTGAATTCTCCTAAAGCTTGAGGAAAGGCTAAAGGGTTGGGACAAAATGGATTCGGCAATTGGGCAGAGTTTCTTTGCTATGATTTTTCCTCCTTTTGAATAGTACCCCTACCCCTTCTTTTATAGGCTAGAAGGAGCTAGGGTTTTGGATGAACTCCCGGCCATGCATGGCTGGGAGTTCTAGTTAACTGACCCAAATCTTTTTGTCCCATCGGCAACTTTCCTTTTTTTGTGATTCTGAAGGCACCCGCGGGTTGTAGTGGGCCTGCTAGCGTTTGCCCCGCAGGCTGTAGTGGGCCTGCTAGCGTTTGCCCATGGGTTGTAGTGGGCCTGCTAGAGTTTGCTTTTTAAAAATGGAGTTTTTAGAAGAGTTGTTCAGTAGTTTTTTGGCAAAGAAGGGATATGAGTTGGCCTGATGCTAGGTAAGCATGTGTGGTGCAATTTAGGGTTATAACATATGCCCCCCTAATGTGTGAGGTCAGAAGAGCATCCGATGGCCGAAATACATTACCAATCTTTTACCAATCTGTACTGATATGCTGAATGAGTAAGCCCAAGAATCAAGAATCAAGAGGTGTCGTCTACAAAATAACAAATGTCTCACCGAGGAGGGCATACCTATGCTCGGGATAAAATAGAACACATGGCTACCGATCAAATACACTGTAGATCCATGTCATATAACTATATAAAGTGTAGCCGCGAACAGTACACAGCGGATCTACATATCGAAATCAAAAAGATATACATGCAAAGTATCCATCTTCGTAGAAGCCGATAAGGTCTGATGGCTAGAGATGAGGACTTCAGAGCTTGAGCAACAACTTAAAAATCTTCAAAACTCGGGTAGGAGTGTAAGATGAGTGTACGACTGCACTACCCAGAGGTCTTCAACGGCTCGTCGGGCATGGACAAAATTGATAATATTGATGATCAGACTGAAGGCTTCCGTGATTTCGAACAAGGACTTGATTGGACATTCAGGATGGCCGGGTATGCGGACAAGAGACATATTGCAGAGGGGCCGACTCAGGCTTAGTAACAAACTTCCCTTGGACAATAGCACGACAAGTGATAAGACTCAGGCAGCATATCTGTTAATCATAAGTCTACGAAGCAGGTGGCAACGCAAACTCTCTGTATGTTTGGAAGAGTAACCAAATGGTGGAGGACACAACTCTATAAGGAGCAAAGCTTCCTAAGGTCGTACTACATCCCATAGTCTGATGAATCAAACGGACAAATGTGCTTTATCCAAGGGCGACTCATAATGCTTCCAATAAAGAAAATATTTTTCCCATCCTCTTTTTGGGGTATATTTGATTTTTTTTTGTTCTTTTTGTTGATTTGGAAAAAAGAATAAAGGAATATTACGTTACAAGGGAGGAACGAGTATAGAAAACATACTAGCTCAAGGCACAAGGACAAGGCTGATGTTCTAGGAAATGATACTCGGGAAAATCCTCCAGTGGCCAAAGGTGTTAAGACGCAAAGGAAAACTGTTACTAGTTTGAAAGGTAAAGGATGCAAATGCGGTTGATAGAACACACAATGGTAACGTCCTTCGATGTAAGTTTAACGAGCCCAGAGAAGGGAAGCTCGGTGATTTTTCATATTTAGAGAGTCTGAAAAAGCATAAAAGGAAACTCCATTG
>ML781797.1:230275-257586 GCA_009831015.1 Picea engelmannii
CTATGCATGCATGCTATTGTTCTACTAGAGGGTTAGAGATTAAACACAAATCACATAAAACATATAAGACTCATGTATTTGGGACGGGAAAAGCATCTTTTTATTAATCTCAAAATGAATCACTTACAATGATTGTAGAGACCGGCCACCGTTCCTCGATCCTGATCCTAGGCTCCTCCTCTTCTTTGTCCTCCAACTGCTTTGCTTGAATTCTCCTAAAGCTTGAGGAAAGGCTAAAGGGTTGGGACAAAATGGATTCGGCAATTGGGCAGAGTTTCTTTGCTATGATTTTTCCTCCTTTTGAATAGTACCCCTACCCCTTCTTTTATAGGCTAGAAGGAGCTAGGGTTTTGGACGAGCTCTCGGCCATGCATGGCCGGGAGTTCTAGTTAACTGACCCAAAGCTTTTTGTCCCGTCGGCAACTTTCCATTTTTTGTGATTCTGAAGGCACCCGCGGGCTGTAGTGGGCCTACTAGCGTTTGCCCCGCGGGCTGTAGTGGGCATGCTAGCATTTGCCCGCGGGCTGTAGTGGGCCTGCTAGAGTTTGCTTTTTAAAAATGGATTTTTTAGAAGAGTTGTTCAGTATTTTTTTGGGAAAGAAGGGATATGAGTTGGCCTGATGCCAGGTAAGCATGTGTGGTGCAATTTAGGGTTATAACATTCACCAACTGGCTACAAACCAAGGACATTCCTCCTAACCATAGACATTGTTGTTCTTTTACTCTCAACAACAAGTCACCCCTGAGCCAAGGCTATGAATCCACAAGGATGGGTCCTAGGAAAAATCTAAAAACACACAACAGTTGGCTAACTATCTCTCAGGTTTCCCAACCTCACAGCAAATCTAAAATTCCATCTCTCTTTCCCCCTCAGCCTGCACAACCCAAATAAATGAACACCTTTCTCTGCCCTACAGTCCCTCAAGTTGTCCCACTTCTCTTTAGGGCTCCAATGCTACTGGTCATGAAATTTCCCTATTGGAAACTCCAAGGATTCTCAGTTGTGGAAAGTTATATCCGAACTGCCATCAATCTCATGCACACGGGCATCCATTCCCTCCTGGAATGATCAGTAAATTATATTATAGCCATTTAGAAATGGCTCTCCTCTTCCAGCCATTTGTTTCCATGCTCAGCCCAAGAGTACATGAAAAATATCCCCAATAAGTGAGGAAAAAGGAAGAAGAAGAAGAACAATGACCAGGGAGAAGAAGTAGAAGAAGAATAAAAATAACCAAAACAACCCCCAAGGTACGTTTAACTAATTACATGAAGAAAAGAGCCACATGGCCTCCCTCCCAAGAAGCTCATGTAACCCCTTTTCTCCATAAAATCAGTTATGGGTAAATAAAATAATAATAAAAAGACTTATCCCCTCAAGCCCCCTCTCTCGTGGAATCATATCCCCCTGTATCTTTTTTCCTTGTCCATCTTGTAGCTAGCGATGTATTTTATTAATGTATTTGAAGTATTACATTTCCTAGGCATGTTGGCCCCTTTTCCACTTTACTGGCTCACCAGCCTAAGTCAAAATTACATAGTACATTCTTAGTTCATAAGGGTTAAAATTAGGATGTTACATCCCCCTCCCCTTATTTCAACATTGTCCTCAGTGCACAACACCATTCCAATGTTATTAACAGTACAAATCTAGTCCCTCTAGCCTTAATCCACATAGGCAATCCAGTGCAATCTTATATACATAGGCACTCTGGCCTAAAATTAAACATGTATGCATGGGAATTCCGACCCAAAACATGTATAATGATCTTCAGAATTTATATTTCTGGAAACATTTCCAACCAACAAGCTCTCTTTCCTTCTCAACCCTGCACAACCCAAAGAAATGAACCCCTTTCTCTGCAGTGCAGTTCCTCAGGTTGTTCCACTTCTCTCCAGGGCTCTAGTGCACTCGGCCAGGAAGTTTCAGAGTTACAGCTTCCAGAACTCCAGCTGCAACAAGTGTTGATTAAGTTTGGTTGTCATTGATGTCAACCCTTGAAGAATGTCTGGTAGCACAAAGTTTTTGGTAATGGACCCAATTTTGTTTGATGTAAAGATGACTCATTATTGTCTTTTCATGGTTGATAAGAAGTACAAATGGATGAACTCCAAAGTGGTCCCCTTATGGTGAAATCCTTCATGGGAAGATTCTTTGCGGATTGAGATATCCTAGAAGTATGGTTAGAGAACCCATGCTTAATTGTGGAATAATGATATGAAGGTCAGTGAATTTGTCAGTGAAACTATCCTAGATGGATAGTGCGTGTCATGCCATTGTCGATGGCATGTGGAACATCACATAACTCGTGAAAAATCGTAGAAAAAGTATGGCAAAAAAATCGTGACAGAAAAATCGTGACAGAAAAAGTATGGCAAAAAAATCGTGGCAGCAATATAGTTGGGGTCTATTTATGAGAGATATGGCACATCTTGTTTGAGGTATGATTTGTGAGATAGGGTTTATCTCTTGAGATGGTATTGGATGGTTAGTATTGCTGCATATATCAGATTTGTTGAGGGATATAGTTGGTATTTTGTTGTTGGTATTTGGCATATGGGTATTGGTCTTTTGGTTGTGATGTGTTGTTGAAGTTGTTGGTTTATCTTGAGGCTACATAACAATGAGGTTGTGGCACATGGTTTGATGTAAGGGTTTATGGTATTTGGTTTATGGATAGAGTGATGAATTGTTAGATAATGTTTGATGGTTATATTGGTGTATGTCTTTGGTATATGGTTCAGGTACATGTTGGGTACATGATTGAGACAAGTAGTTGATGAGTTGGCACATACATGAGGCGTATACTTGATGAGTTGGCACATACATGAGGTGTATAGTGGATGATGTTGGTACATCTCGATGAGTCAAGGTTGATGCATGGTACATGTTGGTTCAGGTTATTGGTACAGGTTGTTTGGTGGAGGTTGATTGGCACAGTTTGTTACAGGTTATTGGTACAGGTTGACAGTGGCAGTGGTTGATTCAATGACAATGACAGGTTGTCTACATTTGGCATTTATATTTCAGGAAGGTTGGATGGGGCAAGGACAGGTGGTTGTAGCCACCTTCCAATTGTAGCCGGAGAACTTAGGGGGTTGTAGCCTCCTTTTGGTTATATCCAAAGAATTGGGTATTTGGAGCTTCCCTCGGGTTGTAGCCTGAGAAACTAGGGGGTTGGAGCCTCCTTCCAGTTGCAGCTGGAAAACAAAGGAAGTTGGATCTTCCAATGAATGTAATTCTTCAAGACATATAAGAAAAAGAATTCAGTGGTTTTCTCCTTCTTTGGGTTTCCACATAAAAGCACTGGTGTACTGTGTATGTGTATGATTGTTCATTTGTTCATTTTTTATTTACTCTGCAATTATTGGATAATAATGCTACACTCATATAACACTTGCATTATATGGTTAAAAAGGATTAGATTGCTCTATTACTGATTCACCCCCCATCTCAGTAATCCAACAACAAGTCCACTGGACTTTCTTCATTCCATGCCTTTGTCATTCATCTACTCCAGCATCACCTTCTTCTCTTCCTCATAGTCTGGTACTTTTCTAGGTCCTCAACACTCATCGTTTTCCTACAACATTTCCAATCAACAAGCATGTCAATTCACAATTTTGTGCATAAAGTTTGTATTTCTAGCTGCAACTACTTTCATTCTCATGGACCTTGACATCATGGTTCAACCTGCTTCTAGTTGCAGATGCACCAAGGTGCCAACTCAGCATCAGTAGTTTCTATCTCTTCTTGATTTCAACACTTTCAATAAGCACAGATTTCTTAGATTCTTAAAAAAAAATCTTGAGAAAGTATAGAGGTTGAATTTTGTTCATTTTGTTGAGAATAATGTATTACAATATTAATTTTACAACAAAAAAGTATCAAAGAACAGAACAACAACGTGTCTAAAAGGTTAGCGCAACAAATTGGTATTCTACAACATTCTCGCACCTACACAGTCAATTTCAACATTTTTTAGCATTCCCGCACCTGCACAGGAAATTCGGAGTAGGAATTGGACTGTAGTAGCTGCATTTTCAAAATAAAATATGTTAAGCAGAGTAGGATATGGGTTTATTCTTCAGTTTTGGGCACTTGCAACATCAAATATGACAACAACATTAGTTCCATCACTCCCCTGCATCAATTCAAACCATGCACATGTGGTTGCAAAAATGGTTAAATGATATTCTGAGGTAAAATGCTTTTGAACTCTAGTTGGTTTATTAAGAACAAGGGATATCATTAAAACAACTATATAATACTTGTTTAACAGATTTTTGTTCTTCCTATTCCACGATTATTCTACCTTTTCATTCACCATGTGTTTATATCCCATAATCAGGTGTTATATTTGTACTCCTTAAACCTATGACATACACTGATATTTACATTTTTCCATACAATGTTTTTCCCACCTTTGTATATTCCATTTGCATGCATTACATCCCCACACCTTATACTTTGATCATACACCCATTTCTATTGCCAAGTTTCATCTATCATATGTGGCAACTTGTTTAAGGTTACATTATCCTCCTGTGGTAGCTCATTTCTCATGAATTGGTCATATTCTTTCCCATATATATCAGTGATGATTTATTAGAATAAAAACTTCAAGCCACAAAACGATTCCCACTAAGTCCCCATAAACTGAAATCATTGTTCCCATACCAATTCGTTTTTCTATCATTACCCACGAATGGAACTCATTTAGAAATCAATTGGGGAGCTCGTTTGGAATCTCCGAAAGGATTCCAAACAAGCCAGAGCTCTATCACTTCTGACCACCATCCATCTATGCACCTAAACTATTTCATAATATCCAAAACCTCTATTCCCAAGACTGACACCTAATTCTATTGCAAATTTACTATTGCCTATAGATATAACCATGTACGCTTAACTTGGTGTTGTTGTAATTCGACCAAAGTGAAATACTTGTGTGGTAGGCTACATTTAAAAATGGTTGTGGATCGTCTAGAACCCACATCCCAGAAATCCATTGAGGCCATACCAGAATACTATATGTGCCATAAAATGTTTAAATAATTGGGGTGGCATCACTTTTTCGCGAAGTTTCGGGTTTCAGCGACAAAGTCGCGCTCCAGTTTTCACATCTTCAATGGTCGATTAGATAGGGTTGGAAATCTGGATATAGAAGTGACAGAAGAAACCTTAGTCAACACCATGTGTCTTCCTTGAACGAGAGAGTATTGATTCAAGAAATTATTGCTTGGATAGGAGGTTTGCAACTGGTTTTTAAATCCAGTGCATCAAAATGCAAGTTGGGCAAAGGGAATACCAAGAAAATGGATTGTGGATGAATGGTGGGTTCCATTGACACTTTTATAGAGGTATTTGACTTGTGAATGGAGGTATGCTTTCACCTATCAATACCACATCAGAATATTAATGCACTTTGAATCTAAAACTCTAATAAATTTCCCTCATTACCTCTGGAGAAGTTTAGGGAAAATGTAAAAAATGGTAAAGAAGAATAGTTGAAATCCTCATGGAAGTTTATACCACCATGGTTTGATAAAACTGTTGATAGAAATAGAGCTTCATAAGAAAAATGATACCTGGGAACATTTTCTGAGGGAAAATTCATTTGTTGACCAAATCCTTGAAACTGTAGTGGAGGGCCGAAAGAAACCAAGTAGACACAGCAAAAAAATTGATTTTGATGAAGACCTCGACTCTTTTAGATTCGAGGGATTCATCCCTCCTCTGAAAAATTCTAGGAATATTAAGACTGAAAAAGAATCTTTAGTTGTTAGGCCACTATTTAAACCTCTTCCAACTCATAGGGTCACTCGGAATAACGCTAAACAAGGGAACATAGGAATTGTTATACAAGGAGAAGAATTGCACTTGAAAAAAAGAGTTAAACCAAATTTCATCTATCCACAGTCTTCAACAAAGGAAAACCCAAATTCGTTGGACGATGAATATACTTAGCCCATTGCAAAAAAAATCAATATTGCTAAGAGACCAAATGCTAAGGGTCGGGCTTTGTTGCATACACCATCACTAGAGCCTAGTCATAAGGGGAATGTTGATCCTATTCAACCAAATGTACTATTAGAAGGACAGAACCAATTTTCTATTTCTTTAGAGGGAGAAAAGGGTATTGACAGGGTATTTGAGGATGTTCACTAGTCCACCAAGAAGCATAAGCATGGAACTCCAAGGACCCCAAGCATAGTTCTCCCTGGACCTTCTAAGAGAGGGTTTGATGAATATGAGGAATCAAATACTCCTTTAGCATATTATGTTATTAAACCACCATCAGATATGAAACTTAAAAAGAATAGTCGAAATATTAACAAGATGAAACAGAAAGTGACTGAGTTATCTGCCTTGAGCAGGTGCCTAGAGAGAGAGAGAGAACGAATAGCTGAAGATGCAGAGCACGAAGTTTCAATAGGAAATTGAGAAGCTCCAGTCACAGACCAGGAAGATCAAAAAAAACATGCACAAAATGCTTGAACCAAAGAAGCCAATTCAAAGGAGAAGAAGTGATAGGTTGGGTAGGACAGACATGGGCCTTAACATATTGATCAACGCAACAGGGCTCTCTCAGTAGTTGGAGGGGGTGAATTCCAATTTTGATCAGTTTTGTGATTTCTTTGCATGAGGAAATGCAAATGGACTAGTGTGGGGGAGATGTAGAACCCCTATTTTGTCACCCACCAGACACTTATTTTTTCCACTTATACTCTTTTTTTGCATGTAAACCTAGCCTATTGCCCCCATTTCCATCAGTTTAATCCTAAGACCCCTTGACAAGTATTATGAGGTAAACATTGTTTATTTTACTATTGTTCCTAAGTTCTTAATATATTAACAAGGGTTTCTAAGCTATATTTATAATGATTAATGTTAGACTCATTCCTATACCATTGCAGATATTCTTGCACTAGTATATTTTTTCTGATACCCGAATTCCAAGCTTCACATACATGTGTGTTCTCAGATTGCATTTGGCCACTTGGGTATTGGAGGTATGAATTTAAACATGGATGCCAACCTATCATTTTGTGCTCAACCCTCTCCTTATCAGCATGGAGCTCCAAGTCAACCATCGAGAAGACAGTTCAACGAATAACAAGATCAAGGTCCAGACTCACAAGATATTTGGTTGCTATTTGTATGTGTAAATTTCATATGAAAAGCAATAGCATCAAGTCTTGATTTGGTTGTTTTCCTAAGTTTGCATTGATGGTTAAAAGAATTGAGATTAGTTCGATCTCATGGTTATGTAACTATTTTTTCCCCTAATTTCATAAGAAAAAGGGAGGTCGATGTTATCTTTCAAAGACTCAGAATATTGTTATATAATCTATCATAATTTTTAGAACAAGGGAGCCAAAGATAAAGTCACGTTGTTGTAATTTTGAGACAAGATATACTTGTTGTTAAACATTTCTGAACTCTGTAATGAGAGCGTTAGAATTTTCATATTTACTCTATTTTAATACAAATTCGAACTTGGTTCATGGTATCTACTTGTTTGTGGTTGTTTGAGTTTTTTCTTCGCTCACTACCAGGATAGGAAATGGCCCACCTCTCCCAGAACGTTGACTTAAGTATACAATACTTAGTTAGGTTAGCATTGATTTCATTTAACTTGTGTTGATTCTTTTGTGTGTTATCTTGTTTGTAGTGTTAACATTGGTTTTACAACAGAATGATTTAAGAATGTGTTTTGTAATGATTTCCATCTGAGGTTCTTTCATACTTGAAGTGTGTTATTGACTCTGACATAGAATCGTCAATAGATAGTTTTATGTGAATATTGTTCTATGTTTCATTGGAAGGATCTTTCACTTGCAATAATTATATGATAGTCATCTATCATTGTTTTTCTATTGTGCATATAAAATACTTAAACCTTGTTTCCTTTCTCTCGGAATATACTATTAAAACAAAACTATTTGAGAGATCATTTATCAACCAAATGGAAATATATGAATGTTTGATATAACCATAATGCATTTTAGTATTTGACTGTGAGATTAAGTCTTAGGGTTTATTTTTTGAACCTCTTGTGTGAATGAGAGGATATAGGGGAACTCTGTAACAAGAATTGGTCCAGGTTATAGTTGCACAAAAATTACATCTTTAAATACTCCAAGAGTTGAACCATCATAAAAGATCATTCAGAAGAACATATTAATTTATTACAGAGGTTTGTAATCTATTGATTGGTAAAGTCCAACTTTAGTCCTATGACACTAAGAGTATGATTTGCAAAATTAACAATAGGTTCTCTTTATTGATTAGGGTTTCTATTTAATTGAAGAACATTGTGATAGTTGTGTGATCTCTGGAGATATTTCACGATACCATTTGCATATTCTTAGAAGAAAAACATTTCTCTTTAAATGGTTTATTACCTTTTTATTTCAAGTTATTGTTGATGTAATTACACAATCTGATAGAGATCGATTCTATCACTCATAAAGAGACATCCAATTATGGGCATGTCCAGAACCCCATTGTGAGAATTAATCCTTGATGATTGTTTATTATTTTTCTAGTGGTTACTATTGATATTTGCCACACATTTAATACCAAATAGTGCATGGAAAGTTGAGACACACCTCTATATGAAACAATTGTTTATGCAAAGGAGAGTATTGTGGCACCATATGCCCCTTGCATAAAAAGTATTGATTTTGGACTAAATATTAGATCCTCTTCTTGTAAGCTCTATCTCTATATTAAAGACTTCCATATGAGATCAATAACATTGAAGGAATATCCAATCTCTTTGATGAGTTGGCAGATTAAAGAAGTTGGTCGGAGTAGAAATTTGACCTTTCTGTTATATTATCTTTTAACAAAGTGATTAGAATTCTTATTTTCAAATTCAACCTCATATATGAAACACGAACACTTAGTCTCCTTAAGTGAGGGATTGTATCTTAAATCTAAAAAGGGAATTTTATGAGAAGAATTGATTACTAGTCTATGTTTTAAATCTCCTATGATAATTTGGCGTGTGGATCCTTAACATTTACAAGTTGGAAAGAAATATTAGAATAGAACTAAGAACATGATCATGCATATATAAAAAATCTATGCATGTCATATAAAATCATTTATTGTCCACACATATTTGAATTTCATTTTGTAGACCAAGTTGAGTTGTTAAAAAGGCTTGTTTGATAGCATTGCATGAGTGATTAGTTTGTTGTATGTCTGCTTGTCTTATGAGAATCTAGAGTAGTACTAGAAATTCAACCCTTTGTATGCACATATTGTGTTTATATCTCATCAATTTACGAACTTAGTTTGACAAGTACAGGGTGTATTAAAGTAACAATTAATTTACCCTACAGTACCACGTCAAACCTCAGTCACTAAAAGTGATCTCTAGCTATGCAATCTTTGATGCTTCATCTATGATCCTCTTCAAAGACCATATATCTTAACACGTGAACCAATGTTTCTCTACATCATAATTACCCATTCTATGGAACACGGGTAGCCTCAATGTTGTACCTTGATTCAACATTCTCAATATAGGACAATGTCCTCCTAACTGACTACCCATTGTTGGCGATCTAGGTTTTGATACTCTCCCTTGTAAAGTATTGTTGACTTTGTCTTCTTCTTCACTCGTATACTATCTTCTTCTACTACTACTCCTCTATCTTATTCCACTCCTATCACCACACTGTCTATTATTCTTTCTTCTTGATTACAAATGCGCAAGGGGTGTGGCTCAAAAAGGGGTACCTCCATATTCTTCCTCATTTCTTATGAGGGAACCCAGAGAGTTTCCTACTTGTATTCAAGTAATACCATCCATTATAGCTAAATCATCTTCCCCTTCTCAGTGGGGATCTTCACCATCCTCGCCTAATTCGACGCCTCATCTTCCTCTGAGGTTCTGTCATCTCTCAACATCCAAGGTGGTTGGACTTTGTCTTCTCTGACCCTACTACCACTACTTCTGGTATCTTTGTTGGATACCCTAATCCTAACGTCGATGGACTATATTTGTCTATGTTTCTCCCTAGTACAACACTCTCTCTCGCACTTCCTTCTAGTGCGGTCTCCATCCTCTTTATTCTATCTATGACCCCTCTGTTGAGATTGTGTACCTTGGGAGGTGTTCCCCATGTGTTTATGCTCTCCTAAACAAATGTGGGAAGTACTATGTACTTTGTGTCTAATTTCACTTTGAATTAGGAGATTTAAGTCAAAAGTGAAATTTTGTCATTTATGCCTAAAATGACTATTAATTCACTTTGTGGGTGAATTAGAGACATAAAGTGAACTTAGGTAACTTAACCCAAAGTGGGTTTTTGAGTGAGATTCTTTTGGAGGGATCTCAACCTTTGATTAGACTTGATATGGGATGATCTCATCCATTGATCATTTAGGTTTGCTTATGGAGGTTCAAGAGGGGCGCAAAGGAGGAAGGAGAGCTCATTCACTCATTTTCTCACTTGGAGAGATTGAGAGAGAGCTTGGAGATGAGGTTTTTTGCATGAGGTGAGGCTAGCTTGGGTGCATGCTTTCATGGAGAGAGGCATCTAGCTTGGAGCCTTGTTTATTTACTGAGGAGCTTCCAGTGTTGAGGAGGGTGCACTTGTTGAGTAGGGAACATTAGTAGTGGGGAGGTCTTACACTTGTCATATTGTAGTGGGATCGGTTTTAGAGGGAGGCCACACATCAGTGCTTGATTATGTGGAGGGGTTTTCCATTCAGAGCTAACAATTTGCATCTGTAGCAGATTTGGTGGATTTGAGAGCATTTATGAGGCGTGCACCTTCCTAGGGTGCACCTGCTTAATTTGGACTTGTATTTCAGCTTGGATCAAGCTTATATTGTATCAGGTTCATCTATATTTTGTACTTGATGTATTCCACCATCTATTCTCCTCATTTATAGACATATATCCCAAACTAGTTTTCCCCGGAGGGTTTTATCCAGGGTCATGTTGATCAAAAATACATGTGTACAAAATGATGTGTGTTAGTCTTTTAGATCTGTTTATTTTTAGTTGTAAAGATATCTAGATGTGTTGTATTTATTTTAGTATGCATGTGTTAACTCTTGGTTACTAAAACTACATGCTAGAGCACCTAAAATTGAAAATACAACCATAACAAATCAGCAAGAAGTCATTGAACAGTTTGATGTCCTAAAATAGCAGCAAACCATTGTTAGATAGTAAAACCTTAGAGCCAAAATGAGGTCAAAGACAGACCCAGTTGGCAGCTTGATAGGACCTGGAAAATCTTCATGGTATCAGAGCTGAGGTGGCTGATTTTTTAGTAGTTTGGACAGCACATGTGTTGGCTTCCATATACATCTTCTTGGAAGATTTTTGTGGACAACCATTGATATTTTTCAGTGGTTGTTAGTGGGTAGATTTTTTTAGAGGACAGTTGGATAGTTGTGACAGTTTTTCGTCATTCTCTTTTCACACCTATGGAGAAGGAGTGAGGTTTATTTGACTCGACCTCTTTTCACACCTATTTTTCTAGGAGTGAGGTTGGAGTTCACTTGCCTCTTTTCACACCTGTGTTGACAGGAGTGAGGCATTGTTTCCTTTGTAGTTTGAGCATCAGTTGGAGTGCAGTTTGGCAGACATGTCATCATATCAGATGCATGTTGAGGACAGGATAGTTGGGGCTAGAAATTGATCACCTTGGAAGGAGATGATGGTCTTTGTCTTAGAGGACCTTGAACTATGGTACATAGTTGAGGCAGTTGTTCCAGTCATTCCTGTCATTTCTCTTATCTTGGTGGAAGAGTTCGGGAAAAGGAACAACAAGGCAAAGAGGACCATTTTTTATGGAGTTCATGATCATATCATACCCCATTTGACTGGGAAGACTTATGCATACGAGATGTGGTCATCTCTATGTAAGTTGTATGAGAGCTCCAATGAGAACCAGAAGATGGTTCTTCATGACCGACTCAGGGGCATTCGCATGCTCAAGGATGAGTCAATGACTTCATTCCTTGGTTGCTACACTCATATCAGAGACGATCTTGGAGCCATCAGAGAGGTGGTGGACCCTAAATCTTTGGTGAGGAAAGTTATGAATAGCTTCACCAAACCGTGGGTTCCATTCGTGCATGGCATTGTTTCCAGGGAGGCCATGCCTATATGGAAGAGGATGTGGGATGACTTAATCTAGGAGGATATTAGGCTTGTAGCAGATGCTTCCAAATAGTGGCAGCAGCAGCAGCAGCAGTCTCGTCAAGGTGATAAGTATCTTTCTCTTTGGACAAAGGGAAAGAAGAAGGTCAGTTCTGGGGGTCAGCAGGGTCCCAAGTTTGGGGGCCCACCACAGGGGAGTGGAGGAGAGAGAAGGAGTGGTCAAAGAAGTGGTCAGAAGAGAGATATGAGAAAACTAAAGTTTTTTTTTTTTTTAAAGTTGGGGCACTATGTTGGATAATGTCCCAACAGGAAGAAGAAGAGGGGTGGTACCACAGCTATAGCAGAGGAGGCAAAGTTTCAGACACAGTTTCACAAAGAGTGTGTTTTCCTCATATGTTGCACTTCAGTTGAGATGGCACCTAGTATTTGTTATATTGATAGCGAGGTTTCGAGCCATATGAATAGAGTCAGAGATAATATGATGCAGGAGCATCGACAACTCATCAAGCGAGCCAGCGTGGAGTGGGAGACAGCTGGACAGCGCCAGCACTAATTTTGAAAACACCTTGATATTGTTGCGCAAACATTAATGTGTGGATTTAATGAGGTGCACTTTGTATATTGTAATGGACCTTGAGCAGATAGCTCTCATCCTTAGGTAGATGAGGCATTTAATAGACTTGATGTAAAGTAGATAGGAAATTTAATTATAGATTTGATAGCTTTAGAGCGCAAGAGGGAAATGGGATATAGACACCCTCATTGTGCATTGTAACATTAGCTAGAGAATTTAGAAGAAGAGAGCATGCAGAGGAGTGTATGCAGAACACCCATGTACAGGCATTTGAATTAATAGAAGAGAACTTTGATTCAAATTCATGGTCTTGTGTTGTTTCTCTGTATGTTGATATTATGCTCATGAATGTTTGCTTTCTATCATACATTTTCTTTTATATGATGTGTATGTGACTTCATGGTTGAATAGAAGTCTGAGAAGAAGAGTGAATGAGTTTCAATTGTTTCTCTATTTGAGCCAGAGAATTCCTGCAAGGAGTGCAGTCGAAACGTCCGCAAGGAGTGTGTTGACAGAAGGGTTCAAGTAGAGAGAACTTTTGTTCTAAGTTTCCAAAAGTGCAGATTTGGCACCGGAGCCGTGCAAGGCATGCGCAGGATAGACAAAGTCTCAGAGTTGTGATTCTGAGAAAAAGGGGATTAAGACTGTTGTTCCAGGTGTGGGTGCAGATTTCCTGATAGGGAAATAGAAGTACATTGACGTCCTTCGGGCCGAGAGGAAAGAAGGTCCTATAGAAGCGGACGTGCGAGTGAGGGTGCAGCTGTGTCAGAAGTGGTATCAGAGCAGGAATTGTTCTTTTCTTTCTATAGCAAAGAAGAAGAAAGAGAATTCATCATGTCGTCGAGAAGGGAAAGACAATCACCTAATCCGGAATATAGGGAGGTGAGGAGAAGAGGCAGGCCGGCAGGAAATCCAGAAATGGAAAGGCAGATGAGAGATCTCTGAGCAAGGCTTGAAGACATGGAGAGAGCTCAGAGACATGGTGTTGGTGCAGGGGATCTTAGTGATTCTGAAGTTGAAGAGGAAGCTGGACATGAAGAGGAGGTCACAGCAGAAGATGCATCAACTAAGAGGTTGATCAAAGCCATTGCCAGAATGGGTGCAAAGACAAAGGTGGACATTCTGGTCTATGAAGGAAATCTGGATGCCGAGGAGCTGCTAGATTGGATTAGAGCTCTAGACACCTACTTCGATTATGAAGATATCGAAGAAGATAAGAAGGTCAAGCATGTTGTCACGCGCTTGAAAGGACATGAAACATTGTGGTGGGATGAGCTACAAGATAACAGATGCTGCAAAGGCAAGCAGAAGATTAAGAGATGGGATCAGATGATCACGAAGATGAAGGCGAAGTTCATCCCAAGAGATTACCAAATTACTCTGTTCAGGCGAATGCAAAACCTGAGACAGAAACTGATGACAGTGAAAGAATACACTGAAGAATTATATCGACTGAACATCAAAGTAGGTCATCGGGAGAGCGATGATGAGAAGGTTGCTAGATATCTGAATGGTCTGAGATATGACATTCAAGATGAATTAAGCATGCTAACCATCCGAACGGTGCAAGATTCTTACCAATTGGCTCTGAAAGCTGAGGAGAAACTGAGCCGAAAGAAAGGATAGCAAGGGCGAGGCAGAAGCCATCCAAGAGGCAAAGCAGTTGCCCAGGAAAAATATCAGAAGCCCAAGGAGGAATGGAAGAAACCTCAGGGTAAAGTTGAAAGAGGTGGAACCTCACAGCGAGGGCCACATGTTGAACAGCGAGGGCAGCATAATGAGCAGAGGGGAGATTATGTTGACGCAAATACTTTTCCTCGTACTAGAGGTCGAGGCAGAGGAAGAGGTGGAGTTATCACATGCTTCACATGTGGAAATAATGGGCACAAGTCTTACGAGTGTCCAGAGAAGAAGAAAGACACTGGAGAAGCTCACATCACCGAAGCGCAGAGGCGAGATGTTGAGGCGGAAGATCACTTATGATGTGAAAATTTATTTTGACACCTGAGAAGGAGGTGGAGAGCTCAGTTCAAAGGACCAGACTGTTCAGAATAGCTTGCAAGACCAAGGATAGGGTGTGCAAGGTCATTGTTGACAGTGGTAGCACGGATAATCTCGTATCCACAGAAATGGTAGAGAAACTGGAGCTGGAGACGATTGATCATCCCAGTCCATACAGAGTTTTGTGGCTACTGAAAGGACACCAGGTAACTGTTACTAAACAATGCTTGGTTGAATTCAAGATAGGTGGGTACAATGATAATATTTTATGTGATGTTATTCCCATGGATGTATGTCACTTATTGCTGGGTAGACCATGGAAATATGACAGAAATGTGATTCATGAAGGGAGAATGAACACATATACTCTTGAGAAGAATGGGATAACTCATATGTTGCTTCCGATAAAGGATAAGGAGGTAAAATCGGAAGTAAAGAACACAGTACTTCTCATGAGTGGGAAGGAGCTTCTTACAGAGGTGAATAAGAAAGAAGATCCACAATTCTTTGTGGTCAGGAAGCCGAGAATTGTTTTGACTAGCACAAGAGTGGATGATTTACCAGTTGAGGTTCAGGAACTGCTGGAAGAGTTCATTGACATTATAGTGGACGAATTACCTCGTTCGTTTCCCCCAATGAGAAGTGTGAGTCATCACATAGACCTCATACCGGGAGCTAGTTTGCCGAATAAATCCGCGTATAGATTGACGCCGCAGGAAAATGAGGAGGTCAAGAAGCAGGTCCAGGATTTGATGGACAAAGGATTAGTCAGGGAGAGTTTGAGTCCATGTGTTGTTCCAACAGTACTCAGTCCCAAGAAAGATGGAGGCTGGAGGATGTGCACCGACTCAAGAGCGATCAACAAGATAACCATCAGGTATAGATTTCCACTGCCGAGAATGGATGATCTGATGGATTTCCTAAGTGGGGCAAAGTATTTTTCAAAGATAGATTTGAAAAGCAGATACCACCAGATTCGCATGAGGGAAGGCGATGAGTGGAAAACAACATTCAAGACAAATGAAGGTTTGTATGAATGGCTAGTCATGCCATTTGGCTTGAAAAATGCACCAAGTACCTTTATGAGGTTGATGAATGAAGTCCTGAGGGAGTTCATCAGGAAGTTTGTCATTGTGTATTTGGATGACATACTGATTTACAGTAAGTCAGTGGCTGAACACCTAAAGCATTTGGCTACAGTGATGAAGAAGCTACCAGAGGAAAAGTTGTTGATTAATATGAAGAAGTCCTCATTTATGAAGACAGAGCTCATTTACTTGGGTTTTTTTATATCTGCAAATGAGTTGAGGATGGATCCAGATAAAGTGGAAGTGATCAAGAATTGGCCATCACCGAGAAATATTTTCGAGGTGATAAGTTTTCATGGTTTGGCTAGTTTCTACCGAAAGTTCATCAGGAATTTCAGTGGAATTAGCGCAGCAAGGATGGATACAGTGAAAAAGAGGCATAAATATTTTCACTGGACAGCTGAGGCTGAAAAGAGTTTCAATCTGTTGAAGCAGAAGATCACGGAGAAACCAGTGTTGGTGTTGCCAGATTTTCAGAAAACATTTCAGGTGAAATGTGACGCAAGTGGGTTTGCCATAGGAGCGGTCTTGAGTCAGGAAGACAGGCCAGTTGCATATTTTAGTGAAAAGCTAGATGACGTGAAACTGAAATACTCCACGTATGATAAGGAATTTTATGCTATCATACAAGCACTAAAGAAGTGGAGGCATTACTTGATTCCAAAAGAATTTGTTCTGTATAGTGATAATCATGCATTGCAGTTTGTGACTCAATAGGAGAAGTTGAATCAGAAACATGAAAAATGGGTAGAGTATATGCAGAGTTTCACATTTGTGATTAAGCACATTTCAAGTACTGCTAACAAAGTGGCTGATGCTTTGAGCAAGAAATGTGTGTTGCTGCAGGAGTTCCGCGTCAAAACATTGGGTTTTGATAATCTCAGGGACATGTACGCAGGAGATGCAGATTTTGGAGAAGCGTATGAAGCAGATGAGAATCTAGTTCTCAGAGATAGGAGTCCTTGGATAGATTATATGATCTAGGAAGGATTGTTGTTCAGAGGCAATCAGCTGTGTATTCCAAATTTCTCCATGAGGGAGAACTTGGTGAAAGAGAAACACAGTGGTGGATTAGCAGGACATTTTGGCCATGACAAGACATTCGCGAAGCTGAATGATTCATATTTTTGGCCGAGGATGCGAGCATATGTCAAGAGTTTCGTTGACAGATGTAGGATTTGCCAGCATTCGAAAGGGAGAAAGAAGAATGCAGGTTTTTATCAACCATTGCCCATACCAAAGAGGCCATGGGAGGCGATAAGCATGGATTTCGTTTTGGGGTTGCCAAGGACACAAAGGGGTGTTGATTCCATCTTTGTAGTCGTGAACAGGTTTTCAAAGATGGCACACTTCATACCATGCCAGAAGACCAGCGATGCGACTCACATCACAAATTTGTTCTTCAAAGAGATCGTTAGACTTCATGGATTGCCGAAAAGCATTGTTTCGGACAGAGACACAAAATTCATTGGACATTTTTGGAGGAACTTATGGAAGAAGCTAGTAACTAATTTGGCATTTAGTTTTTCTTATCACCCTCAGACGAATGGACAAATAGAGGTGGTGAACAGGAGTCTGGGAGACTTGCTGAGAAGCTTGGTGACAGAGCACCATAGCAGTTGGGACAATATATTGCCATAGGAAGAGTTTGCATACAACGATTCAGTGAATCAGAGTACAGGAAAAAGTCCATTTCAGGTTTTATATGGGACACAGCCGAGAGGAGTATCTGAACTAAGGGATTCCGAACAGACTTCTACTAGCAGCGCTAGTGCAGAAGAATTCGCTAAGGCGATGAAAGAACTTCACAGTCAGGTGAAGGAACGACTGCTGAAATCAAGTCAGGAGTATAAGTGCAGAGTAGATCAACATCAGAGACAACTTCAGTTTGAAGTTGGTGATCTAGTTCTGGCACACTTGAGGAAGGAAAGGTTCCCAAGGGGAACATACAATAAGCTAAAAATGAAGAAAATCGGGCCATGCAGGGTCTTGAGAAAATTCAGAGAAAATGCTTATGAGATCAAATTGCCAGATGGCATCGGAATATCTCTGATATTCAATGTTGCAGACTTATACCCATACAAGGCTGGAGAAGAAGAAACTGGAACAGAGCAACCAGTGATCCAGTGGACGAAGCAGATGTCGATAGCAGAAAAGCCGCAGATGGAATGCATACTGAACAGGAGAGTGGGTAAGAAGACCAGAAGGAAGGAATACTATGAGTATCTGGTCAAGTGGAAGAATCACCCAATGGAAGATGCCAGTTGGGAGAGCGAAGCAGCGATCCAGAAGCATGGATAGACCATGCAGGAGCTCATGTCTAGGAGCCCATGAATAATTTCAAGCCGAGGAGTATGATGCAGGAGCATCGACAACTCATCAAGCGAGCCAGCGCGGAGTGGGAGACAGCTGGACAGTGCCAGCACTAATTTTGAAAACACCTTGATATTGTTGCACAAACATTAATGTGTCGATTTAATGAGGCGCACTTTGTATATTGTAATGGACCTTGAGAAGATATCTCTCGTCCTTAGGTAGATGAGGCATTTAATAGACTTGATGTAAAGTAGATAGGAAATTTAATTCTAGATTTGATATCTTTAGAGCGCAAGAGGGAAACGGGATATAGACACCCTCATTGTGCATTGTAACATTAGCTAGAGAATTCAGAAGAAGAGAGCATGTAGAGGAGTGTATGAAGAACACCCATGTACAGGCATTTGAATTAATAGAAGAGAACTTTGATTCAAATTCATGGTCTTGTTTTGTTTCTCTGTATGTTGATATTATGCTCATGAATGTTTGCTTTCTGTCATACATTTTATTTTATATGATGTGTATGTGACTTCATGGTTGAATAGAAGTCTGAGAAGAAGAGATAATGAGTTTCAATTGTTTCTCTATTTGAGCCAGAGAATTCCTGCAAGGAGTGCAGTCGAATCGTCCGCAAGGAGTGCGTTGACAGAAGGGTTCAAGTAGAGAGAAATTTTGTTCTAAGTTTCCAGAAGTGCAGATATGGCACCGGAGCCGTGCAAGGCATGCGTAGGCTAGAAGAAGTCTCAGAGTTGTGATTCTGAGCAAAAGGGGATTAAGACTGCTGCTGCAGGTGTGCGCAGAGTCGAAACTTCAACACTTAGGCGTTGTTGAAGGTTTTCCGCAAAGAGTGCATGCAAGAGGTTCCTAAAGGGACTCAAGAGTCGTGGATAAGCTCAGGAGAGATAGGCCTTCAAGTTTGTTGAAGGACAGTGTAGAGAGGTTGTACCTCAAAGGTCGGCAGGAATTGTCGCAAGGTTGCACGCAGGTGAACGAGTTCAGGAAGAACACTTGGTTTTCGCAAGAATTGCCAAGGAAGGAACGGGCGATCGGTATTCTCCGAGGAGAATTCACGATAATCCAAGGGCCATTAGATCTTGCAGAGGTACAGGGAGATACAGTGACATGTTCCCGAAAAGGTTCTAAGCTCAGGAGGGTGGAGCCATTGATCAAGACAACGAGGGTCGTTGGATCCACACGCATATCGTGGATCGGGAGGGTTTGTGAGTTGAAGCCTCAAATTATTCCAACAGAAATCGCGAGATCGAGAGATGCGATATCCCGACAGATACGTAAGTAGTGTGGGCCACAGGAGATAGTGGAGGACAGGTGGCATAAACCATCGGAGGTTCGGCGTCTCAGGCATCGGGAGTCGACGGGGAAATTATTTGATCTCGTGAGTAGCGAAGTTGCGAGCTAGCGATATTGCGAGTATCGGTGCCTCGGGCCTCGGGAGTCGAAGTAGGAGTCATTTGATCTCGCGAGTGGTGAAGTCACGAGGGAGTGAGATCGCGAGTTTCGGCATTTCGGTGCATCAGTTATCGGAAGTTGGAGAACCGAGTGTTTGGTGTCGCGAATAGCGAGGGCGCGAAAGCTCCGAAGTCCCGATAGAGGAAAGAGGAAGTCAGCGTTGACTGACATATCGGGTCTCAGGGATTTGAGAACCCAGTGATCGACAGAGAACTTGCGAAGCCACGAGTTCTGATTCCCCAATAAGTCAAGGAAGGGGGATCGCGAGAAGATAATTGTGGGTGTAGATTCCCGATAGGGAAATAGAAGGACATTGACGTCCTTCAGGCCGAGAGGAAAGAAGGTCCTGTAGAAGCGGACGTGCCAGTGAGGGTGCGGCTGCGTCATAATTTCACTGATCTCAGAGACGCTAAGGTTAGGATGGAGATTGATCTTGGAGATGAAACATTGGTCAAAGTTGTAGGGATTGGCACAGTTACATTTCGGAGAGATAGCATGCCACCTATATAGTTCAGGGACGTTCTCTATGTCCCTGGGCTGAAGAAGAATTTGATTTAAGTTTGTACCTTCCAGGAGTGAGGTCTTGAGGTGACTTTTAGAGGCACTGAGGTACTCATTCATCCTCAAGGAACTTCACTTACCTTAGGACAAGTGATTGGAGTGAGGGATGGGAAACTGTTTAGATTTCTTTTTCAGCCTCTCCATGCATTGGCAGTGAGAAGCAACAACAACAGGCAGATATGTGATTTATGGAATTGTAGGATGGACCACCTACATCATGTATCTCTCAGAGGACTGAGACAGGTTGTGACCGAAGTTCCACAGATCAATACAGAGCATCAGGATGTTTGTAGAGGTTTTGCACTTGGTAAGTTTACCAAGGCCTCGTTCCCCAGCAGTGACACCAAGTCAGTTGGGACACCGGATTTAGTACACATAGACGTGTGTGGGACCATGACTCGAAATTCCTTGAGTGGTTGTGAGTATTATCTCAAATTTATTGATGACTACTCAAGGAAGACTTGGATCTATTTCCTGAATGCCAAGAGTGAGGTCTTCACACGGTTCCAAGAGTTCAGAGCTCTTGTGGAGAACCAATCTGCAAAGAGGATCAAATTCTTGCGATTGGATAACGGGGGTGAGTATTCCTCCAGA
Organism: Picea engelmannii; assembly: GCA_009831015.1. Classification (NCBI taxonomy): domain Eukaryota; kingdom Viridiplantae; phylum Streptophyta; class Pinopsida; order Pinales; family Pinaceae; genus Picea; species Picea engelmannii. The sequence continues at coordinate 251,020 of ML781797.1, forward strand.
CAATTCATAGACTTATGTGCCCAGCATGGCATTAGAAGATAGATGACCGTACCATACAACCCCCAACAGAATGGGGTTTTCAAGAGGAAGAATCGGGTTATTACCGGTGCAGGGAGATCCATGCTACACGATCAGAGTTTGCCTTTGTACTTATGGGCAGAGGCATGTGCTATTGCATTTTACTTGCAGAATAAGAGCCCCCATGGGATATTGGGGAATATGACTTCTAAGGAGGCCGGTAGGAGACCCCATGTCGAGCACATCAGGATCTTTGGATGCTTGACCTTTTCTCATGTCCCCTCGAAGAGGAGGACAAAGCTAGACCCCACAACCCAGCAGGGGATTCTAGGTGGATACTCAAAGGTGTCCAAATCCTATCACATCTACATTCTGCCACTTAGGAGAGTGGTGGTGAGCAGAGATGTCAGATTTGAGGAGGATAGGGATTTTCAGAGATATCTTGAGTCGAGAGTTAGATTTGAGGATGATGTAGAGGCATCGCTTCATGTTTCAGAGGGATCACAGCCTCAGGTTTTAGGTACATCAGTATCAGGGGTCGCAGGGTCACCATGCACAGCTTTAGGGTCACAGTCAGAGCATGTTAAGTCAGAGGGGGCAAAAACTTCAGGTTCTCAGAGTGTTAAGATGAGTCATGAGGTAGACACTCTTGGGTAGAGAGACCTTACTTCTCCATTGACCACTTCAGGGAAGAGGAGATCTAGATGGTTTCAGTAAACCCTGAAGGAGGCTAGAGAGAATGTATGGGAGCCCAAGAGATAGGTCAGAGAGAGAAAACCTCCATTCAGATTAGGAGCATATTTGTCACTATTAACGAGTATCAGTGATACCGATCCACAGACATTTATGCAGGCAGTGGACCAGAAGGTCTGGAGAGAGGCCATGGTAGAGGATTATGACTCCATTGTGCGCAATGATGTTTGGGAGGTGGTTCTAAGGCCAATGGGGAAGTCAATTGTGACTTCCAGGTGGTTGTACAAAACCAAGTATGTTGCAGATGGAAACATATAGAAACACAAGGCTCGTTTTGTGGCACGAGGCTTCTCTCAGATTGAGGGAGTCAATTATGATGAGAAATTCGCACCAGTTGCAAGATACACATCCATCAGGAGTATCATTTCCATAGTAGCAGAGATGAGTTGGAGCATTCACCAGATCGATGTGAAGACCGCATTTCTGAATGACTTTATTGATGAGGATGTGTACATAAAGCAGCCACAGGGTTTTGAGGTGAGTGATAGGGAGACTCGTGTGTGTCTTTTGAGGAAGGCACTTTATGGTCTGAAGCAAGCTCCCCAAGCTTGGTATTCATGCATAGACACATACTTGCTTCAAATGGGCTTCGAGAAGAGCGTTGTTGATCCTAACCTCTACTACATCATTAGAGGCGAGGACACACTCATTCTCATTTTATATGTGGATGACTTGTTCATCATTGGAGCCAAGGATCTCATAGTTGAGTGCAAGTTGGGACTTGTATCAGAGTTTGAAATGAGTGATATTAGATTGATGCACTACTTTCTGGGTATGGAGGTATGGCAGGAGGAGGGTCACACATTTCTTGGGTAGGGGAAGTATGCAGCAGATATTTTGAGCAGATTTCATATGAACGACTGCAGACCCATGTCTACATCCATTATTACCAACTGGAAGAATCTTAATGCTTCAAATAGCCAGTTGGTAGATGCCACAGTTTACAGGCAGTTGATCTGTTCACTCATGTATCTGGTTAAAACTAGACCAGATATTTGTTTTGCCGTGAACACTATCAGCCAACATATGGTAGAGTCGAGGAGTGTTCACATCATTGGGGAAAAACATGTTTTGAAGTACATTGTTGGGAACGTTGATTATGGCCTAGACTATATCAGAGGTGATGAATTCAGTTTGGTTGGCTACACAGACTTAGACTGGGTAGGATGTGCTACTGACAGGAAAAGCACCTCAGGGTGTTGCTTTGGTTTGGAGGTAGGACTTGTTTCCTGGTTCAGCCGGAAGCAGAAGTCAGTTACTTTGATTTCGGCCGAGGCAAAGTACATGGTGGCCAGTCAAGCCAATTGTGAGGCCATTTGGCTTCGTAAGATGCTGGTAGGATTGTTTGGTCAGGAGATGCCATCGACCGTCATTCACTGTGATAATCAAAGTTAAATTAAACTCTCTAAGAATCCATTGTTTCATGACGGGTTGAAGCACATTGAGATCAGGTACCACTTCATCTATGATTGGGCTCAAAGAGGCGTAGTTCAACTGCAGTATATATCGACTGACGACCAGGTTGCAGATATATTCACCAAGGCCCTACCAAGGGGAAAACATGTCTACTTCAAAGACAATATGGGCTTGGTGAGGAACACCTTCCTCGGTAAGAGGGAGTTTTGAGATTATGTACCTTGGGAGGTGTTCCCCATGTGTTTTTTCTCTCCTAAAAACATGTGGGAAGTACTATGTACTTTGTGCCTTATACTTTGTGTCTAATTTCACTTTGACTTAGGAGATTTAAGTCAAAAGTGAAATTTTGTCATTTATTCCTAAAATGACTATTAATTCACTTTGTGGGTGAATTAGAGACACAAAGTGAACTTAGGGAACTCAAACCAAAGTAGGTTTTTGAGTGAGATTCTTTTGGAGGGATATCAACCTTTGATTAGACTTGAGATGGGATGATCTCAACCATTGATCATTTAGGTTTCCTTGTGGAGGTTCAAGAGGGGCGGAAAGGAGGAAGGATAGCTCATTCACTCATTTTCTCACTTGGAGAGATTGAGAGAGAGCTTGGATATGAGGTTTGTTGCATGAGGTGAGGTTAGGTTGGGCGCATGCTTTCATGGAGAGAGGCATATTCAAGACATATAAGAAAAAGCATTCAGTGGTTTTTTTCCTCTTTGGGTTTCCACGTAAAAGAACTGGTGTACTATGTATGTGTATGATTGCTCATTTGTTCATTGTTTATTTATTCTGCAATTATTGGATGATAATGCTACACTGATATAACACTTTCATTTTATGGTTAAAAAGGATTAGATTGCTCTATTATTGATTCACCCCCCCTCTCAGTAATCAAACAAGAAGTCCATTGGAATTTCTTCATGCCATGTCTTTGTCATCCATCTTCTCCAGCATCACCTTCTTCTCTTCCTCATAGTCTAGTACTTTTCTAGGTCCTCAACATTCATCGTTTTCCTACAACATTTCCAATCAACGAGCATGTCAATTCACAATTTTGTGCATAAAGTCTGTATTTCTAGTTGAAGCTACTTTCATTCTCATGGACCTTGACATCATGGTTCGACCTGCTTCTAGTTGCAGATGCAACAGGGTGCCCACTCAACATCAGTAGTTTCTATCTCTTCTTGATTTCAACATTTTCAATAAGCTCAGATTTCTTAGATTCTTAAAAAAAAAATCTTGAGCAAGTATAGAGGTTGAATTTTGTTCATTTTGTTGAGAATAATGTATTACAATATTAAATTTACAACAGCAAAGTATCAAAGATAAGAACAACAGTGTGTCTAAAACATTAGCGCAACAAATTGGTATTCTACAATATTCCCGCACCTACACAGTCAATTTCAACATTTTTTAGCATTCCGCACCTGCACAGGAAATTCAGAGTAGGAATTGGAATGTAGTAGTAGCATTTTTTAAATAAAATATGTTAAGCAGAGTAGTATATGGATTTATTCTTCAGTTTTGGGCACCTGCAACATCAAATATGACAACAACATCAGTTCCATCACTCCTCTGCATCAATTCAAACCATGCACATGTGGTTGCAAAAATGGTTAAATGATATTCTGAGGTAAAATTCTTCCGAACTCTGGTTGGTTTATTAAGAACAAGGGATATCATTAAAACAACTATCTAATACTTGTTTAACAGATTTTTGTTCTTCCTATTCCACAATTATTCTACTTTTTCATTCACCATGTATTTATATCCCATAATCAGGTGTTATATTTGTACTCCTTAAACCTGTGACATACACTGATATTTACATTATTTCCATACAATGTTTTTTCCACCTTTGTATATTCCATTTGTGTGCATTACATCCCCACACCTTATACTTCGATCATGCACCCATTGTTATTTCCAAGTTTCATATATCATATGTGGCAACTTGTTTAAGGTTACACTATCCTCCCGTGGTGGCTCATTTCTCATGAATTGTTCATATTGTTTCCCATATATATCAATGATGATTTATTAGGATAAAAACTTCAAGCCAACAACGATTCCCACTAATTCCCCATAAACTAAAATCATTGTTCTCCACTTGTGTGGTAGGCTACATTTAAAAATGGCTATGGATCGTCAAGAACCCACATCCTGGAAATCCCTTGAGGCCATACCAGAATACTATATGTGCCATAAAATGTTTAAATAATTGGGGTGGCATCAATTTTTCGTGAAGTTTCGGGTTTCAGTGACAAAGTCGCGCTCCAGTTTTCACATCTTCAATGGTCGATTGGATAGGGTTGGCAATCTATATATAGAAGTGACAGAAGAAACCTTCATCGACACCATGGGTCGTCTTGAATGAGAGAGTATTGATTCAAGAAATTTTTTCTTGGATAGGAGGTTTGCAACCGGTTTTTAAAGCCAGTGCATCAAAACGCAAGTTGGGCAAAGGGAATACCAAGAAAATGGATTGTGGATGAATGGTGGGTTCCATTGACACTTTTATAGAGGTATTTGACTTGTGAAAGGAGGTATGCTTTCACCTATCAAGACCACATCAGAATATTAATGCACTTTGAGTCTAAAACTCTGATAAACTTCCCTCAGTAACTCTAGAGAAGTTTAGGGAAAATGTAAAAAATGGTAAAGAAGAATAGTTGAAATCCTCATGGAAGTTTATACCACCATGGTTTGATAAAACCGCAGATAGAAACAGAGCTTCATAAGAAAAATGATACCTGGGAACATTTTCTGAGGGAAAATTCATTTGTATACCAAATCCCTGCAACTGTAGTGGAAGGTCGAAAGAAACCAAGTAGACACAGCAAGAAAATTGATTTTGATGAAGACCTCGACTCTTTTAGATTCAAGGGATTCATCCCTCCTCTAAAAAATTCTAGGAATGTTAAGACTTAAAAATAATCTTTACTTGTTAGGCCACTATTTAAACCTCTTCCAACTCGTAGGATCACCCGAAATATCACTAAACAAGGGAACATAAGAACTGTTATACAAGGAGAAGAATTGCACTTGAAAAAAAGGGTTAAACCAAATTTCATCTATCCACAGTGTGCAACAAAGGAAAACCCAAATTCCTTGGATGATGAATATACTTAGCCCATTGAAAAAAAATTCAAGATTTCTAAGATACCAAAGGCTAAGGGTCGGGCTTTGTTGTGTACACCATCACTAGAACCTAGTTATAAGGGGAATGATGATCCTATTCAACCAAATGTACTATTAGAAGGACAGAACCAATTTTCTATTTCTTTAGAGGGAGGAAAGGGTATTGATAGGGTATTTGAGGATGTTCACTAGTCTACCAAGAAGCATAAGCATGGAACTGTAAGGACCCCAAGCATAGTTCTCCTTGGACCTTCTAAGAGAGGGTTTGATGAATATGAGGAATCAAATACTCCTTTAGCATATTATGTTATTAAACCACCATCAAAGATGAAACTTAAAAAGAGTAGTCGAAATATTAACAAGTTGAAACAGAAAGTGACAGAGTTATCTGCCTTGAATAGGTGCATAGAGAGAGAGAGAGAACGAATAGCTGAAGATGCAGAGCACGAAGTTTCAATAGGAAATTGAGAAGCTCCAGTCGCAGACCAGGAAGATCAACAAAAGATGCACAAAATGCTTAAACCAAAGAAGCCAATTCAAAGGAGAAGAAGTGACGGGTTGTGTAGGACATACATGGGCCTTAACATATTGATCAACGCAACAGGGATCTCTCAGTACTTGGAGGGGGTGAATTCCAATTTTGATCAGTTTTGTGATTTCTTTGCGTGAGGAAATGCAAATGGACTGGTGTGGGGGAGATGTAGAACCCCTATTTTGTCACCCACCGGACACTTATTTTTTCCACTTATACTTTATTTTTGCATGTAAACCTAGCCTATTGCCCACATTTCCATCAGTTTAATCCTAAGACCCCTTAACAAGTATTATGAGGTAAAAGTTGTTTATTTTACTATTGTTCCTAAGTTATTAATATATTAACAAGGGTTTCTAGGCTATATTTATAATGATTAATGTTAGACTCATTCCTATACCATTGCAGATATTCTCGCACTACTATATTTGTTTCGATACCTGAATTCCAAGATTCACATGCATGTGTGTGCTCAGATTTCATTTGGACACTTGGGTATTGGAGGTATGAATTTAAACATGGATGCCAACCTATCATTTTGTGCTCAACCCTCTCCTTATCAGCATGGATGTTAAGCCCTAATATTGTCTCATTACCCCTTAATTGGGGCATATTATATTAGTAATGTTATTTTATTTATGTCGGCTTTAGGCCATTAGTTGTAATTATACCTCCTAGTCTCCTATATATACCAAGGAGACATTTTCATT
>ML781797.1:262344-276574 GCA_009831015.1 Picea engelmannii
ATGAGTCTTTTATACAGAAGCATCCAGAGTTACTCAAGCATTGTGGACAACACTTGTCTCAAGGGGAGGGGCATGTTAAGCCCTAATATTGGCTCATTACCCCTTAATTGGGGCATATTATATTAGTAATGTTATTTTATTTAAGTCGAATTTAGTCCATTAGTTGTAATTATACCTCCTAGTCTCCTATATATACCAAGGAGACATTTTCATTTTGAATCATGTTGTACTTGAACATTTAAGTGGGTTAAAAGGAGGTTTCCCCCTCAAAGAGGCTTATTATTTGAAATTGTATCTTTTTCAAGGCATTCAGTACTTTTTCTGAGGTTTTTCTATGCTATATTGGTATTTGGTTCTTAACAATGGAGCTCCAAGCCAACCATCGGGAAGAAAGTTCAACCAAGAACGAGATCAAGGTCCAGAATCACAATATATTTGGTTGTTATTTGTATGTGTAAACGTCATATGAATAGCAATAGCATCAAGTCTTGATTTGGTTGTTTTCCTAAGTTTGTATTGATGGTTAAAAGAATTGAGATCAGTTCGATCTCATGGTTATGTAACTATTTTTTCCCCTAATTTCATAAGAAAAAGGGAGGCCGATGTTATCTTTCAAAGACTCAGAATCTTGTTATATAATCTATCAGAATTTGTAGAACAAGGGAGCCAAAGATAAAGTCACGTTGTTGTAATTTTGAGACAAGATATACTTGTTGTTAAACATTTCTGAACTCTTTAATGAGAGCATTATAATTTTCATATTTACTCTGTTTTAATACAAATTCGGACTTGGTTCATCGTATCTACTTGTTTGTGGTTGTTTGAGTTTTTCTTGGCTCACTACCAGGATAGGAAATGACCCACCTCTCCCGGAATGTTGACCTAAGTCTACAAAACTTAGTTAGGTTAGCATTGATTTCATCTAACTTGTGTTGATTCATTTGTGTGTTATCTTGTTTGTAGTGTTAACATTGGTTTTACAGCAGAATGATTTAAGAATGTGTTTTGCAATGATTTCCATCTGAGGTTCTTTCATACTTGAAGTGTGTTATTGGCTCTGAGATAGAATCATCGATAGATACTTTTATGTGAATATTGTTCTATGTTTCATTGGAAGGATCTTTCACTTGCAATAATTATATGATATTCATGTATCATTGTTTTTCTATTGTGCATATAAAAGACTTAAACCTCGTTTCCTTTCTCTCGGAATATACTATTAAAACAAAACTATTTGAGAGATCAATTATCAACAAAATGGAAATGTATGAATGTTTGATATAACCATAATGCATTTTAGTATTTGACTGTGAGATTAAGTCTTAGGGTTTATTTTTTTAACCTCTTGTGTGAGTGAGAGGATAAGGGGGAACTCTGTAACAAGAATCGGTCCAGGTTATAGTTGCACAAAAATTACATATTTAAATACTCCAAGAGTTGAACCATCATAAAAGCTCATTCAAAACAACATATTAATTGATTACAGAGGTTTGTAATCTGTTGACTAGTAAAGTCCAACTTTAGTCCTGTGACACTAAGAGTATGATTTATAGAATCAACAATAGGTTCTCTTGATTGATTAGGGCTTCTATTTAATTGAAGGACATTGTGATAGCTATGTGATCTCTGGAGATATTTCACGATACCATTTGCATCTTCTTAGAAGAAAAACATTTCTCTTTAAATGGTTTATTACCTTTTTCTTCCAAGTTATTGTTGATGTAATTACACAATCTGATAGAGATCGATTCTATTACTCATAAAGAGACATCCAATTATGGGCATGTCTAGAACCCGATTGTGAGAATTGATCATGGATGATTGTTTATTATTTTTCTAGTAGTTATTATTGATCTTTGCCACACATTTAATACCAAATAGTGCATGGAAAGTTGAGACATGCCTTTGTATGAAACAATTGTTTATGCAAAGGAGAGTGTTGTGCCACCATATGCCCCTTGCATCAAAAGTATTGATTTTGGACTAAATATTAGATCCTCTTCTTGTAATCTCTATCTTTATACTAAAGACTTCCATATGAGATCAATAACATTGAAGGAATATCCAATCTCTTTGATGAGTTGACAGATTAAAGAAGTTGGTCGGAGTAGAACTTGTGACCTTTCTGTTATATTAGATTTTAACAAAGTGATTAGAATTCTTATTTTCATATTCAACCTCATATATGAAACACGAACACTTAGTCTCCTTAAGTGAGGGATTGTATCTTAAATCTAAAAAGGGAATTTTATGAGAAGAATTGATTACTAGTCTTTGTTTTAAATCTCCTGTGATAATTTGGTGTGTGGATCCTTAACATTTACAAATTGGAAAGAAACATGAGAACAGAACTAAGAACATGATCATGCATATATAAAAAATCTATGCATGTCATATAAAATCATTTATTGTCCACTCATATTTGAATTTCATTTTGTAGACCAAGTTGAGTTGTTAAAAAGGCTTGTTTGATAGCATTGCATGAGTGATTAGTTTGTTGTATGTCTTCTTATCTTATGAGAATCTAGAGTAGTACTAGAAATTCAACCCTTTGTATGCACATATTGTGTTTATATCTCATCAATTTACAAACTTAGGTTGACAAGTACAGGGTGTATTAAAGTAACAATTAATTTACCCAATAGTACCACATCAAACCTCAGTCACTGAAAGTGGTCTCTAGCTATGCAATATGTGATGTTTCATCTGTGATCCTCTTCACAGACCATATAGCTTCACATGTGAACCAATGTTTCTCTACATCATAATTACCCATTCTATGGAACGCGGGTAGCCTCAATGTTGTACCTTGATTCGCCATTCTCAATCTAGGACAATGTCCTCCTAACTGAATACCCATTGTTGGTGATCTAGGTGTTGATACTCTCCCTTATAAAGTATTGTTGAGTTTGTCTTCTTCTTCACTCGTATACTATGTTCTTCTTCTTTTACTCCTCTATCTTATTCTACTCCTATCACCACACTGCCTATTATTCTTTCTTCTTAATTACAAATGTGCAAGGGGTGTGGCTCAAAAAGGAGTACCTCCATATTCTTCCTCATTTCTTATGAGGGAACCCAGAGAGTTTCCTACTTGTATTCATGTAATACCATCCATTATAGCTAAATCATCTTCCCCTTCTTAGTGGGGATCTTCACCATCCTTGCCTACTTCTACGCCTCATCTTCCTCTGAGGTTGTGGTATCTCTCAACATCCAAGGTGGTTGGACTTTGTCTTCTCTGACCCTACTACCTGTTATAACCCTAATTTGCACTAGACATGCTTACCTGGCATCAGGCCATCTCAGATTCCTTCTTTGCCAAAACACTGTTGAACAACTCTTCTTAAAAACCCCTTTTATAAAGGCCCACTCACCCTGCTCCATTATTTCACGTGTGTACATGCTAGCTAACCCAAGACAGCCTGCATGTACCTATAAAATCATGAAAAAGGGAAAGTTGTTGATGGAACACACAGCTTTGGGTAAGTTAACTAAACCTTTAAGCCATGCATGGTTGGACATTCGACCAAATACCTAGCTTCTTCTAGCCTATAAAAGAAGGGGTAGGGGTCCCATTTGGAGGAGGAGAATCATAGTAAAGAAACTATACCCGATTGAGCATTCCCTTTGTCCCAACCTTTATCCATCCTTGTGCAAAGAGAAGTATAGAGAAAAGAAGTTGGAAGACAGTGGAAGAAGAGCCCAGGACCAGGATCGAGGAGAAGTAGCGGATTTTATCATTATAAGGTATCATTGTGTATTTCATAAAAGAGTTGTGTTTCCCATCTCGCCATATGAGATTGTCATTACTGGAATATTGATTGTATGATTGATTAAATATCTAACCCATTAGGTCATAGATCAAATGCATGTGGAGTTCTTTGTTTGTCTTTAGTGAATGCATGTCAGCATTGGGAGGAGAGTTGTTGTCAAAGAACGACCAAGCATGAAAAGGGATCGATATCAAACACAAATAATAAGGTACGTTAACTTAATCTCTTGAGCCTTGTATTTACATATGAGTAATGGGGGTCTAGGCATGAGATGATGGTAAAACGTAAGAATCTTTAGGTCATTTATGCATGCATGATAAAACCCTTAGTGCTAGTCTATAGGAGGGATTTCCCACCCACAACAGAATTGGCGACCATACTGGGGACTCTCTAGGGTTTCTGGGAATGTTTTTTCTTGGGTATTTTTAAGAACTGGTTTCATTTCTTGTTTTTAAAGTTTCTACAAAATTCTGAGCTAACAGAGATTCTGGTCTTCCATACTAGTTATCTTTGTTTCTTTGCTTGACTGCATTTTTTTTTTTTGCGAGACCCACAGAGGTACACGCAGCCTGTATAAGGTCTGCACGTGTGTACCCACACCCTACATTCTCATAGCCCGCATGTACACACTAGCTGAGGAAGTGTCAGTCGCGTGTATGATTCCAGAAAATTTCTTTTAGAGAGACAGTCATCCTCTACCCTGTCAGAAATAGTCCTTGTCAGGGGTTTTTTGGAACTCTTTCTAGTCTTTGTTGTTTTCAGTCTATAGCTTAGGTTTCACCTCAGATTGGTTTGTTCTATGAAGTTTTCCTTGAATTGTTTTATTTTTTCTATTAAAGTAAGTGTCTGATTCTTCAAGAGATCTTGGTTCTCAGTACAAGTAGTCTCTGCCTGGGCTGGATTGCTTGGCCTTTCATTTGTCTCAGAGTTTCAGAGATACACGCGGCATGTATAAGGCCAGCACGCGTTTACATGCACTCTGACTTTACACAGCTCGCATGCACACGCTTGTTGTTGAATTATCAGCAGTGTGCTTATGGAGAAAATTTTTGTTGAAGGTGAGGTAGTCATCCTTTCCTTTGACAAGATTTATACCTCTCAGGTTTTTGGGTCTCTGTCATAGCGGTTAGTAACTTAGGTTTGATCACAGCAATAGCTTTCTTTTTCATTAAGAAGTTTTCCTCAAAATTTTCTTTTTATAGGGTTTTTAGACAAGTGTGAGAGTCCAGTTTTAATTTGCTTGTGTGTGATTTTTAAAGTGACTCTTTGCGATCTACACTTAGGCCAGAAGTTTTCTTGGTTTTTACTTGATATTTTTCATTTTTTCTTTGTGAGCATTCAAATAAAAAAAAAAACTTTTATTTCTTTGTTTGGTTAAATAGTGTTGTTTTGCATTAGTAACCAAGAAAGAGTCTTTGCGTTCATAATTTCTTGACGGTTTAATTAGATCATAAGTAGCTCGTATTCGAGTGAAATCCTGCTTTGAGTTTGTTGTTCAGAGATCTTAGAAAAAAATTAGTTTGAAAAGTTGTTTAAGATTTGAGTCAAGAGGAGTTATTTTGTTTCCAGCTTTCTGTTTATTTTTCTTTCGTCTTTCAAACATCACTAGTTTCACTTTCATAACCTTTGACTTAAGACAAGACATAAAAATTAACACTAAAACTAAAATTCATTAGACTTTTTATGTTTGTAGGGTCAACCAACTAGTTTAGGGTTAGGGCCTTGAATTAGGTTGGAGAGGAAACTCTTCAAGGCCATTAAATCAAACATTGGAGTCTGAGTTAGGGAGTGTCAAAGTCCAGTATCGTGAAAGTTATCTGAGACCCCCCTCTAACAGAGGGGCTAAACATGAGGTCGCGTGCAGAAAGGTAGTAGAGATAACCCCTCCAAAGCTGGACCAATCGTAGTGGAGAACACATATAGAGGGCTTGTCTTGGGATTCTATCGATTGCATTTTCCACGGAGCTTCATGGGTCTTGAATCCGTTCGAGGTCCTCGATTGTCTTCCGGACCAGTTGCCTTCGATACCTTTGATAGGTTTCAGGCTCGATACCCTGCTCATTATGGTCTGCCCAACTTTCGACTGTACCTGCCTGGTGATTGTTCGTGCACTGGAAACCTAGTTGCCTATCTTTTTAGAGACATACACAGGTGACTGCGGGGGTATATCGTGGTACCTAGGACAGATATTGGGCCACGCTTTGCAGAGTATCCCCGGAGGGTGCTTCCATGTTTGAGTTACACTTGCACCGGTAAGTTTCTCTAGTGTTGGTTGTTGTAATTGTTCTTCCAACTAGTTTAGTGTTTGCTTGTTTTATCTTGGAGGGACCTTTTTAGTGTGTGTTGTTTTTTGAACGAATAGAAAGCCCTAGTGTGTCTTTGATCTTCTCACACAGTGGAGGATCATGAGCTCTGCCAATCACGAAGGATTTTCGGCCTACCACCGGTTACACAGGAGCCACCTCTGCCACCACTAAGGCGAAAGCTAGACCAACAAGGGTCTTTTGAAGCGACCGGGTCATGGGAAATTGTACCCGACCAACATTCAGAGGAAACGACCATTTTAGACTTTGGAGCGAAAGCTCTTGGTCCATCCGAAACTCCAACCACTGATATTTCAGCACCCATCATCGTATGGATTCACCCTTACTAGTGCCAAACAGTGTCGCATGCAGCAATGGAAACAAATGTTGTCACTTCTTCTGGGAATTCTTCAATTCCCACTACGGTTGTCACCACAGAGGATTTTCCACCTCCTAACCCACCGTCATCGATATGAGCCACCATGGTCTCGACCGCCTCTACCTCAAACAGTGGTCCAATCCCGTCTATGGCGACGACCATGGACCCTTTCACACCGAGTGTGGGAGGCCCTCCATTCTCATACGGGATGCCTAGCTTAGGTACAAGTCATGTACTTTCCTACTCAACTTCACAGACTTTAGGTCTAGGGGCAGGGAGGTCTAACGCTCTTCTGCAAGGACACATGGGGGAACTTCAGCTCCTTTTAGCGCTTTTCCTTACGGGGGAGGTCATATACCTCCTTCGTCCCCTTCACTCAGTGGCACCCACCAGCAAACGGTCGGGCCACCCACACACCATAGTTTATTTAGAGCAGGGAGTCAAGGACCACCCGCTCATAATATGTCGATAGGTTTGACACCTTTTTCTTTGTTCGGTGTGTTTGGTAACAACGCTTTCTCATCAGTTGCTTTCCCGACTGGGGGAAACCCCGGTTACGGACAACCTATTCCTATGCAGGGTATTATACCTACACAGAGGGAAAACCCAGGAACCTCTTCCACATTAGGATCTTGGAATTCTTGGAAAGGATCAGTTCCCATGTCAGGAATGTCGATCTGGTGCAATTCTTTTCACAACCAATGGAACCCCGGAAAAGGTACTATGCATATGCCCATGGGATCGGCATGGGGCAACCCTTCCCAAAGTCCTCTGAATGTAATGCATGCCCAACAATCTATGTCCTATTTTGGGAATCAACCAATGATGTCTCCTCATATGCAAAATTTGTACGCTGGTCATGGCCATGGTTTTTACCAGAACCTAGGCCAGCAGTCAAAATTTTCCTGGCAACCTGGTGCCAGTCAAACTCGAGGTCCCTTTTTCCATGGTTATCACCAACAACCCAAACTACCTTTCCTGGAAACCTTGCATTTTCCAAACTTGACAAGGTTGTTGAATGACCCTATCTGTCATGATCCGCGTTGGCCCCTTATGCCAATGAATTTTCCTTCATACATACCAAAGTTTGAAGCCAAGCCTAACGAAGATCCAGGAGATCATGTGACCACCTTCCATCTTTGGTGCTCGTCTAACTCGTTGAATGACGACTCCATATAGTTGTGATTGTTTCAACGTACTCTCATTGGGAGTGCCACGAAATGGTACATTGAGCTCTACCGTTCAAGATACTCTTCCTTCGATGAATTGGCAATGGCTTTCCTAAACCATTTCCAATTACCTGTGAGATACAACGCTGGCACATAATTGCTAGCTAATTTCGCACAGACAAAATCGGACCATATCTATGATCACATCTGAGAATGGAGACGCTGAAAGAGTTTAATTAAGGTGCCACTCCCACCAGCATTCCTTCTCGAGTGGTTCCTTAAGTCTTTGGTCCCACAGTTATCCAAAGATGTCGCCGTGTCGGGAGTGTTTTCCGAAGAAGATGCCATCATGAGAGCTCAACAGCTTGAGCTAATCTACTCTCAGTCTGGTTTATTGTACAAGATCTTGCCAGATGCGCCACGCTCAATACTTGATAAAACCAGACAGAGAGTTGGACCACATGTCGATGGTATTGTTGGTTCAGCACAAACAAAGCCTGTTGAGCAACTGACGAAGAAGTTGCATCAATTGTCTATACAACACACAGCGGCCAGCCAAACTACTATTTTGGCTGCTCCCCCTACCCAAACGTCGGATGTACACATAGTGCAATCGACAAATCCAAAGGCCACCCAGCAGCCTGAAGGAAAGAAAAAACAACGAAAGAAGGGTAAGGGGGATAAGAAACCCACTAATAATGTTGACGGGGGAAACACTAAGAAACGGAAGGCGAGGTGTCTGTGCAACCTGTGCACGGAAGACCACCCAACCCACCGATGTCCTCAGCTTGCAGAGGCCCAAAAGTTTGTGACACAGCAACAGCCTGTCGTGTTAACCAATCTATTTCAACATGGGAAAAACTAAACCCAAGCCTCTATAAGCACGGAAGGGGGCAGTCAAGGACCCTCTCTATCTTCAAACAATCCCGCGTCCGCGAATGTGTATATGATGAAGGGTGATGCTTTTATATCAACTAGAGTGTATGACTACAATAAACCAAGAACTTCTGAGAAGGGAAAAGAAGCCGAACTCCCATCTCTTCCTCTCCAGATTGAGAAGACTTTTGGAGAAACAATGACACACATCCCAAAAGGCGCGTTCAAGAAAGCTTCTCCCAACCCAAATGCAAGGGTCGCCCAGAACTATTATGTGGTGGAGGATTTGTCTCAAAACCCTTGTGCGATGTTCACTTTGGAGGTCCTCCAAAGTTTCCCTTCCCAAAGGAAAGCTTTGTTAGCTGCTTTAGGATCTACCGAGACTTGTAATCCAGGTACAATCATGCTGCATACAACCGAATTAAAACCTCGTCTACCTTACCACGTAGCATTTCAGATAGTAGTGGCTCACCCCACAAAAAATTTTACTCAGAACATTTTCTGTACGGTGGTTGATGAGGGCGCCTCAACATGTGTTATGTCGCTGGCATGTTGGAAGGCCATTGGCCAACCCATTTTTTCTCCGTCACCTACTCTTCTCACTGCTTTCGACGGTCATTCATTCCGACACATGGTATCATTCCCTCTTTCCCTGTGCAGTTATGAGGGAATATCATGTGCGTCGAGGTAGAAGTAGTCGACGCATCCCTTGACTACAATCTTTTGTTAGGAAGGAGTTGGAATTATGCCATGCAAGCAGTGGTTGCTACAATTTTTTGGGTCTTGTTGTTTCCACACGAGGACCGTATTGTGACCATTGATCAATTATATTTCTCCAGACCTAATCCTTCATTGGGGGTATCTGCGGTTTCGATGATTGATAATCCCCAACCGGGCATAGTCAACATAGGGGTTGGTTTGTGCCCATCTTTGATGGGTACCTTCGATTACCCGCCCCCTCAAGGCGATGTCAAGTTCATATCCGACCACCATAAGGTTGAGATTTTCCAAGTTTCGTCGTTTCGCACGACTTACTTCAACGATCCGTGGATACTTCCTTCCCCATTGGCCACAATGGAAGGGATATGGCACCCTGACATGTCCATGTTCTTGTCCGCAGCCAAAGTAGCATACTCTTTAGTCCAGCAAGATTCACCCGACACAGATCCAACTTCTGCACAAGAGTTAGATCCGCTTCTAGAGCCTATTTGGGCTCAAGGCTCTCTTGATGATACCAATTCGTTAGACTTAGTCTTGCCTTTTGATGAAGCAATAATTGAAGCAATGACTATTCTGTACAAACCCTAGGACGATCTCCATCACAGATCATACTTCCTCCCAGAGTTAGGCAGAATTGAAGCCAGAGAATTCACCTTGACTATGACTGGAGATAGGTATTGTCCTATTAATCCCTTAGCTACACATGACGTTTATGCTGAGGGTAATATGGAAACTATCACTGAAACAATACCGATTAATATCTCCAGAACCCCTAGCGTCATGGAGAGTGTTTTCTTTGGAGCTGACTATTCCCCCGAAGAGATTCAAATCTACACATATCTATTTAAAGAATTTTGCGACGTTTTTGCCTAGTCTTACAAGGAAATGCCAGGCATCGATCCAAAAATAGTTGAACGTGAAATCACAACTTATCTGGATGCCAAGATTGTTCGACAGAAGCTTCGTCTAGTTAATCCCAGGAAAGTAGAAACCATTAAGGTTGAAGTTGAGAAACTTCTAAAAACCAGTTTTATCTATCCTATCCATTTGACCCGATGGGTGTCAAATCTTGTGTCAGTCAATAAGAAACAGGGCACGATTCGTGTATGTACGGACTTCCGTGATTTGAAGAAGGCCTGTCCAAAAGATAATTTTCCCACACCATTCATAGACCAGATAATTGATGAATGTGCAGGTTGCGAGGCCTTTTCTTTCATGGACGATTTTTTGGGATATAATCAAATACAAATCAAACCTGAAGACCAGCACAAAACGGCATTCATTTGTCCATGGGGTACATTCACATATCGTAAGATGCCCTTTGGTCTCAAAAATGTTGGAGCGGTCTTTCAGCGGACCATGTCTTTTTCTTTCCATGATCTCAAGCATATAGTCAAGGCCTATTTACATGATTTAGCATCTCGATCTCGCAAGAGAACGGATCATCCCACACACCTCTGACTTATCTTTGAGCGATGTCGCTACTTCTAGATTTGCTTGAATCCAAACAAGTGGAGATTTTGTGTAATATCAGGAAGTTTGTTAGGTTTCATAGTGTCAACAACAGGGATCATGGTCAATCCTCTCAAGGTTGAGGCAATAGTTCAGTTGCCTCCCCCACGCACAATCCTTCAACTTCAGAGTCTACAGGGCAAGGTGACTTTTAAGACGTTTCATCGCCAACTATGTCGAGATCACAAAGGTCTTTATGAGCTTACTGAAGAAAGACATTTGTTTTCATTGGGACGATGTCGCTCAATGCTCCTTCGACGCATTGAAACATGCCCTCACAACTTGCCCTCTGCTTTGGCCACCCAACTATAACAAAGATTTATTATTATACCTGGCTGCTGCAGAGTCCACCATCAGCATGGTCTTAGTTCAGGAAGATGATTTTCTCTCAGAATATGTGATCTATTACCTGAGCTGAGGCTTATTCAGACCAGAACTTAATTATTCTCATATCAAAAAACTTGCGTTGGCAGCAGTCCATGTTGTTCAACAGTTCTGTCATTATGTTATCTTTCGCAAGACCACCATCATTGCCATTGTGAATCTGTTTCAATACGTGTTGACACAATGGGTAATAGGCAGAAAGATCAGTAGATGGATAGTCGTCCTCCAGAAATTCGACTTAGATTTCATTTCAGGGAAATCCAAAAAGTCGCTGGTCTTCGCAGAACTTATTTTGGAACTTCTGGTTGAGTCAGGTGATGTTATGCCCGAAGAGTCGCCTATCAGAGGAGATATGTTTTTTATTGCATCTTTGGATCCCTAGTACGGAGATATACTTGTCTATCTCTAGACTTTGAAGTGCCCCACCTCTGCTTCTCGTGATGAGATTCGTTGTATACGCCATCAGGCTAAGAATTATCTCATACTTGACGATACGTTGTATCGAAGAGGTGTAAACTGCATACTGCGTCGATGCCTCACTCACGAAGAAGAAGTTATCATGCTTAATGATTTCCATACCAGAGCATGTGGCAGTCATTTGTCTGGGTTGGCAACAACCCAAAAGATTTTACGAGCAAGTTACTTCTAGCTGACACTAATCAAAGATTGTATCGAATCGGTCAAGAAGTGCCACCCGTGTCAGATCTTCTCTCAGAAGATGAGGGCACATCTTGCTCCCATGTTTCCTATCATCACAGTTGGTCCCTTCACCAAGTGGGGGATTGATTACACTACATGCAACCCTCCTTCAGCAAGGGGGCACCATTATATCATTTTATCCATAGACTACTTCACGAAGTGGGTTGAAGCTATGCCAACGTTTAAAGATGATGGAGAGACTGCAGCTCTCTTTTTATTCAACCAGATAATAGAAAGGTTCGGCGTCCCAAGAGATATTGTCACTGACCATGGCAGTCACTTTCAGAACCAGATGATGACTAAATTAACATCAAATCTTGGGTTGCGGCAAGAACATTCGTCAGCCTACTATCCCCAAGAAAATGGTCAGGTGGAAGTTGTAAATAAATCTCTTGAGACCATCCTACAGCGAACGATCAACTCAGCCAAGCCAAATTGGCATTTGATGTTATACTCGACATTATGGGCTTACCGAACGTCTGTTAAGACTACAATCGGATTCTCACCTTTTCAACTTGTTTACGGGCTGGAAGTAGTCTTTCCTATAGAATGTCAAATCCCGTCCCTAAAATTGGCAGTACAGTTATTGCTAGACACTTCTCCACTTGAAGAACAGTTATTATACCATGAGTGGCTCAATGAGCAGCGTCATGATGTGGCCCTATCCAATGAAGTTCAAAAACAAAAATTCAAGTGTCAGTATGATCGGTCCGTTCGTCCTTGGATTTTCTCTGAAGGTGACCTTGTCCTGGTCTACAACCAAGATAAGGACCCCCTGGGGGCAGGAAAATTCAAACCCATGTGGTTTGGACCTTTCATCATAAAAGAGGTTCTAAAAAAGGGCGCTTATCATCTGGTTGACTTTGATGGAAATGCTTTGGCGAAGCCTAGAAATGGGCTCTACCTCAAGAAGTATTACTCATAGGTAGGTCACCTTGGGTAACTTTTTGTAACATATGTATAGTCTCTGTAGTATTACTTTCTGGTTTTTTTTAGTCTTATGGACGTGTCATTTTGATGTTATCTTTTGTCACTGTGGCAGATGTCAAGTGAATCGTAGGTGTTCATTGGGTACACAGACAGTGCTAGCAAACACACTCAGAGGCTTGCCTCCGCAGCTTGGGTAATTTTTACACCCCGAGGCCAATTATTATCTTCCGGAGGTATATGCTTAGGCGACACTACAAACAATATCGTCGAGTACAGTGCAGTTATTGAGTTGCTTTGTGACGCCCTGTCATTTGGTATCTCTCATCTCCGGATCTATTTAGACACTCAGTTGGTTGTGTCTCATTTAAATAGAGTCTACCGTGTTCATGATCCAACTTTACACCAATGATTCCTTAGGGTACGTCTCTTAGAACGAAACTTTGATTATATTACATATTTTCATGTTCCTAGAAGATTAAACCAAGTTACAGATACTCTAGCTAATCAAATTTTAGACTGGCATCTCGCACACATATGAAAAGACATACACATAAACATGTAAATACATTTTTAAAGGCAAATATGATCCATAAGACACAAAAAAACATAAAAATCCATATATAATATAATAAGCACCAGAGTACATAGGTGGACGCAAGTGCCTCAAAAATATGACCAGTAACGAGTCATGGGGCTTATGCCCTCAAAAAGTATATACAAGTAGTGCTCTTGGCATGTGAAAAGTCTAGACTAACTAAGGTTAGGGCCTGTGGACCCTGTTGTAATGATCAACAGCGTTTGTCAAACACTGAAACAGTCGAACCCATGTTCGTGGTGCCCCCACTACATGAGGCTGCATAGATGGTGGCAGATCCTCAATCTCTACCATAGGGACTGTGCGGGTGAGCGAGGTAAAGTTTCACTCAACTCGTCTCAAAACCCTCTTAGCCTCACCGGCTGGAAGCTCTCCTGCTTCTACTGGTCACCCTGCGGCGGCAGGTGAGGCCCCTGGCTGAGGATGACGCATGTTCCTCGCATAATCTGCAGGTCACACTGGTCCCACATATGCACATAATAGACACATATCTGTCAAATACTCTAGTATAAAAAAAATTGATATATATAAAAAACAACATAAAAATTACATATGTTTCACAAAAAAAAAATGATACAAACTTACCCATCTCTCCTCGCTCCTTTCCAGGAGGTACCGGTATCTTAGGGTCTCTTGAGAAATCAATCCCAGCATAAGGGTAATCCTCTATGACTAGGATATGTCATGACAACCAAGCAAAGAAGTCGTCATCAAAGGACTCATTGGTCCTTCCACCACCCTGTCGTGGCAGTAGCACTGCCCATCTACAAACGGCAGGAAGAGAGGCCTGATGTCCTCGTACCACCACTTGACGACTGAAACTAGGAACTCTTTCAAAGAAGAATGTTAAGCCCTAATATTGGCTCATTACCACTTAATTGGGGCAT
>ML781797.1:282573-301933 GCA_009831015.1 Picea engelmannii
AGTTGTGATTTAGATTAGTAATGTTATTTTATTTATGTCGGCTTTAGGCCATTAAAACCTCCTAGTCTCCTATATATACCAAGGAGACATTTTCATTTTGAATCGTCTTGTACTTGAACATTTAAGTGGGGTAAAAGGAGGTTTCCCCCTCGAAGAGGCTTATTATCTGATATTAACTCTTTTTCAAGGCGTTGAGTACTTTTCTTGAGGTTTTTCTATGCTATGGTAATCCTCTATGACTAGGATATGTCATGACAACCAAGCAAAGAAGTCGTCATCAAAGGACTCATTGGTCCTTCCACCACCCTGTCGTGGCAGTAGCATTGCCCATCTACAAACCGCAGGAAGAGAGGCCTGATGTCCTCGTACCACCACTTGACGACTGAAACTAGGAACTCTTTCAAAGAAGAAAGAGCATAGAATCGTCCTGAACCTGAAGTTCCTCTGCGTCTGCAACCGAAAATCTGTCAGCTGCCTCTTCATACAATCCAGCAGTGTAGTGGTCCAGTCAAATATCTTTGCATTTAAGCACTGGACTGCACAGTTCATCTGTGCACGGGACGCCTGATGTAGAGCCGTAGAACTAGTCATCCACCCAAAAAGCAACACAATCGCCTGCAGTGATAAATCGGTGATCTTGCTTATTGGCACCTAAGAGCTTGATCAGTCTGTACCAGCCTCACAATAAAGTCCTATCAACTCCGATATGTTATGAGGCCCGGAAGAAAATGTCCAGAAATTGATTGGTTCCCCTCTCCTGGAGAGGCCAGTCAAAAAGTATATATCCTCTGTAGTAGGCACCAGTGACTGCCCCTCTAACATAAAGGCCTCTACGTGGGGATGCCAATAATCAACCAAAGCATTCAGTAGCCTAGGTTGTTCTCGCATAAAAGGACATAGGAAGAATTTTAGCAGCCCACATTGAATTAAGGCAGCAACAGCATTGGGGTCTTCCCCGACCAATGCACTAATCTCCTCACGCTCTCTTTCCCTCCAGTGAACATACATCCTGCAAAAAACCATGTCCAGGAGAGTTAACCCTTGCTTCTTTTTTTTTAATTCCATTAAATAAAGGGTCCATGTGGGTTGTAATGATGACAGTCGCGTGTACACGCGTGAAGTTTTTCCTCTGCCCGAGTGTACACGCGGCCTGTCACTAGACAACCCGCATGGACCTAGGGCCGACCTTTTGAGGGTCGACGCCCCCCCAAAACTTGAAACTAAAAGCATAAATAAAGATTTAAATTGCAAGAGGAGATATTTTATACTTACTTGGTCCAAGCAGATGGTTGTTTCGTCCACCGAAGCTCCCGGAATCAATTATTTTCACAAAGGGGTAGTTTTGTCTTTTAGTCAATTTCTGAATTAACAATGGTGATAATGAGCTGCCAGCTTCTATTTATAGAGTTTTTTGGCCCTTTTTTGTCATTTTTCGGACCCTTTTGTCATTTTTTCTAAACTAAAAATCATTTAAGATCGTTCGGGAGTTTTCTTTGGATGATCAAGGGAGGTTTCCTTTGGGTATTTGGAAATTTTTTGAGATTTGGGTGTTTGGACGATCCTTTGGTAAAAAGTCATATTTTCCCAGCTCGTTGCATTTAAGTCAGGATTCCACCCCCACTTTCTGCATCTCGTAGTCTTTTCTGCTTTTCCATAGGATCGATCCCACCGAGTTGCGACACAGAACCCTCATTACTTCTTTAGAAGTGTCGTAATTTGGTGGTAGAGCCTACCATAACATGGATGCCCTAGGTAGATCCTGGTTGCATGATGGTGTCCATGTTGTCACTAATGACTATAGGCTCGGGATTCCTCCATAGTTTTTCCTGATTATGAGTTTGAGCCTCATTTGCATGATTCCTTTTCACTCTTGACCTCACCCTCGGGACTCCCAAAACACATAACGAGTCTTCTTTTAAGACATTTTCAGACCCTCTAAACATGAAAAGATTGTCGAGCGATCTTGTGGCCTTTCACGCTCGTTAAACTGAAATTTGAAGTCACGCATATACGGCGGTAGTTTACCCCTTTTTCGGTCCGGACGATCAACTGTACGAACAAAGGTATACTCTAGAGGCTTTAGATCCCTAGAAGAGTATTCTCAGGTATAATTTTAACCTTTTTTTGGGCCTGAGGGACTAAATTTACGAAAAAGGAACCCCCACGAAGTCCATAGTTAATCTCTTTTCAGACTCCCTAAAATTGAAAAGATTTTCAAGTGACCTTATTCTTTCACACTCGTAAAAATGGTCCAGAAGAACATTCCTGACGGAGTCCATAGTTAATCTTTTTTCAGACTCCTTAAAAATGAAAAAATGGTCGAGCGATCTTGTGGCCTTTCACGCTCGTTAAACTGAAATTTGAAATCACGTCTTGTTGGTGCTAGTTTACCCCTTTTTCGAACCGACTAGACTACCTTTGAAAAAGGTACCCCATTGGAGTCTCCTTTTCCTTTTTTCAAACTCTCTAAATATGAAAAACCACCGAGCTTACCTTCTCTAGGCTCATTAAACTTACATCGAAGGACGTTACCATTGTGTGTTTTATTAATCGCATTTGAATACCCATGTCTTTGGCCTAATGTTGGCTCCATGTTGCTCTCAACTGAACCATATAAAGCATGCCTTGTACGCAAGCCCTGTAGCACTTTGCCTCCGCATCTTGACACCTTTGGCCCCTGGAGTATTTTTCCTGAGTGTCCTTACTTTGAGCATCAGTCTTTTCCTTGCACCTCGAACTTATATGTTTGCAACACTCATCCCTCCTTTGTAGCATAGCATTCTTTTATTCTTTTTCCAAAATTATTGAAAAAGACAAAAAAATCAAATATACCACAAAAAGAGGAAGGGAAAAGTACTTTCTTTTTATTGGCAGCACAATGAGTCACCCTTGGATAAAGCACATTTGTCCGTTTGTTCGTCAAACCCTAGGATTTAATATGACCTTAGGAAGTTGTTCTCACTACATAGAGTTGTGTCCTCCTCCATTTGGTTATTCTTCCAAACATATGGAGATTTTGTGTTGCCTCTTGCCTCGTAAACTTATGTTAATGCCATGTTGCATGAGTCTCATCATTTGTCATTCTATTGTCCAAGGGAATTTTTTACCAAGCCTGAGTCAGCCCCTCTGCAGTTTGTCTCTTTCCCTCATGCCCGAACATCCCGAATGTCCAATCAAGTCTTTGTTCGAAATCAATGAAGCCTTCAGTCTAAT
Source organism: Picea engelmannii (assembly GCA_009831015.1). Classification (NCBI taxonomy): domain Eukaryota; kingdom Viridiplantae; phylum Streptophyta; class Pinopsida; order Pinales; family Pinaceae; genus Picea; species Picea engelmannii. The sequence continues at coordinate 285,787 of ML781797.1, forward strand.
CATCAAGATTCTCTATTCCATGACCGACAAGCCATCGAAGACCTCTAGGTAGTGAAGTTGTACACTCATATTACACTCCTACCCAAGTTTTGAAGATTTTGAAGTTGTTGCTCAAGCTCTGAAGACCTCGTCTCCAGCCATCAGGCCTTATCAGCTTCTAGAAGATGGATACTCTACATGTATATCTTTTTTATTTTAAGATGTAGCTCCACTGTGTATTGTTCACGGCTACACTTTATATAGTTATATGACATGGATCAACAGTGTATTTGATTGGTATCCATGATTTTATTTTATCCCGAGCATGGGCATGCCTGCCTCGGTGAGACAATTATTATTTTGCAAATGGCACCTCCCAATTTCTAGTCTTTGGGCTCACTTGTTCGGCACATCGGTGAAGATTGTTAATGTATTTTGGCCATCATACGCTCTTCTGACCTCACACATTAGGGGGCATCTGTTATAACCCTAATTTTCACCAGACATGCTTACCTAGCATCAAGCCATCTCAGATTCCTTCTTTGCAAAACATTGTTAAACAACTCTTCTTAAAAAACCCTTTTATAAAGGCCCATGCACCCTGCTCCATTAGTGCACGCGTGTACATGCTAGCTGACCCAAGACAGCCCGCGTATACCTACAAAAGCATGAAAAAAGGAAAGTTGTTGATGGAACACACAGCTTTGGGTAAGTTAACTAAACCTTTCGGCCATCCATGGCCGGACATTCGACCAAATACCTAGCTCCTTCTAGCCTATAAAATAAGGGGTAGGGGTCCCATTTGGAGGAGGAGAATCATAGTAAAGAAACTATACCCGATTGAGCATTCCCTTTGTCCCAACCTTTAGCCATCCTTGTGCAAAGAGAAGTATAGAGAAAAGCAGTTGGAAGACAGTGGAAGAAGAGCCTAGGACCATGATCGAGGAGAAGTAGCCGAATTTATCATTGTAAAGTATCATTGTGAAGTTAATAAAAGAATTGATTTTCTCGTCCCACCATATGAGAATGTCATTATTGGAATATTGATTGTATGATTGATTAAATCTCTAACCCGTTAGTTCATAGATCAAATGCATGTGGAGTTCTTTGTTTGTCTTTAGTGAATGCAGGTCAGCATTGGGAGGAGAGGTGCAGTCAAAGAACGACCAAGCGTGAAAAGGGATCGACATCAAACACGAAGAATAAGGTACATCAACTTAATCTCTTGAGCCTTGTATTTACATATGAGTAATGGGGGTCTAGGCATGGGATGATGGTAAAAAGTAAGAATCTTTAGGTCATTTATGCATGCATGATAAAACTCTTAGTGCTAGTCCGTAGGAGGGATTTCCCACCCACAACACTACCACTACTTCTAGTATCTTTGTTGGATACCCTAATCCTAACGTCGCGCCTCTTTGATGGCCTATCTTTGTCTATGTTTCTCTCTAGTACAACACTCTCTCTCGCACTTCCTTCTGGTGTGGTCTCCATCCTCTTTATTCTATCTATGACCCCTCTGTTGAGATTATGTACCTTGGGAGGTGTTCCCCATGTGTTTATGCTCTCCTAAACACATGTGGGAAGTACTATGTACTTTGTGCCTTGTACTTTGTGTCTAATTTCACTTTGAATTAGGAGATTTAAGTCACAAGTGAAATTTTGTCATTTATGCCTAAAATGACTATTAATTCACTTTGTACACACAGATGTGTGTGGGCCCATGACTCGGAATTCCTTGAGTGGTTGTGAGTATTATCTCACATTTATTGATGACTACTCAAGGAAGACTTGGATCTATTTCCTGAATGCCAAGAGTGAGGTCTTCACACGGTTCCAAGAGTTCAAATCTCTTGTGGAGAACCAATATGGAAAGAGGATCAAATTCATGTGGTCAGATAATGGGGGTGAGTATTCCTCCAGACAGTTGATAGACTTATGTGCCCAGCATGGCATTAGAGGACAAATGACCATACCATACAACCCCCAGCAGAACGGGGTTGCCGAGAGGAAGAACCGGGTTATTACCGGTACAGGGAGATCCATGCTACACGATCAGAGTTTGCCTTTGTACTTATGGGTAGAGGCATGTGCTATTTCATTTTACCTGCAGAATAGGATCCCCCACAAGATATTGGGGAAGATGACTTCTAAGGAGGCCTTCACTGGTAGGAGGCCCCATGTTGAGCACATCAGGATCTTTGGATGGTTAACCTTTTCTCATGTCCCCTCGAAGAGGAGGAAAAATCTAGACCCCACAGCCCAGTAGGGGATTCTAGTTGGATACTCAAAGGTGTCCAAAGCCTATCGCATCTATATTCTGCCACTTAGGAGAGTGGTGGTGAGCAAATATGTCAGATTTGAGGAGGATATGGATTTTCAGAGATCTCTTGAGTTGAGAGTTAGATTTGAGGATGATGCAGAGGCACCACTTGATGTCTCAAAGGGATCATAGCCTCAGGTTTCAGGTACATCAGTATCAGGGGTCATAGGGTCACCATGCAGAGCTTCAGGGTCACAATCAGAGCATGTTCAGTTAGAGGGGGCACAGACTTCAGGTTCTCAGAGTGTTAAGACGAGTCATGAGGCAGTCATTCTTGGGTAGAGAGACCTTACTTCTTCGTTGACCACTTCAGGGAAGAGGAGATCTAGATGGTTTCAGGAGAACCTGAAGGAGGCCAGAGAGAATGTATGGGATCCCAAGAGACAGGTCATAGAGAGAATACCTCCATTTAGATTAGGATCATATTTGTCACTAGTGACGAGTATCAACGATACTGAGCCATAGACATTTGCGCATGTAGTGGACCAGAAGGTTTGGAGAGAGGCCATGGTAGAGGAGTATGACTCCATTGTGCGCAATGATGTTTGGGAGGTGGTTCTAAGGCCAATGGGGAAGTCAATTGTGACTTTCAGGTGGTTGTACAAAACCAAGTATGTTGCAGATGGAAGCATATAGAAACACAAGGCTCGTTTTGTGGCACAAGGCTTCTCTCAGATTGAGGGAGTCGATTATGACAAGACATTCACACCAGTTGTGATATACACCTCCATCAGGAGTATCATTTCCATAGTAGCAGAGATGAGTTGGAGCATTCACCAGATGGATGTGAAGACCGCATTTCTGAATGGCTTTATTGATGAGGAGGTGTGCATAAAGCAGCCACAGGGGTTTGAGGTGAGTGATAGGGAGACTCGCGTGTGTCTTTTGAGAAAGGCACTTTATGGTCTGAAGCAAGCTCCCCAAGCTTGGTATTCACACATAGACACATACTTGCTTCAGATAAGCTTTGAGAAGAGTGATGTTGATCCTAACCTCTACTACATCATTAGAGGTGAGGACACACTCATTCTCATTTTATATGTGGATGACTTGTTCATCACTGGAGACGAGGATCTCATAGTTGAGTGCAAGTTGGGACTTGCATCAGAGTTTGAAATGAGTGATATTGGATTGATGCACTACTTTCTGGGTATGGAGGTATGGCAGGAGGAGGGTCACATATTTCTCGTGTAGGGGAAGTATGCAACAGATATTTTGAGTAGATTTCAGATGAAGGACTGTAGACCCATGTCTACATCCATGATTACCAACTGAAAGAAGCTTAATGCTTCAAATAGCCAGTTGGTAGATGCCACAGTTTACAGGAAGTTGATCAGTTCACTCATGTATCTGGTTAAAACTAGACCAGATATTTTTTTTGCCATGAACACTCTCAGCCAGCATATGGTAGAGTCGAGGAGTGTTCACATGACTGGGGAAAAACACATTTTGAGTACATTGTCGGGAATGTCGATTATGGCCTAGACTATATTAGAGGTGATGAATTCAGTTTGGTTGGCTACACAGACTCAGACTGGGCAAGATGTGTTACTGACAGGAAAAGCACCTTAGGGTGTTGCTTTGGTTTGGGGTCAGGACTTGTTTCCTGGTTCAGCCGAAAGAAGAAATCAGTTACTTTGATTTCGGCCGAGGCAAATTACATGGCGTCCAGTCAAGCCAGTTGTGAGTCCATTTGGCTTCGTAAGATGTTGGTTGGATTGTTTGGTCGGGAGATGTCATCAACCGTCATTCACTGTGATAATCAGAGTTGCATAAAACTCTCTAAGAGTCCAGTGTTTCATGACCGGTCGAAGCACATTGAGATCAAGAACCACTTCATCCATGATTGGGATGAAAGAGGCGTAGTTTATCTGCAGTATATATCGACTGACGACCAGGTTGCAGATATACTCACCAAGGCCCTACCAAGGGGAAAACATGTCTGCTTTAGAGACAAGATGGGCTTGGTGAGGAACACCTTACTCGGTAAGAGGGAGTTTTGAGATTATTTACCTTGGGAGGTGTTCCCCATGTGTTTCTTCTCTCCTAAACACATGTGGGAAGTACTATGTACTTTATGCCTTGTACTTTGTGTCCAATTTCACTTTGACTTAGGAGATTTAAGTCAAAAGTGAAATTTTGTCATTTATGCCTAAAATGACTATTAATTCACTTTGTGGGTGAATTAGAGACACAAAGTGAACTTAGGGAACTCAACCCAAAGTAGGTTTTTGAGTGAGATTCTTTTGGAGGGATATCAACCTTTGATTAGACTTGAGATGGGATGATCTCAACCATTGATCATTTAGGTTTCCTTATGGAGGTTCAAGAGGGGTGGAAAGGAGGAAGGAGAGCTCATTCACTCATTTTCTCAGTTGGAAATATTGAGAGAGAGCTTGGATATGAGGTTTGTTGCATGAGGTGAGGCTATCTTGGGTGCATGATTTCATGGAGAGAGGCATCTAGCTTGGAGACTTGTTTATTTACTGAGGAGCTTCCAGTGTTGAGGAGGGCGCACTTGTTGAGGAGGGTGCATCGGCAGTGGGGAGGTCTTACACCTGTCATATTGCAATAGAATCTGTTTCATAGGGAGGCCACACATCATTGCTTGATTACTGTGGAGGGGTTTTCCATTCAAAGCTTACAGTTTGCATCTGTAGCAGATTTGGTGGATTTGAGGGAATTTATGAGGGGTGCACCTTCCTAGGGCACACCTGGTTCATTTGGACTTGTATTTCATCTTGGATCAAGATGTTATTCTATCAGTTCATCTATATTTTGTACTTTCTATATTCCACCATCTATTCTCCTCATTTATAAACATATATCCCAGATTGGTTTTTCCCAGAGGGTTTTATCCAGGGTCATGTTGACCAAAAATACCTATGTACAAAATGATGTGTGTTAGTCTTTTAGATCTACTTATTTTCAGATGTAAATATCTCTAGGTTTGTTGTATTTATTTTAGTATGCATGTGCTAACTCTTGGTTACTAAAACTACATGCTAGAGCACCTAAAATTGCAAATACAACCATAACAAATCAGCAATAAGTCATTAAACAGTTTGTTGTCCTAAAACAACAACAAACCATTGTTAGACAGATGAAACTTAGAGCCAAACTGAGGTCAAAGATAGACCCAGTTGGTAGCTTGATAGGACCTGGAAAATCTTCACCCTCGTCTCTCACCCCTTGCTACCTTATTTCTAATCCTTTGTTCTGCTTTCATCCTTAGCTCAAATCTTCTTGTGCATCTTTCGACTCTTTCTCTCCTCTACTCTTTTGGGTCCATTCTTCCCCTCACCTCATCTTAACATATTTTGGATCCTCTCAGCAAATCCATCTCCTCTCTCTCTTTTCCCCCTTATTTTCATCCCCCCCCCAATGCTAGGGAGTTTACTCAACCATCCTATTTGGTTCCATGTGCATCAATCCTTTCTCAATGAAAAACATCTTGATCTAGAACGAGATTTCTTCTAGCAGTATTTTTCAAGGACCTTCAACAATATTCTTTCATCCATGCTAAAATAATCATTGTATTCTACAGTGAACTTAGTAATGTATCCTTCCTTCGACCGGGAAAACAAGAAGTCGATTGCTCGAACCCACTTTTTATCCAATGCCTTCAGCCTCTTGAGTGTAGTATGGTCCCAGACTAGTGGTTCTTGGGGTCTTAAAGCATTGTTAGTAGCAGTTTACCTCTTTGACCATTCATACAACAAACATGGAAAATCAGTAAAGAAAACCTCATGCAAATCAATGTAGATGTACCTCTGCTTCCAACGTTGATTATCAGACCCTGAGCTTCTCGTCGGGAAAACGCATCTTCCTTCATAGTTAACCAATCATGTGTTTCCTCCCAAGATAGATTCCACCTCATTCTCTCCAAGGATGATTTTAGGGGCTAAATTTCGCTCATGGGCTAATTTTCCATGGTTTTTCCAAAAACGAGATTCGTTATTTTAAAAATGATTCGACCAAATTCTATAGGATAAAATTATTTTACCTTAAAAATATCCAAAATTTTATAAAAACTATATAAAATATTTAGAAATTTGAATATTTTTTTAAAATATCGCCAAACATTTATAGTTGACGTATGAAGGATTAGTAATATTCGCCAAGGTTTCTACATTTTAAAATAAATTTCCATCCTTAAAATCATCCATGATTCTCTCCCTTCATCATGCAATACAAAACCTTAAGGTCCCGACAACATAACCATTTATTGGCTCATTTATGTGCATCCTTCCTAATACTAGGGGGTTGATAATCTAGGATTCATCCAGAGTTGACCAACAAAACCCCAAGATGTTGGCATATCAATATTCAGTTAAGGACCGAAGACGGTCTCTCCCGAGATGCCATGAGAATCACATAGACCATATGGTCTTGTGTCATATATGAAGGGATAAATCATACCAGGAAACCACTCGGGCTAGCATTCAGACATTCCATCATAGTCCATACTAAAAACATACACCATTAACACAATCATCCATTAAATTTATAATAAACAAAGCCATGGACAAATAGAACTACAACTTTGTATTACCTCCATTAGATGGTAGAATGCATACTTCAACAGACTCATACTACAATATGAATAGTGCCCTGCACTCTAATAGATTCTACAAGTTACGCACTACAATGTGTTATGCGCTCTCTGTTTAGATTATGCACATGCTACTAGACTAAATTCATTACAGACACTCTACTCGACTGTTCCAACCACATACAAAATTGTTACAAAGAATTGTAACATGACTCATGCAAAACTTGGACTAACTTCTCTTTTGGTGTAGACTTTTGATTCTCTCCTCTCTTTTATCACTGCTCCATTTCCTTTTTTTCTCTACTTTGGCGCTCTGTCTCTTTCACCTCTGCTCCATTCGCTCTAGTGATTACCAATTCTGCACACTTTTGTCGCCCACATGCAACCCACATAACCTCTTTGGAGTGTGGCAATCCTAACAAACTTTCTAACTCATCCATCATCTACCCTGCGATCTCTCGTGTTTTCTGGATTCATCATTCAGGAATATTTCGGAAGATCTTCTTCTAACCTGGCGTGCATGAGGTATATTTTTTATCTTTAGCATGTGGTGTATAAATTTGCTTGTCACACCTACCTTATTATATTCATTGCGCAAATACTGATGTGTGTGCAAAACTAAAGTGTGTACAGGAATAATCTGTGCACATGCAAACTTACCCAAAACTTTGGGTGCCATCACATTACAACCATTCCCAATCCCAACACAGATTTAGATAGAAATTTTAATGGATTTTATTATGGGACTCCCAAAAGTAGGAAACAAATCAATAATCATGGTGGTTGTTGATGTAATATTCCAGATATAAAAAGTATGCAAAACATAAATAAAATGCTAGAAATGGCAGATAAACAACAATATAACCATAACAACACCACAATAACACTGAAATGATATCAAAATAACACCAGAAAGAGAACTTTGATTCTAAGAGAAATGTTCATGGGCCTCTTCGAGGGGGAAACCTCCAGTCGAGCAGATCTCTATTACAATAATATCCAAGCTAGGGTTCTCATACCCTCGACTTCTATTTATACTAAATATGTCTATCAAAAGAACCATCTAGAGGAAGATCCTTCTAGAAGCGGAAGCTTCTATTAGGTCTTCTTTCATTCGACTTATTCTACTTTATTGCAAGGACTTATTAATATTGACCTTTATTACATTTGAATATATTGTTCTACCTATGTGCGGGTTAGGTCCCTAACATGTCCTCCCCCTTAAAAATAGCCTTGTCCTCAAAGCTTGAGATGTGGAAATTGCTGCAAAATGGTAGTTGGTTCCCAAGTGGCATTTGTTGGAGTTGTATCTTACCACTGGACTAACACTTCCTTGATGGTTCTCTGACATAGGCAATGCTCAAGCTGGTCCAAAACTGCTTTTGGTTGTAGCCAAATGGATCCTTCTTCGTCCAACTCAGGAAGGTTGGTTTGAATTTGTCACTTAGTTCCAATAACCTTCTTTAAGCATGAAACATGAAAAACAGGATGTAGCTTAGAATGATTGGGAAAAGCTAACTGATAGGCCACCTGTCCCACACGCTTGAGAATGATATAAGGACCATAAAACTTGGGCGCCAACTTCTAACAATGCTCGGCCTTGAGGGAATTTTGCTTGTAAGGTTGTAGTCAAAGAAACACCTGATCCCCTTCTCCAAATTGACATTCATAGCGACCTTGATATTCTTGTTGATTCATGTGATTTTGTGCCATGACCAAATTCTCTTTGAGGGTACGGAGAATAGCCTCTCGAACTATAAGTGTTTGGTCAACTGCCTAGACCTTCGAGACACCAGGTAAGTATGAGAGAACTGAAGGTGGATTTTGTCCATATACCGCTTCAAAAGGATTCATGTGTGTAGTTGTATGGTATAAAGTGTTGTATCACCATTCAGCTAGGGGTAACCATTGAGCCCACTAATTTTTCTTTTCCGACGCAAAACACCTCAAATATGTTTCCAAACACTTGTTGACAAATTCAGTTTGACCATCAATCTGGGGATGATAAGTTGTGCTAAGATGCAATTGGGTGCCTTGTAGATTGAACAGTTCTTACCAAAAATTGTTGGTGAAAGTTGGGTCGCAATCAGAAACAAAAGAATGCGGCATGCCAAGAAGCTTGAAGACCTGATCCATGAAAAGTTGAGCCACAGTAGATGCTGCAAATGGGTGTTGAAGAGCACAAAAATGAGCATTCTTGGAAAGGCGATCAACAACCACCATGATGATTGATTTATTTCCCGATTTGGGTAAGCCTATAATAAAATCCATAGAGATATCCCTCCAAATAGCAGGTGGAATCTGAAGCGGTTGTAGTGTGCCAGGAGATTTGATTGTTTCTCCCTTGTTGCATTGACACACATCACATTCAGTGACAAAATTATGAACTTCTTGTTTCATACCATCCCAGAAAAAAGAACATTTGACCATGTCATAGGTTTTGGTAAACCCGGAGTGCCCAGTTGTGGGTGTAGAATGAAGCTCAGAAAATACCGTGGATTTAAGTTTTGATTGTTTAATTAAATAAAAACATCCTTTGTATCAAATCTCATCATGGAGCTAAGAGGACCCTGGGGAAACTGGAGCATTGGACTGCAATTGTTATATCAGATGCGAACTTTTGGGATTGTGTAGCCATTATTGGCGAACGGTTTGGAGCCAATCTGGTACAATGAAGGAGAGAGAAAAAAGGGATCCTTCATCTTCATATTTTTGGGAAAGTGCATCCGCAACCACAATGTCTTTTCCTTTCTTGTAAATGATCTCATATTCATATCTAAAGAGCTTAGTCACCCATTTTTGTTTCTCTAGGGAGGAAATGCGTTGTTCCAGAAAATACTTGAGGCTTTGATGGTCTGTCTTAATTTGGAAGTGTTTCCCCAATAGATAAAGGGGCCACATATCAACGGCATGCAGAATAGCCAACATTTCCTTTTCATAGAATGATTTTCCCATATTTCATTCAGACAATTGCTTGCTGGTAAAGGCCAAAGTCCGACCCTCTTGCATAAGGACAGTGCCAATTCCTTTCCCTGAAGCATCACATTCCAACACAAAGGTCTTTGTGAAATCAGGAAGGGACGGGACTGGAGTGGTGCACATGGCCATCTTCAAGGTTTGAAAATCTTGAGAAGATGCTAGAGTCCAAGTGAAAGAGTTCGTTTTTAGGAGTGCAGTGAGAGGTGTTGCAATATTTCCATAATTCTTAACAAAGTTGCAATAATAACCTATTAATCCCAGAAATCCACGCAATATTTTGAGAGTCTTTGGGTGAGGCCAGTCTTGCATAGCTTCAATCTTTTTAGGATCCACCCTGATGTCATCCTTGCCAACCAGATGACCCAAGTACTCGACTTCTGAGGCGCCAAAAGCACATTTAGATTGTTGCAGGAAAAGTTGGTGCTGAGAGAGTAGATGGAGAACTCGATCCACATGAGCAAGATGGTTTGTCCATATTTTGCTATAGATGAGGATATCATCAAAGAAAACTAAGACAAGATGACAGAGAAAAGGACGGAAGACATGATTCATGAGGCTTTAGAAGGTGGACGTGGCATTACACAAGCCAAAGCGCATGACCAAAAACTCATAGTGGCCCTCATGAGTTCTAAAGGCATTCTTAGGAATGTCTTCCTCTTTCATATGTATCTGGTGGTAGCCAGAACGAAGATCAAGTTTAGTAAAGAACTGGGTGCCACTCAATTCATCCAAGAGATCATCAATGACAGGAATCGGAAATTTTTCTTTAATGGTAAGTTTGTTGAGGGCACGGAAGTCAGGACACATTCGCCAAGAACCTTCTTTATTCAGGACCATGACCATAGGAGAAGAGTAGGGGCTCGTGCTAGGGCGGATAACGCCTGCATTAAAGAGTTCCTAAACCATTTCCTCAATTTCATTTTTTTGGGAAAAGGCGTGATGATACGGACGAACATTGGGAGGAAGGCTTCCTAAGACAAGGGGAATGGAATGGTCATGAACACCACGGGAAGGAGGGATTCCCTAGGGAGTGGAAAATACCACTTGATGTTTAGAGAGGATGGATTGGAGGTATTGTGGCACCGAGAGTGTCTTTGTTGCTTGTATGGCATGGAGTTGGGAAATAACGCCAGAATGACCCTTTTTGGGCATCTTTTCCATGCGATGGGAACTTATGATCTTAGGTGAACCAGCGGTGATGCCTTGGAACTTATATTGTTGGCCCTCCTGGTCAAATTGCATAGTTAATTCCTTAAAATCCATCAAAATGGGACCTAATTCCTTAGCTAGTCTGCATCCAACACAATGTCACAACCGCCCATGTCGATAGAAAACATATGAGATTTCAGGTGGTAGTCACCAATTTGGAGATGTGCATTTTCACAACGCCCTCCACATTTCATGGAGCCACCATTAGCAATCATGATTTGGAAATTATTGGCTGCATGGATATAACAATGAGTTTCTTGGGCAATGCGGCGATGAATAAAATTATGGGTGCTTCCACTATCAACAAGAATGATGACCTTCCTATGCTTGATGTAACCGATTAGCTTGAGGGTTTGGGGAGTAGAGAATCCAGTGAGAGCATTTAGGGAAATGACCGGTTCTACTTTGGGAGGGTCTGAGGGAGAGGTTATATCAATGGTTTCAGGTGACTCAGACACAAGGCGAGTTTCAACATCCTCTTCCGAAATATCCTCCAAGATGGCCATAAAAATATTTGGTTCCTTACACTTGTGGCCCAGAAAATATTTGTCATCACAATTATAACAAAGGCCTTTGAGTTGGCATTCATCCATTTCATCCCTGGTCAATTTTTGGATCTTTAGTGGAGCAGAGGGAGTAGTGGAATTTACTGGTTTAGTGCGAGGGATAAAGGAGGGTTTTTTATTTTGAGAAGATACAACTTGTTGTGCTTCTTTAGCTCTTTTAGTAGCTTCCACCCAACTCTGAGGTCGAGCCATGAGGACATGGGAATGAATATCATCCTTGAGGCCACTGATAAAACATTCTCGAAAAAAGGCATCAGAGATGCCCTCTGTCCGAAAAGCCAGGCGCTCAAAAGAAGCTATAAAATCTTCCATTGTTCCTAACTGTTTCAACTTTGTCAAATGGCCTAAATGGTTGGTGTCAGTGTCAAAGCATTCATAAAGCTCTGCTACAAAGTGTGTCCAAGCAATATACCCTTGACGGGAAGTTTTTCTCCATTGCCACCATTGTCAACGTTCTTGATCTGGATGGAGAACACCATACTAGAGTTTGGCCAAGTCATATGTAATGTCGTATAAAGAGAAATAATGTTCCATTTGGGTTACCCAACCAGTGGGATCTGAGCCATCAAATTTGGTCACATCCACCCGCGGAAGGCGTAGGTCACGTTGAAAGTGATGGGGCTGAAAATCATGGGAATGAGAGGAAGTTTCAGCTTCAGTATGTGGAGGTGGATCAGATAAAGGGTTATCTGCAGGGATATGTAGCTTGGTGCAGATCATCCAAACAACAGATTCAAGATGGGTAGTCATGTCTTGTTTGAGTTCCTTGATTGAGGCGGTGATGGAGGATTGCATGGTTGTATTGATGGCAGCAACATTGGCACTGAGATGTTTCACTTCTTATTAGGTCTCTATGAAATTAGATTGCAAGGTATTGAAGCGAGCTTCCAAGTCTTGGCTACAGATATGGGCCATGATGATGAGGGAACCGAAATGGGGCGGGTGGGGTCAAAAAATTTGCTGAAAAATGATATGTATGAATGTGATAAGGGAGAAGAGATAAATCCAATGGAATAGGTCTCAAATAATGGTGCAAAAATTTCCAGACCTTTTTTTTTTTTTTACACCTGCAGAGTTATACTTCGGTCTGAAGAATACTACAGTGATGAAATGCCTAAATGCTTAACCAGGAAGAAATGTGTAGTGCTTTGGCAACCCGAACACAGTTGTGCAGCAATAGATCTTGTCTGTTTTAATTTTTTTGTTTCTGTCCCCATGGGTTAGGTATTCAAGGGTTCTACAGACAAGGGTTTGCCTTGTGCTATAGCTCTCTAATATACATGTGGGGTCCAACAATAGTACTCGGCCCAATATCTCAGGGCACCAACTAAGGAAGCTAGACCGTGCCCTTAACCTACTACCCGACTACCCAGGTACTAGAGAGTATCTTCCCGAGTGTTTTTATCGGTGGCACTATAGCAGTCAGGCGGTTGATCGGTTTATCTAAAGAGGGCTTCAGGTAATCTAGGTCGATCCGTACACAGTTGTTGTCTGATGTGCTACCACTCGAAGGGGTACCAATAGGGGTTACAAGGGTGGTCAACAGATGTGCTCTTAAGTACCACTTGTATTTCCTGCATGTATGAATCCCTCAACCGCGGGTTTATGCGCGTAATGACAGATCTCTGTGGCTTAAAGATGTCAGAATACGTCTCTACCCTGGAAAAAAAAAATTAACCCACAATTTATGTCAAGGAAAGTGCTCTGATACCACTTGTAATATTCCATATATAAAAAGTATGCAAAACAGAAATAAAATGCTAGAAATGGAAGATAAACAATAATATAACCATAACAACACAACAATAACACTGAAATGATATCAAAATAACACCAGAAAGAGCACTTTGATTCTGACAGCAATGTTCACGGGCCTCTTCGAGGGGGCAACCTCCAGTCGAGCAGAGCTCTATGACAATAATATCCAAGCCAGGGTTCTCATACCCTCGACTCCTATTTATACTAAATATGTCTATCAAAAGAACCATATAGAGGAAGATCCTTCTAGAATCAGAAGCTTCTATTAGGTCTTCTTACATTCGAATTATTCTACTTTATTGCAAGGCCTTATTAATATTGACCTTTATTACATCTGAATATATTGTTCTACCTATGTGTGGGTTAGGTCCCTAACAGTTGATAATATTTAAAAAGATGTTCATTTATGTGCCCTGGCTCATCCTTTCACTCCTTTCTTAGTGGTCCAGGCCTTCATGGATAAGAGCTTTAAGATACATGGTATTCCCACTTCCATTGTCTTGGATCGGGACCCGACATTCACTAGCAAATTTTGGAAAGAACTATTTAAACTTCAGCGTACATAGTTGAATATTATCATTGCATATCATATTCAAATTGATGGTCAAACAGAATTGGTCAACAAGTGCATACTAACCTATTTGAGATGTTTTGCTTCCAAAATACACAACAATGGGAATAATGGCTTCCCCTTATTGAATGGTGGTAGAACACCACTTATCATGGAGCTACCAAAATGACACCATATGAATTTTTTTATGGACAAAACCCCTTATTAGTGGCATGTTATGTACCAGGAACCTCCAAGGTTTATGAAATAGATAGAACACTTCACACCAAAGAAGCCATTATCCATATCCTGAAGGACAACTATTTATGGTTCAAAATCAAATGAAACAACAAGATGATCAATATAGATCTGAACATTATTTTAATGAAGGGGATCAAATGTTTCTTCGTCTGCCGCCTTATAAATGGACATCACTCAAAGATAAAGTTCCCTATAAGTTGGCTCCCAAGTTCTATGGTCCCTATTAGATCATACAATGCATTGGTCAGATCATCTACAACCTGGATCTCCCAACCCACTCCAAGATTCATCCATTCTTTCATGTGTCCTATTTGAAAAAAGTTGTGGGATCAAATTGTAAAGTGCAGAACAAAATACCAAAACTTGATGAAGAAGATTCCATTTGGCTCCAACCAGAAGTAGTATTAGATACCAGAGAGCGCAAGGTGCACTAGTGTGCGATCAATTAAGTATTGTTCCAGTGGAAAGATATGCAACCAAAAAATGCAACATGTGAACCGACAACGATTCTACAACAATTTTATCTCCTTTATCCTTCAGGAAAACACTTCTTTGTATAAGGCCACCTTCTTTGAACAAGGCCCATTAAATAGTTAGTTAATAGTCACACATTGTAATAAAGGGCCTTTTTTAGTAATAAGGGCCAAATTAGTTGGTCAGCCCTCATTATAAGGGGCCCATATGAAGTTAACATTCTCTATGGATAGTTGTATATTGAGTAGAGGGTTATGTATTGTTTTGTTAAGAATTGTTATTTTATTTGGAGCATTTCTCTTGGAGGATTCCCCTTTGAAAAGGCAAGTGAACATAACTCTCTATTGTTATCTCTCTTTTCTCGTGTGTTCTCGGGTTTTGCACTACATTTCATGTAATTTCTCTAAAGTTTTGGGTTAAGTACACTACATATTAAGTATAAAAAATGTGGGTTGAAACTAAGGAGCCTTATGTTTTCCCAAAACATTGCAACCAAGTGTTTTTTAATCAAGATGTGTTGGATGGGGATTGGTGGTTCATAATGAGACATGATCTGTGATCAAAACATCTTTTTGAGAACAACAATGTTATAATACCAAGAAATGAATATAATCAAGGTGATGGCAACAGAGAGTGATATGTAAATGTTTTGTTACGACATTTATATTGTGGATGTATCATTTTATTATGGGTATCTATAATTGGCCAATTATGTTTTTTTTCTTCATTTTATAATGTTGGATATGAAAAGTTAACAACCATTTACAACCATCATATTGAAAATACATTAAATAGTACAAGCATAAATGTGGTTTTGATATATTTTTATTGTCATATTTATTGTTTATTATAGCAAATTGATGTTGTAATATATTAACACATGTTTATGTTAACTTTTGAATTACTAAGCATTAATTGAGATATCACAAAGTTCATAACATATTCATATTATACAATCGTAAAGATTTATTTTAAAGTAGATTTTATTTTTAAAAATGATGATATTAAAAAATCAAACCTTAAATTTTTTTTGTTTGAAAATATAAAAATTAAAATAAATATATACTTATTTACTTTGATGGAACTTCTAAGGAAAATTCCAACAAAATAACTTCATGCAACATCTATGAGTTGTGAAATTACACGTGTGGTTATGGCATTACCAACATGAATGGCATTCCCAACCTTAACTAGTGCAACTATCACGGCCTTCAACTATTTCACTCCATCCTTTAGTTTTATAAACATATAAACTTGTATTAATCATTCTGTTTACATTCTTCTTTAAAGAAGTGTCAATATAGGAAGGAAATAGAAATTCTAAAAGAGTCTTTTCTAGAGCCTAGTCACAATTAAGGAAAATTTTAAGGATCCATACTTATCTAAAAGTATAGAAACATTTGCCAATTTTACTAATTCTTAAAATACTAATTATAAAATGTTTGGTGATATTTTCGTAAAAGTATTCCAATTTCTAAGTGTGTCTGTGTGTG
>ML781797.1:302203-317119 GCA_009831015.1 Picea engelmannii
TTAGAAAATATTCACAACTTTTACAGTAAAATAATTTTATCCCATAGAATTTGGGTGAATAGTTAAAAAAAATTAGAAATTGACAAATTCCTTTTATGAAAAAATAGAAAAATAGACAAATCATGAAATCTAGCCTCTAAAGTTCTCCCTTACTATAATCCAACCCTAGAAAGCTTGGATATAAATCATTTATGATTGGGATTTTTGTTGTTTTATTATGTATTAGGTTTTCATTGATAAAGTAACAAAACAACTTTTACTAGCCAAGTTGTTACCATGGAAAACAAATATTGATATCCTAATAAAAACATGGAAACCATCATATAAATCATGGACAATTAATACACTTTTTCAACAGAAAAATTTATCAATTATATTAATATATAATTTGTTCTCATGACTTGATTTACAATCACAACAAAGTATCCACTGTCGAATATATCTTTCGCCTACAATAGTCTTTCAGCAAGCTAGAAGGTGAAAGAGCATAGCTAGAATTAAAGTAATAAACACTGCTATATATCTTAAGTTAACAAAAAAAGAGTAAAGTCTGTAGTACTAGCTATCACATATACTCAAAAACAGTAGCATATGATATTTTCTTCGCTTGTGCTCGAATGTCCACAAATGGATTGTTGTTATAGGTCCTAGTATATCTTTAGTGTATGAGTAGGGCCCTCATGTCCTTCAACCCAATGATTGTAGGAGATTATGCCAGCTTTTTTCTAAAGTGTTGTCTTTGATAGATGATCTACTTGCTTATTGTGCTCACGATAAATATGATTAAAACTGAGCTTTCTGAATGTGGGTTGTAGTAGTTTGATTATGTCCTTCCAGGCCAAGAGTGAGATGGCTTGTAGCTCATCCTTGTTGTTCAACCATTCTATGATAATTCTGGAATCCCTGAGAATTTGAAGGACTTCATGAACTAATGGACTTTGTTGAATAATATACTAAGGATGAAGATTTCAAAGAAGTTTATGAATCACTAAGGCATGGTTATCAGAATGAAGAATTGAATTATCATATCAATGACAAGTTGTTGTATCATCTTGGTAAAATCTGTATTCCACAAAGTGAAAGAGTGCATGTGATAAGAGAAGCTCACACTTCTCTCATTTCAGGGCATTTTGGAGTAGGTAAAACCGTAGAACAATTACAAAAATTATGTTATTGGCCTCGAATGAATGAAACAGTGTCCAAATATGTAAAAGGTTGTGTCATGTGTGCAACAAGCAAACCAAGTAACAGAAAGTTAGGCTTGTACACTCCACTTCCAGTTCCTTCTCATCCATGGGAAAGTGTTTCAATGGATTTCGTAGGAGGTTTACCAATGTCTAGAAAAGGACATGACTATATGTATGTTGTTGTGGATCGATTCAGTAAAATGTGTATACTCATGCCTTGTAAAAAGCAGATCACAGCTGAGATGACTACTCATTTGTTCTTCCAAAATGTATGGGTCCATTTTGGACTTCCTACTTCTATTATTTATGATCGAGATTCTTGTTTTCTTGGTAAATTTTGGTCATCGTTATGGGAACTTATGGACACAAAGTTGAAGAAAAGCATAGCATTTCATCCACAAACCGATGGTCAAACTGAAGTGGTCAACCGGACTGTGGTGCATCTTCTTCGAGGATATTGTGCTAAGAATTCCAAGCTTTGGGATGAACAATTGCATTATGTACAACATGCCTACAACAGAGCTATACACTCTTCTATTCAAAAGTCTCATTTTGAGACATGTTTTGGGTACTTGCCAAAGTCTCCTTTAGACTTCATTTTTGGGAAAGATACAGTGGAATGTGAACAGGTTGATGCAGATAAAGCTCGAAGGTTTATTCAGCAGAACCAAGTAATTCATCAAGTAGTGCAGGAACAGCTGGAATCAAGTCAGGCCAAATACAAAAAAAGGCATGACAAGCATTGCATAGATCATCATTTTTAGATTGGTGATCAAGTATGGCTTCATATCAGCAAAGATCAACTTCAAGGTGAAGGTAGAAAGTTGAAACCTATCAGGTATGGACCCTTTACAATTTTGGACAAAGTCGGTAATAATGTTTTCCGATTAGAATTGCCTCCTTCTATGCAAATGTATTCAGTTGTTAATGTGGAAAACTTGAAATTGTATGAGACGCCTATGATTATAGACCAAGATGTACAGGTTCAAGTACCTTCTGTGGACGAGTTTGCTCTTGAGTATCTTAATGAACTTCAGGAAGATGTAATACTGGACAAGAAGGTCAGGTCTTCACGAAGAGGAGACATGGAGTTTCTTCGTGTAGGGTTAAAAGGAATGCATCCAAGCAAAGAAAGGTGGGTAGAGACCAGAAGAGTGAGGGAATTATACCCTCACTTATTTTCTAAATGATTTCATACTTTTTGTGGCCAAAAAGATTTCCAATGGGAAGGTTTGATCCAGGTGGATCATCTCAAATTTCGATAGAGTTAACGTATTCAAAATGCAAATTAAATCTTACAAAGTGGAAGAGCTTGTCAGTATCTTTCCGGTGACATTTGTTTCAAGAAAAACAACCTCCAGATGACGAAGATATCAGTAGTTGAAGTTTCGTCAAAGATGGTTAAAATGGTGAAAAATGGTTGGGAAAAAAAAGGGGGTGGTCAAGGGCTTAGCCCTCAACCTTGCCAACACCAAGGCCCCCCCTTGGTATTTAAATGTTATTAAAACCATACCATATATAATAAACATGCCAACCATATGTTAAAAACATACCATATATAATAAACGCGACAACCATATGTTAAAAATATGCCATATATAATAAACGCGCCAACCATATGTATAAAACGCGCCAACCATATGCTAAACTATATGCCATATCACATATGCGGTGGGAGGAGAAGCCCGCAGGTTTGACCCCGGGACTTCCACCCCCTAACCACCATATCTACCAACGCACCACTGCCATGAGACGTGGTAAGAAGTGGTGAAGTAATCTTAAAAATTGCCAAGATTTGGGGGATTTTGGAGGGCGTGTGGCCCATGGCTCGCGCCTCCTTATACCATTGTTTTACTTATTTAAATGAGCCATGGACATGGATCCCGAGGAGGAGTTTTGATGCAGGCAGTGGCTGGCACACAGCCCGAGGTGGTTTTGCACAGTGACCGAGGTGGTTTTGGATGCGGACCGAGGTGGTTTTGCACACAGCCCGAGGTGAATTTGCATGCAAAACGAGGTGGTTTTTGCACATAGATCGAGGTGGTTCTGGATTGGCACGTATCTCAAGGTTGTACGGACTATACAGATCAGAGGCAGATTTTGGGAATTGTGCCAAGAAGGGCATTCTGAGTCCAATTCGGAAATATATCGAGTTTATACTCAAAAGTCTCGATTTTTCGCAAGGATTCTAGATCCAGCTTTAGTTTTTGCATTCAGGCATCCAGAAAAAAAAGTACTCACAAAATATTTCAGATACACAGAAAGGTATTCATGTTCATACTTAAAAGTCTCAGAATTTCATCTTGCAGCTGTTGTTGAAGTCTGTTACTGTATATGATAGACAGAATTCAGAAGCCACTTTGTAAGCATTTGAATACTTAATCTATCGGCCTTCCCATTTGGAAAGTGGCCCGGAGACGTAGCCAGGGGGTCTGGTGAACTCCATTACCAATTCTTATTCATGGATGGTTTGCTTACATGTTGATGTGCTCATGTGCTTGATGAATGTTCTTTAATTTTGCATTATAAAGGTGGTTAATAGTTAAAAATTCACATGCAAACAATGGTTAAATGATCTTGAATTTTAGATCAAGTTAAATTTCATATCAATGTTTAATCTGGAAGCCAAGTGTAGTGTTTCCCAGGCACCCAAAAATTCTTCCCTAGTGTTGGTACCCGGTCCACAATTGAAAGTCCATCTATATAGTGAATTTTTTGTGACTCTGATAAAGCCTCTTGCTCCACTCAATGTGTCATTGTGATGCGTTGCTCCATCAAACCACCCCGTAGGTGTATCCTATGAGATATGTGTTCTATTTTTTATTGGTTTTACCACTTTACTTGGGTGTGTAACATTCCAATTTTTTAGCATACCAAGTGTTTTATATGCAACAGTGCTTGCAAAAGGGGGCCCATTTTTGAATACTTTTTTGTTCCTATCGAACCATGTGAACCAACAAACCAGAGATGGGAGGTATTTTAAGTTGTGTTCCCTGGTTGTCCAATAATCATAGAAAACAGATATAGAAGTCCCATCCCAAACAATGTTTATATTTTGATCAAGTGTAATTATGTCCCATACTAGACGTGTCAAGGGGAACTTAATAAAGAGATGTGACGCGGTATCTTCATCGCTATAGCACAGTTGACATATGTTGGCGACAACCCAGCCTTTCCTTTGGAGATTATCCCAAGTATGTATTTTGTTTTCTATAGATAACCGGGTAAACAACTTGATCTTATGTGCTATGTTCCAGGACCATAAATTTTTCCTCCATCCATAAATATTATTTTGCTAGTGTGAGTTTGTGATGGCAATATAGACATTCTTGACAGTAAAGTGTCCCAATCTGTCACCCCCAAACCACATAAGTTGATAATCAATATCTTGTAGTTGTATGCCTGAGCGTGAAAGTTCCATGCAGTAATTATCCCACTCCACTGCGAGCTCTGCGGGTAGGTCAAGCTCATGACTAGTTTTCCAGTCGTCTGTTAGGATCCCTAATCTGGTACATTTTCTTGCTTGAAAGAGATATCTGGTATTTTTTGTATTTAGATGTGTAATCAACTGTGGTGATAGCTATGAGGCCTTGTTTAGTCCTATAATACAATACTTTCCAAGAATAATTGTGTGACCTGGGCCCGGCTTCCAACATAGCCATTTTGTTATCCAATTTACCGTTTTAACCAAGTTTCTCCAAATCTCTGAGGCTGCCCTTGTAGTATTTGTCGCATTCCTTAGCCAAGTGGCCACCGAAACATGTGGAAAATATTTGTCTTTAATGACAGAGTGTCATATGCCCTCTTTTTTCAACACATGCCAAAGTGAGTTGGTGGCCAGTGCTTTGTTAAAATGGAAGATGTTTCTGATCCCCCATCCACCCTTGTTTTTTGGTTTGGCCAAGGATTCCTAGTTGCCTAGAATGGTCAATGTTTCCCGACCAGAGAAAATTGTAAGTTAATGTCCTTAATTTATCCAATACCATGGCTGGTATGGCTGCGAGGGCCATCCAATATATCAATTTCCCTTCTAGGACATCTTTGATGAGAGTGAACCGGCCTATTAAGGAGAGCCAAATATTGCACCAGTGTCCAATTTTGTTCTCCACCTTTGCTACGAGCCAATTCCAGTCTGTAGCCTTATAGGAGTCAGATTTAATAAAGTATCCAAGGTATTTGAAACTTTCTGAAAGGTGAATGAAGCTATAAGTAAATATGCCTTTCAGTTGTTCCAAAGGTTGGTCTTGCATATTTGCAAAGTGGAAAGTTGATTTTGTCCAGTTGATCTGTAAACACGTGGCATTGTGGCAAATCTTCAATATTTCTTTGATTTCCCTTCATTCCTGTAGGTTGTCATTGGTCATAATAGGAATTTCATTGACAAATATAAGGTGAAAAATATTGACAATCCTAGATACTTTGATCCTCGATAACTTCCCTTCTTCTTGGCCTTTTTTGAGTAATAGACTTAATCCTTCCATAACCAGGATGAAAGAAAGTGGTGAGAGGGGGTAGCCCTGCCTCAGTCCTCTACCGCTATGAAATAATGAGGAATATTCTCCATTAACCAACATAGAAAAATTTGCACTTATCACGCAGCTCATGATCCACTTTATCGAAGCTTGGTTGAATCTTGATTGTGTCAGTATTAATCTGAGAAAGTCCCAATCAATACAGTCAAAATCTTTTTTAAGGTCTAGCTTTAGAATAAGTGCTCTTGTATTTTTAGTTTTTATGTTGTGCAAGCACTCTTGGGAAGTGCCAATAGCATCTAATATCCATCGACCCTTTAAGAACCCCAACTGTTCACCCGACAGTGTCCTCAAGAGAATAGGTTTTATCCTATTAGCGATGATTTTTTAGATTAATTTGTAGCACAGGTTACATAGTGTTATCGGTCTGTAGTCGCCAAAAGTATTTGGATTATTTTCTTTTTCAATAAGTTTCAAGAAGGTCAAATTCAGTGCACCAAACACCTTACCTCTAAGTCTGGATTCTTCCACTAGCTCCAAGAGATCGGCCCCTACTAATTCAAAGAAATGTAAATATAATTCTATAGTCCAGACGTCAGGGCTTGGGATTTTGTCCTTTGAAAAGGATTTTAATGCATCCAAAACCTCCTGTAGCATGCAAGTACTATCAAATTGATTAGAATCATCCACTATGACCGATTCTGGGAAGAGTTTGGCCACTGTGACTGGATCGTGTAAATTGTTATGTGACATGACCTCACAAAAATATTTGAAGAAATTTGCAGTTGCAAAATTTAGGGCTTGTTGTCCTCTATGTGTAATGCCTGCTTAGTCTTTTATTTCCCAAATATGTTTTTTGTTCCTACAGGAGCTCACAAAATGATGAAAGTATTTTGTGTTAAGTTCTCCACACTTTATCCAGTTTGCTCTGCTCTGTTGAGTCCAAAGTTCTTCTTCTACGAGTAGTATTTGGTTCCTCTCAGATTGTAGTTGTTTCAAGTTTTGATTCTTGCCCCTGTTGTCCCCATCCTGTGTGTCTTCTTGAAGGAGATCCTGTAACTCGATCTCCAATTCTTGTAGTCTATGGAGTAAATGTTTTATGTGTGTAGTATCCCATAGTTTGATGCATACTTTTAGGTATTTTAATTTCCAAACAAGTCGGTGTTGTATTCCTGAATCAGTCAGGAATATGGGGTCTTTCCAAACTGTCTTGACAATAGTATTGAATTCTTCCTTGAGAAGCCAGCTCGAATTCATTTTGAAAGGGTGGGCTATCAAAAGAGCAGGTGAGTCAAATTGCAAAAGTATTGGAGCATGATCTGACATATAGGGATAATCCACCCAGGATCTGTTCCTTCCCTCGGACGAGGCAAGATTTTTGGAGATAAGAAACATGTCTAGTCGCTTTGAAATGGACTCTGGTCCCACATGTCCATTGCACCAAGTAGGAACCAAAACATCCAAAGGGAGGTCTACCGGATCGTGTGCTTGAAATAGAGAATTAAAGTATCCATACAAAGAGTCATGTGTAGCTAAGCCCCCCACACTTCTCCCACATTTGTAGTGAGATTCATGTCTCCTACAATAATCAAATTTTTTATATTGAGCAAGCCTCGAGACTCCACTTTGTACCAGAATAATTTTCTATCAGAACATGGGCCATAAATATTGAGAAAGTTGATTTGTTGGTTGCTCCACCTACTAGAACCTGTCAGTAGGATGCCACCATAGCACAGATAGGGAATTAAGTCAAAATTTGTAGGATCCCAGGATACAGCCAATCCCCCAGAGGTACCAAGTGAGTTTACAGAATAGGTATTCCAGTTTGTGCGGAAATTATTCAAAAATGTTCTAACCTTTTGACCGTCAACCAAAGTTTCTTGTAGGAAGATAATGTCCAGAGAAGTCCTAGTGAGGAATATTCCAAAAGAGGTGGATTTCAGGGGGGGGGGGGGCGGCGAACCCCTATGAGACAATTAATACACTTACAAAAAGAAGAAGTGACAAGAAATAACAAAATCGCCAAAATATTACACTTCATGCTAATGAAACAATAAAATCTTTTTGTTTATTATGAATATATTAATGCATCTACACCCATGTTAGATACAATCATTACATGAAAGATGGGGACTAAATCATATAACATCTACATAGCGACTTTTGTTATTTTATTTATTGAGTTTTTTTGATATTTTTTATATTTTTAAATATTAATATAAAATTGATTTAATTTAATATTCTTTTAACCTTAACAAAATAATTATTTTCTTCACTAACCAAATATAATACTTACATTTCCTTATGAGTATATTCATAAAGTTGGTGGTAGAGAAAAAAAACATGAAGTCATTTAAATCAAATTGTGTGTGTGTGCTAGCATGTCTATGACTTGTGGGACTATCCTTTGGCTAAAAAACCCTTCAAAGCCAATCACGCTAGTGGGATTTGACTTTTAAATTTTAAGGACATGGGGGTGGACTTTGATCCTCTTATGTGTACATGGGTCACGATACCATTTAATATAATATCTTTGGGTGCAACCACACAACAAATTGTGTTTATGAAAATTCATTATTATTAATGATTTCATTTTCATATTTAATCATTTAAATTTAATTAATTATATTTTTTAAATAATAAAAATTGTTTAAGTATAACTATTATAAATTTAATGTCAATTGGATTTATCTCAAATGGTTGGGAGGAATGATTGTTATCCTCCCCACCTAAGTTCTATTCTCGCAAGTGACATGTTGAGCTCATAGTGAGTATATTGTCGTAATGGATTTGAGCCCTGTTGTTGACCAGCCTTGTGTCATGAATATTATAGGGTTTACCCTAGGTAGCATCCTCGAATTGAGGGGAAATACAATACTTAGCATATTTTTTTAATAGAAGAATCAACTAATACTTACAAACTTTTTTAATAAAGGATTCATAAATAATCAAAAAATATTATTATTCTTCATATTTAATAATTTAAATTTAATTGAAACTTTTTAATATATTATAATGATGATGATGATGATTAACATCCACTGAGACTGAATTGGCATATCGAACATTAAGAAAGTAAGGGATTACTTGCAATTCATTAGAATATTGATTTTGTTCTTGAAAAGAATTAAGAGAAACTTTCCAAGATCGCCATAGTTTTGTTGAGTTAAAAGGTTAGGAAGGTTGGTAGTGCGACAAAAATTTTGAAATTGAGATCTAATCTAGGTATAGACTAGACAATCTAAGAGAAAGTGTTTTTTGTCTTCAACCCTCTTAGTGTCACAAAGGTGACACACTCTTTCATCCTGTGGTGTTTTATGAATTGACCAATGCCCAGTTTCACTATGGAGCTCGTGAGAAATTTTTCTTATTTTAGCAATGCTTATTTTTTCTTTACATTTGTCAAAACAAAGAGATATTTTTTATCTTCTAGACTAGGGTTGATTACCTCCTTATAATATCTTCTTCTTTTTTTCCTCTAACTCTTTATCACGCCACATTTTCTCCTTAAATTTTGATTTAATAATATTTTTAATAGTATCCCTATTCTGCAAAATGGTTTCTTCCATGATTCCCCAATGGCTTAGTGAAGACTGGGCATATTTATGCCACCTCCGCTTGAGTTGAAGGTGGTTATGGCTGGGGTTTGAAGCAATTTTAGGAAGAATGTTTCATTCCATGTTGTTTAACTTGTTCTTATACATTGGGTATCTAGTCATAGTTGTGATCTCAATGGGGGGAAGGCTTGCCTCTAAGAGGAGGATAGGATAGGGCATATTTCCTTTAATTTTGAGATTATAGGTTATAAAATTCTTTTGGATTTTCTATATATTTCTCCATGATTCTCGAGAGATACTGCATCCCTAAATTTTTCATCCATATAGAATAGCAAGAGTAACAAGAGTCTCAAAGAGGAGTTTTTTCTTATCCCATATCCAAAGATCGACTGATTTACAATTGTTTTCAAGCCCATAATAAGTTTTCCATCCTCCAATTATCCTTTTCTCAATGCTATAATTCCACTTGAGCTTGTGGTGAATATCAATTCCAAGTTATTTGTATGAAGTCACTTCCTCCAAGTTGTTGTTGTCATATATGAAATTATCATATGTGATCTTATTAGATTTAATGCTCGTGACTTTTGTTTTGTCAATATTAATAGTTATACCCATATTGGAGAAAAAATTCTTAAGGATATATTGGAGAAAAAATCCTTGAGGATTCTTAGTTGTTTTCCAAGATTGTGGGGATTCCTCTCCATAAGAACGATATCATCAACATAAAGAATAATATTGATGAATATACTAGTGAGAGTTGGGTCGACACAACCTGCTTCTTCCAAACAATATTCTAACTTGTCAATGTATATGCCAAAAAGGGTAGGGGATACAGGACATCCTTGCTTGACTCCAATATTGTAGTTAATTTCTTTCGACCATCCCTCAGTTTTCTTAAACTTGGAAATAATGTTCTCATACAACCTTATTAAAGCATCCCTCAACTCGAAAGGCACTTTTATCTCTTCCAACCTATCCCAAAGGTTTTTCCCGGCTACCGTGTCAAAATATTTTCTAAATTCAACAAAACAACAAAAAATATTGGTTTTAGTATTGTGAAACTTCTCTGCAACGATCCTAAGGGTAACAAGATGGTCCACAGTTGAAAGATATCTCCTAAATTCGTCCTGGCCTTTAGCTCTTTTACCGTGACCTTCTAGCCATAGGATAATCTTCTTTTCCAAAATAATTCCGTATAGGTTGGCTAAAATTGGGCTAATCATAATGATCCTATAATTAGATGGAATGTTTCTATCCCCATTTTCAAAAATAGGTGCAATGAGGCTTTGTGTCCAGGATTTAGGGAAGCCTTGCTTCACTGTTAAATTGAAGATCTTGTGTATGAGAGGGATGAGGATAGGCCCTCTGATTTTAAAATTTTTAGCTTGGTATCCTTCAATGTCCTTAGCTTTCCCATTTGCAAGCCGCTTAACCCCAAACTCTATTTCATCCAAAGAAAAAACTTCATCCTTTGTAGGAACAATAGGAATGGTGTCCATGGCATTAGGGAACTCGTAAATACTTTTAAGGTAGGAATTATAGTCCCTTAAGGGAATCATATTATTTTCTTTAGTATTGTGAATTAGAATTTGCCTCCATAACTTCTTAGGATCAAGCTTAGATAGGTGTAAAAGCCGCATAGGAGCCAGAAGATCAAAGAAATGCCAAATGTTAAAATGTTTGGATGTATTTTCACTTTATATGTTTATTAAGAAATTTTGTGTGGAAATATACTTGTAAAAGTGACCAGAATGATAGACTAGTAGGCCCAAATTTGTATGAGGTATGCTACCCAGATCTATGTAGTACTCAAGACTAGCTGAAGAAATTTTGTAAATGGCATTGCCTTAGCACAACCTGCTCTCTTTATATATAATGAAAAAAAATATTTAGTTTGGGTTAAAAAATAAATAATTTTTTGTAATCACAATTCAAATTAAACGATTTCATAAAACTAAAGTTAAACATTATATGGAAAATCTAAATTTAAATGAGTGATACATCCCAAATTTAATTTAAAAACAGAGAAATCATTAATAATGTTCATCATTAGTGTACTCATAATAAATTTTATAAATCAAACAACAAAAACATCAACATGATATGAAAAAACATAATATACATAAGTAATATACATGTCAAGTATACATCTCATCAAAATCAATAAGTATGTCATATATACATCTCAAGTCAAATATACAACAATCGATATACATGTCATGTACCACTACTAGCTGGGTCCACCACCGGATCTAGAGGAATTAGTGCCTATGCTACTAGAGGTAGAGGGTCTATCAGTACCCATGTCAAATAAAAATAACGAAAGTAGAGTCTGATATATCTCTCCACTAGGATCATGTGGAGGAGGAGGAGGATTTGTGGATGGTGCAGCTAGTGACACGTGTGGAGGAGGAGGAGGAGGATTGGTGGATGTTGTATTTGGTGATGGAGGAGGAGGAGGAAGACTAGGTGTTGGAGGAGATGTTCATCGATCTAATGGAGGATCAAAAGCATCATCCTTAGAAGATTAGTTAGATGAAGTGTAATGAGAACCATCCCTCAACATCTAGATGAGATTTAGGGAACTAAAAACATTACGCATCAATGATGTCATGTCACAAGGAAGGGTCTCTCGTATGTCAGATAGCTCTAGTACCCGTAATATCTCTCAAAGGTGTACAAGTACCACTCCCTGCCTAGAAATTAGACCACATATGTGATCCACCACCTCAATTCAGACTCTCCAATATGGCTTGTCTGGTATGTCAAGTCTTTGTATTGGATGTTGTTGAGCTGCCTCATCCATATCCTTATCGTGTTAGGGAGGCTTGTCCCCAACTTGTGTGCCAATATCTGCAAAACAATAAACAATAATAATCATATAATTGAAACAAAATGTTGCAATAAATTATATGTGCATTAAATAAGATAAATAAAAAATATGAAAATAGATTTATCAAAACATAACGATAATATTACCTCTATCATCTAGTGGCTCATCTAGAGTAAATATAATGTTCATGCATCCTCTCCAATCCATCCTCACATACTAGTATTATACAATATTGATGACAACATTGTCCTCTCTAGCTAAGAAATCACAAATCTCTCTACCAACTGAAGTATACGGCCACTCCGGTTGGCCCCTCTTTGTAGAGAAACAACACTCCCACAAAACCAACCAAGAAAGAGAATACATAATTAAATAGAAATAAAAACAATGACAATATTACAATACATAGAGATTTTACCTTGGAAACCCTTAACCGGGAAAACTAGCATTCCTTGAGTGACTCTCGCTCTCCAGTTTTCTTATTCATTCATAAAATAAAGAGTTAGATGACTAACCTTGGTCCACACCTAAGACACAATAGTCATCCTACTATTTTTATTTTCCACAAGAATAACCATGTAGCCATACAACTACTTTGCTTGCATGGGTGATTGTCATGTATTTATTTTATGTTGTCGATAAGGCTACAACTTCCTATCTCTTACTCATCCAACCAATTGCTCCACCTAACATCTTGAACACATATCCATCGATCAACCTTATTTGAGTGAGATCTCCAACCCATTCAATGTCGAAAAAGCCATGTACATTCACTTTCCTGTCAAATTCAAGTTTCCCTTGGTAACATATTGTATATTCTCTTATGACATGCAAGTACCTAAACACTCTTTTGAAAATAATCCAATGCTCTTTACCAGGTGTCGTCATGTAACTACTCAATACTCCCACATCATGAGAAATATCTAGTCGAGTGTAGACCATTACATACATCAAAATACCAATAGCACTAGCATAGGGAACATGTGTCATGTCCTCTATTTCTTCATGTGTCTTAGCACACTATTTAGTAGTAGTTTTTCCCCCATGGGAATTAATACCTTGATCGGTTTGCAATGTTTCATGTTGAAATGTTTCAAGACTGTTCCAATATACTTTCTCTTATTTAACCAATGTTTTCTAACTACCCGATCTCTCTTGATCTCCATTCCCATAATGAATATCATAGCACTGAGATCCTTCATGTCGAACTTGGAGGATAATTGCATCTTCACCTCCTTTATAGCTTCCATGTTTTTTCCTACCAACAACATATCATCGACATACAAAGCTACAAATATGAAGCGACCACCTTCTTCCTTGGAATATACACAATGATCAACATTGCTTCTCACAAATCCCAAACTGAGGATATATGTGACAAAATTTTGGTATCACATCCTTAGTGATTGCTTTCGACCATAAAAGGATCTTTTCAACTTGCACGCTAGCTCTTTCTTTCCCTTTACTGCAAATACTTCAAGTTGTTTCATGTAGATTTCTTCTTCCAGGTCCTCATGTAGAAACGTTATCTTCACATCCATTTGTTCTATCTCAAGATCAAATGCTACAACTAGAGACATCAATACTCTAATGGAAGTTAATTTTTCAATGGGAGAGAAAACCTCACCAAAGTCGACTCCCTCAACTTGGGAATACCCTTTCACTAGCAGTCGAGCTTTGAACTTCTCGATTTGACTTGTTGCGCTGAAATTTTCTTAAAGACTCGGTTGCTAGCGATAGGTTTCCTTCCATTAGGTAGTTCAACCAAATCCCATGTCTTGTTCTTGTGCAAGGATTCCATGCATTCAATCATGGTCTCCTTCTAGAGTTTACCCTATGTTGAATCAACTACTTCCCTGACTAACTTGGGCTCATCATCAGTGGCAAATAATACAAATGCAGAATAGAAATTAGGTGGACAATACCTTTCAGCTAGTTTCCTTACTCATTCAAACCTCCTTACAACCAAAGTTAGTTGTTACAACTCTTCATCTAATTCAATCGACTCACTTTAATCATGTTCTTTGTTCCTCAGCTCAAATACCAACTTATTTGGTTCTTTCTTTATTTGAGCCTCTTCAATCCTAGAACTTCCTCCGACTTCCCTGAGGATCACTTCTCGACTATAAATTGTTTTCCTTAATACGGATCCCACAACTTATATCCTTTCATTCTATCCTTGTACCCAATGAAAATACACTTGACTGCCTTATTGTCCATCTTGTTCCTTTTTTTCTTGGTAACATGCACAAATGCATCACAACCAAAGACTCTGAGATGTGAAAGTGAAGGCTTCTTAACAAACCATACCTCATGTGGATTCGAGTCGAATAACACTAATGAAGGAGACCTATTTACCAAATATCATATGAGCATGGCACCATTGAGCATGCTCCTTGCCTTATCCATCAACGTCCTATTCATGTAAGTTTAAAACCTATGAAGTAAAGCAATGCATATAGATTCTAAGAAAAACATAAATTAATCAATGGCTCATACACATAGTACACATAGATTTACGTTGGAAACCCTTAACCAGGAGAAAACAATCCTTCCTTGGTGCCACACCTCTCAACTCTTCATTGTATTAATTTCACCATTCACAATACAATATCTGCAAACTTTTAGGTATTATGCAGCTAACAAAACCGTAATCCCTTGATCTGAGATTAATTTAGAAAACTACTAAAAATAACAAAAAACACTAAAATAACAAAAACTGCAAAAAACAAAATTTGGGGCGTTGCCCCGAATTCTCTGCATAACCAAGGGGGGGAATCATAACCAAGGGGGGAATCTTGGACCCCCTGGGACCCCCATAGGAAATGTCTCGACGCACATCACACAAACAACACTACTAGGGAGGG
>ML781797.1:327283-364336 GCA_009831015.1 Picea engelmannii
CATTTTGTTGTGGGGTATATGGGGTGGTATTTTGGCATGTTATGCCACATTTCTTGCATAAATACTCAAAATATTTACCACCGAAATTGCCTTCATTGTCAGTTCTCCACACCTTGATCTTTTTCTCTATCTGATTTTCCACAAGAGATTTAAACTATTTGAACTTACTAAAAGCCTCAATTTTCTTCCTTGGGAAATATAGCCATGTCTTCCTAGAGAAATCATTTATTAAGGAAACATAATACATATATCTAGTAAGTGAAGGGACCGAAACATGCCCAAACACATCACTATGTATAGATTCTATGATCCCTTTTTCCCTTGTAGCTCGAGATGGGAACCTCACATAATTTTGTTTTCCATATATGCAATGTTCACAAAAATCGACTTCTAAATTATAATCTGGAAAACCTTCGACCATACCTTTGTTGTGCATAGAGTGAAGTACTTTTTCCCCAATATGTCCCATTATTTAGTGCAATAACATGGTCAGTTTGACTAGAGGATGAACAGTTGAATCAGTTGGACTCGAGTCGACCTGAATCAATTTGAGTCGAGTTGCAGTTGAATCGACTTCAGAGACATCAATGTTGTTGCATCCAATAAAATCACACTCCCCAACAACTTGTACATGGTTCCAATCTGAACTCCTCTCATTAAGACCATAATTTCCTTGACCATTTTGCATGAATCCTTTTGAAATAAAGTGTGCACACATGCATCACTCATTTTGTTGATAGATATTAGATTTCTTGCCACACCTTGAATATGTAGCACACTTGGAAGGGTTCTACTCCTCCCATCTTGTAGCATTAGTCAAACTCTTCCTCGTCCAACGATTTTGGTTGTTGAGTCATCCCCTAAGAATACATCTCCTCCTTCATATCTCTCATACTCATAGAACCAATTCATGTGAGGTGTCATATTAAAAGATGCACATGAGTCGGTCAACCAAATTTCATACTTTGGTTGTGTATTGGTTGATGCTAGATACACATCTTTTCCTTTTTCTGGAGAATTATTTCCTTCAATCGACCGATTACCACCAGATCCATAACTTTTCTCACCAACCTTCAACTTGCAATCTCTTTTGTAATTCCTATCTTTACTGCACT
The DNA here is from genome assembly GCA_009831015.1 of Picea engelmannii. Lineage (NCBI taxonomy): Eukaryota > Viridiplantae > Streptophyta > Pinopsida > Pinales > Pinaceae > Picea > Picea engelmannii. The sequence goes on from ML781797.1 coordinate 328,399, forward strand.
TCCAACATTTTCTCCTAAACAACCCGTTGATAAAATAAATATCCTCCTCTTTGGGATAATACCACAAATCATGACCGACCCTGAATGTTTGTCGATCATGATCCCAACGACAAATCAACTGCTATAAAAATGAAGAGTTCCTCTTGATGGATGTAGCCTCCTCATAAAACTTGAGGACGCCAACATTCCTCAAAAGGGCATGTGTCTAAGGTGAAATAGGGTGAGGGATCATTTCCCTCTTCCTCTCTCTGACCTCTCACATACAAGGTTGTACATGTCAACCTATTGTTGTTGCTCCTGCTGCTGCACTCATCATCATCGTGTCTGATTCACATACAATTCTTTTTAGGCACATACATATAGATAAAACAAATTGAAATTATAAAACTCACACATATATAAAAAGATGAAATTAATTTGTTTTTGCAAAAAAGTGTGGGAAAGTAATAAATGTGCCTTTAATAGATAATATGCATCGTGACCGTTGCACTCTATCATAAAACAAGAATCAAAATTTTCATGGTGTTCCATGTTGTTTGGTGCACATGTGTTAGTTTAGTCATTAAATGCACCACTATTATAATTATTTTATGTGTGGTGCATCAGTGTGGGTTATTCCTTATAGCGCACCGGTTTGTGGTGCCTCATCTAAAACATTATGCATCATTAATGTACATCGGTAAATTCGATGCTCCATGTTGCTTCCTCTAAATTCACAAGATGCACCAATTATGAGGCTAGTCGAACCCATGAAGCGCACTACTCAATTTTGGTTTTGAAAAAATGAAAAAAAATGCCAAATTTATGCCCAATTTGAAATTTTAATCCGATGAAATTGAAACTAAGGAGGTAACAAACAATTTACGTAGTCTCTTCTCACATGAGGAGGCATGGATGGCCATTATAGAAAAAAGAATATGTACATTGTTTTCCAAAATTGGAAAATGTATTGAATCTATCGGCAAAGCTATCGAACCGAGGAAGCAACACTATAGAGCACTACAAATGGGGCATCCAAAGAAGGAGTATGAGCATATGTGATCATGTGAGTGGTTGGAAGCACAGAAGGAAATGTGATAATGAAATTTGGTTTGGTAAAAAAAGGTAGTTTACCTTATCGTGGTGCACCCAACAATAAGACGCATCGGTGCATTACGTACTATAGGAACACACCAGTGTGCTTTTTTTATTTTATCCTATCACAGTGTGCCATAAACTAAGATGCCTCAGTTGGATTTTTGGCTATATGTTAAAAAACTTGAGGAAATAGTACTATGAAGTGCACCCTTATTGTTTTTCTATGTGCCATTGTTGAATACACATCGGGGTGGTTGGGTTTTTTCTGTGCATCAAAAAAGGTTTTTTGGTTTTTTTAAATTAATTTTTTTTATTAAATAACCAACTTTTGTAAATTGATCTGATGTGTCCTTCATATGCGCATTGGTTCTCTTAGTTTAGTATGGACCACCAATATGCATTTTATTTTATTTTTAAATAAAAAATGATATTTTAGCATTTTATATTAATAACGGTTATCAGTTCTCCTTATTAATTAATCACTGGGCATTATGTTTGTGACTGCATCGATGCGTTTTTATGATTTAGGCACATTGATGTAAAAACATCTACAAAAACCTCTGACTGCCCGCTGTTGTAGGAAAATCTCCCTGCGGACCGGTAGATCACCTCTAAGAGCTTGACCTTAACTCTAAGACAAAAAATGCTTAACGTGGACACTGACATCCTTTCAAATATATCCAAACTAACGCATGAGAAGGAAGGATAACAGAAGTACCTCTTTATCAATGTTTGTCCCTGTACGCTTCGAGTTGCGCTTTGATCCTTTGCTCCTTGATGAATCCTGTGGACAAACAAGATACGACTACTTCCTACTCTATTGATATTAGCTTGTAAACAGATCTATCTATCAACGATAAGTTCATGTAACATTAGACAAAAACTAGAAAGAAACAGGCCAAGCATGTCATATTGATGAGAATAATGACAGCAGTACTTACAATCGTAGATGCGAATGCGACAGCTTCGTCAAGTCCCCTTCGTCTAACCCTTGCTCGAAAGATCCACAACCTAGGTAACAACAGCTTCACTGATCACTCTCCTTTGGCTGACTGTGTGTTTCCTATGAGATCATAGGTTTCATGCTAGCAATTCCTCCTCCTTCCCACCATCATAGAGCTTGCTTATATAGGTTGAGAGGAGCTTAACCTCTTGAGTTATATTTAGAACAAGTAGGGAACCTCTTCCTTGGATCAGGGATCCCATGATGAAACCAAGAATTCGAATGCAACTGCCTTCTAATCTTGAAAGATTCTCCCCTTATTCTCCTCAACGGGCCAACAACTACCTCAGATTAGGCAGTGCTTCTGAAAAAGGGGTATCAGAGTGTTGTAGCGCTCCCTGAGTAGCTTAAGGGAAGCTCCAGCGCTCCTTCAGAAGGGAAAGAGAGCGTTATAACACACCCTGAAGCCTTGTAGGGGGGCATCAGCGCTCCTAAGGCTGATATAGAGGAGCGTTCCCCCTCAAAACCCTTGTTTTTGAGCTCTTTTCAGGTGTGAAGAGTCCCTTGACTTCAGTTAACCAATTCTCCTTCTTCAAACCAAGTACATGAGATGTTTTAAGTGCCTCCTTAGTGTCATCATTAAGGCAGTATGCTTGAACAGCGTTTGTGACACTTATGGACAACTTGCGACACTTGCGAAAGTTGTAAGGAAGATGCGACACCTACAATAATTGAGAGAAACGTGCGACACTTATCTAGTTGAGTAAATTTGACGTGTAACAGAATGCCCCCCAAAGTATGAAGTTAAAAGATGCGAACTGATGACTGAAATACTTTGTAGACATTCAAGCAAGGGTATAGACTCGGAGAACCTGACGGAAGCTGCACACAAACATCCAACAAATATCATGACATATTTCAAAACCCAAGGCAGGCATACCTATGCTTGGGTGATCAAGACTTGCAAGATATGGACGCCATAAAATACACTGCGGATCCATAATAGTATTGATAAGAAGGTATAGCCACCGAAAATACAATGTGGATCTATACTCTGATGACTCAGACTAGTCGTAGCCACGAAGAATACACAGTGGATCTATGAGATGACAAGACATAGCCACGACCAATACAAGGTGGATCTATGTAACAGTGTACGTGTTCTTTGTCCAATGGAGATTCCTTCGCAGCCTGGGCAAAGCATATATCAAAGTGGTTGCTCAACCCAGGGTCTTCTTACCAATCCCGACGTGGTATGATTCTAACCATGTGAATGGATGTCTTGATGTCGAACATGGCAGAAACCACTTGATTACCGGTCAATGGTGTGAACCGTTAACAAGTGCGAGGGAGATCACCATTAATGTCGATGATTCCCAAGGTACCCTAGTACAATCCAGCGAATGTGAATAGATGAGTTGAGGTCGAACATCCATGGAATCATTCGATCAGGGGTCAATGATGTAAACCCACTATCGATCGTGAGGAGGCCTGCCATTGAGGCATGCAGGTCCCAAAGTACTAACTGGTTTCTAATTTTGATTCCTGGATAATGTGTTGAAGTCGACAGGAATAGACTCATCAAGGGAGGGCCTTGATGTATCCCCCATCAACAACACAAAACAGACATGGGGATGTAATTTGGTAGATCAAAAGGACACGGACTGACACAAGTTTTGAGGCAAGATATTTGGGATGGTTGACTCTTGAGGCGGATACTTCCCTTGAACATTGAGGCACAACAGCAAAACATGACACGGACCAAAACTATGCAGTGGATACTGTGACTTGCGTCGGGTGACCCAAAGGAGTGAAAGGAGCTCAGAGGATTGGCTCAGTGCAGAGGTTCAGCGGATTATGATATGTGAAAATGACAAAGTGCAGTGTTCAAGGGCGACTCTAAGAAGTGTTGGATGATGTTCTCAAGAGACTGCTTGGCTTGTTCCTTTCAATTTTTTCCCCCATCCAGATAGACGAGTACCTCTTTTTGATTTTAATGAGCTCAAGGAGGATAACACATGCTCGATATAACTCACCTTCGGTAAGTTCCTCTTCCTTTGTTTAACGAACCGGAAGAAGTAAGGGTTCAGTCCCATATGGGTCTGTCGATGTGTGCTTTTACGAGTCCAAAGACAGAAAACTCGAAGGTTTTTCGGGATTATAGAGTTTGGAAAAACACTTAAAAGATAACTCTCTCAGTTCCTTTTTCGTACAGTAGTCTAACGAGACCGAAAAAGGGTTAAACTATCGCTCGGAAGACGCCCTTTCTGGCCTTTTAACAAGTGTGAAAGGAAGCAAGGTCACTCAACAATCTTTTCATATTTAGAGAGTCTGAAAAGGTTTTAAAGGAGACTCCAGGGGGGTTCCTTTTTTGTATGTTCATATTCGTACGGGTCTGAAAAAGAGATAAAATTTTACCCGGTTACGTTCTCATATTATTGAGCTCGAGAACGAACTAAGACTATGCTCATAAGTGTGACAAGGTGAATGATCCATCAAGACTGCTAGGAAACCTGCGATGTCAGAACTACAAACCAGGGATTAGCGAAGCCAACATATTATTAGAGAAACCCATAAATGACCATACCTTATGAAAAATGAAAATTTATAAATAACCATTCATTGAAAACTTCATTTACCATTTCATCTTGCAAGGATTTTGGAGTAGTGGAGAATCTCGTTTTGAAGCAGATCTTTTTTTGCTTGCTGCAGGAGCTACAGTTCACCGTTTTGCTTGTCGTTCGGACCAGGTAGGTGTCCATCTCTTGCTCTTTCAAACACATGGTTTCACATTCATTTTAATAGCATCATTTATTTCAAAATATGAGTCCTAAGTTTCCCCAATTAGAACCAAATCGGCCTCTTTGAAAATTAATGGAAAAATGGGATTCTTTTACAAAAAAAGTTGTAGGAAAGGATGGCTAAGATGCCAACGTCCTAGCAATCAATTGTATAAGTCGTTTTTTAGCAAGAGAACCCATAAAACATCTCCCCATATGCCCATGCAGCCCCAAAATCGTTTTGATCTTTTAAAACGTTTTCATTATTATTTAACGAATGTTAAATGGTTAAGGAGAGCATGGTGATTATAAAAGAGTGTGTGGTCACTTTTAGATGGTGTGGGCAGCTTATTTTATGTTTTAAATTGTTTTTGAAAATTGTTGAAATTGCCAAAACGTGGAAATAATGGATTTTTTATTTTTTTTTTATTTTTTTTTTTTTTGTAGATAACTTCGGCAACCATGATCGAGTGGAAAGAGAGGGAACATGAGATGGATGACTTAGCTTCCTTGCGGAGTCCTCGTACACGGGCCACATTGCGAGCTTGTGGTTTGCGCAAGTTCTTCAAGTTGCAAAAGATGAAGAAAGAGATCTTATTGCTTGAGCATATGATTGGCCTCTGGGATGTTGTAGAATAAGGATTCTACATCGGCACACAGATTATAACCATTGAGTTAGAAGACGTGTACTTTTTGACTGGCCTCTCGAAAAGAGGGGTCCCTATATCTTTTACTGGGCAGAGGGCACTACCCGAGCAAGCGGACGTGTATCTGGCACGCCACTGTATCCCGGGAGCAAGATTGGTAGGGGGCAGAATCCCTATCAAAGATATTCGAGAGCTGCTCCTCCGATCTATATTGTTTGCTATCACGAGCGTGATTAGCAGTACAAGTGCACATCTAGCATCAAGATCTCAGGTGGCTTACGGTGTTCAGTGTTTGGAACCAACACTGTTCAACTGGAGTGCAGGGTTCCTTCGAAATGTGAAGGAACAGATTTCACGGTGCAGGACTGGACAGAAGCAGTTTGGCTATGGTTCATTTTTGGTCTCATTTTTTCTAGAGTGCATCCCCCAGATGCAGCCTCAGATAGCACTGGCGGTGCGACCAGTGGATGATCCGAGGATGGAGAGGTGGACTAGTCTGTCTCCAACGCTAGTATCAGAGTCAGAGTTCCATTTCACTGGCGATTTATTTGCCTGGCTGAGATAGTAGTACCTCTGGATAGAGGACTTCCCTTATGCTGAGGTAGATTTCCGCGGGAGCATGGACTTGATTTTTCCCGCGGGGGAAGACTGGGATGTGTCAGGTAAGAGACTGAGCCATACCTTGTCTAGTTTTTTTTTGTTTTTTATGTATATATATATATATATATATATTTTTGGGGGGGTATGTAAAAGAGTTCTAACAGATGTATGTTTTCAACGTGCAGACAAGGGAGCAGTGTGCCCGACTGATATACCAGAACCAGGATGTCGTGTGGATGTCCCGGTTGCAGCAGATCCGGTGGTACCAGCAGTAGGTCTCCGGGAGGTTGAGAGGAACCTCCAAGGCCTTACGATGGGCATCCCTCCTCTGCGGAGGGGGGAAGTGCCTTTACATCTGCAGAGGCACACGGTGGGAGTACCAGAGAATATCAATTCTCTATTGAGGCGCATAGTGCATGCGGTGATGTGTTATTCGCAACACAATGTAGTGCAGGGAGATTAGAGTTTCTCCCGTGATCATATTTTGTATGCCTTGTCAGGCGACGTTGTATGGGTGGAAAGACCCAATATTTTGTTCTTCCACATACTTTTTTGATGTAAAACAAACATTTCAGTCACGCCATATATATATATATATATATATATATATATATATATATATATATAGTTTCGAGTTTTTATGCTGTCGATGATTTGTACATGATAATGTCTGTGGTGTGTTTTAATTTACATGAAATGTACAGTTTTGTTTTCCTTAACTTTTATATGTGGGCAAGGTATCGATCCATGATATAGTTAGCTAATGAATCTGAAACACTATTAAGTTCTCTTGGAATCTGTCTATATTCAATGTAATCGAACATTCGTTCAAGACGGCAAACTTGTAAGTGTAGACGTAGCAGGATAGGACTATGTATAGCGTAGATACGGTTGAGTTGATAAACCACGAGTTGGGATTCTAAGTAAATGATGATACAAGAGATACCTAGAGAGGAGGCTTGGGTCAACAGTCCAATGACAGCGTGATATTTTTCCATATTGTTGGTTGCTGGTCCTAAACAGATACCTCCTGAACTCACCACCTCGTCAAATTGGTAGATAACCCATGCTGTCGAAGCAATGTTCCGGGTATGTCGGCTAGCGCCATCCGCGAACCCAGAAAAGGTAGGAAAGGAAGACGTCATATGCGCATGAAAACACAAGCACAGTCATGAGTGGCGAGGGTAAAACTCAAGCACGCGAAAGAAATAAGCACACCAAACTAAAATACAATAATGTACAAAGTATAGATGCTAGGTGATCTAGGCATAGTAATTTTTAAGGTAAATCCCGTTTTGGGGATCTCCCAGGGAAATTCCATCATGATCAACTAATTCGTAGGCACCTCTATGTAGAACACGCTTCACGATGTAAGGACCGTGCCACTTAGGTTCTAACTTTCCTGTCCCCAATTTATCGTGGGCTTGGTCGTAAATGAGGACTAAGTCTCCTTCTGCGAAAGTTCGAGGGTGGACGGATTTGTCATACTGACTCTTGATTCATTTATGATGTGCCTCATTAGCGAGAGCGGCATCGCGACGTGTTTTTTCCAATTTGGATAGATACAAGAATCGTTCTTCTTCAGCAGAAGTATGGGGCAGGAGTTCTACTTTCAATTTGAGTGATGGGATCTCACACTCGATTGGTAGGACAGCTTCAATGCCATAGACCAACTGGAAAGGAGTGAATCCAGTTGAGGTTTTCACAGAAGTGCGATAGGCCCAGAGAGCGGAGAAAAGTTGTAAATGCCACGATGTTTTGTTTTCCCCTACCATGTGTTGGATCATGGTTTTTAGGACTTTATTGATAGCTTCAACTTGTTCGTTCACTTGAGGGTAGAAGGGGGATGAGTTTTCATGGCGAAAACCCAATTTGACATGTAACTCGCTCATCATCTGGTTTTTGAAGTGTGCACCATGGTCAGTGACAATGGCACGTGGTACACCAAAACGAGTTATAATGTGGTTGAAGAGGAATAGAGATGCAGTACAACCATCATTCAGGAAGGTAGGCATAGCCTCAGCCCATTTGGTGAAGTAGTCAACGGCGACGATGATGTAACCGTGCCCCCCGGCTGAGGTAGGCTTACACTGCATGAAATCGATGCCCCATTTGGAAAAGGGACCGATGGTGATAATAGGGTGCAGCGTAGTAGGGTGGGTGTGTGCCTTCTTGTTAAAAAGTTGGCAGGGAGGGCATTTTTTGACAGCCTCGATGCAATCTTTGAAAATCGAGGGCCAAAAGTAGCCGGCACGTAGGATTTTTTGGGTTGTGGCCATTTCGGAAAGGTGACCGCCACAGGCGCCAAGGTGACAATCATTCAAAATGCATTCAGCCTCCTCGTGAATCAAACATCGTCGAAGGATGGTGTCTATACCCCGATGATACAAGGTGTCGCCGATGATGAGATAACGACGAGAGTGGTGACGAATGCATCGACACTCTTCGTGAGAGATGTTGGGCTGAAAACGTTGAGTTTGAAGGTAGAGGAGAATGTCTTTGTACCAAGGATCAAAGGTGTTGATGAGGAAAAGAGATTCATCGGGGAAGAATCTCTAGGTTTAATGTTTTCATCGGCACGAGGGAGAGCACAGATGAGCTCGGCAAACACCAGGGATTTTTTGGCTTTGGCCTTTGTAAACTCAAGATCGAATTCTTGAAGAATAACAATCCATTTTGTATATTTTCCCCCAAGTACTTGACGTGTCAAGACGTGGTACATAGGGTTGGAGTCTGTGATTACCGTGGTGGTGCGTAATAAGATGTAGTGGCGGAATCTCTGGACAGCAATGACGGCTGCCAGAGCCAGTTTCTCAACATGCGAATATCTGAGTTCGGGTCCAGATAAACTCTTGCTCAGATAATAAATCACATGTTCTTCGTCGTTGGGGTCTTCTTGGACTAACACCATCGCAATGGTGGAAGTAGAAGCGGCCAAGTAAAGGATGTAATCCTTTGTATATTCGGGGGGATGTAACAAAGGTGCGTGGGTCAAAGTGTGCTTGAGAGCATCGAATGACCGTTGGGCAGCATCATCCCAGATGAAAGGGATGTTCTTTTGCAGTAGCCGCATAAATCCTTTAGTGATCTTGGCATAGTTGCAGATGAACCGGCGAAGAAAGTTTTCTTTACCTTGCAAACTTTGGAGTTGAGTTAAATTGGTAGGTGGGGGTAAGGCTAGGATGGCCTTAATCTTTAAGGGATCCACCCTGATCCCGTCTTTGGAGACAATTAAACCAAGGAGTCGACCGGATTCGACAGCGAAAATTCATTTGTGTGGGTTCAGATGAATACGATAGAACCTACATTGAAGAAAAATTGCCCGCAAGTGATCTAGGTGATCGGATCGATTTAGCGAATGGGCGGGTAAATCGTCGAGGTAAGGTTCCGTGATATGTTTGATGTCGTGGAAAGCGTACGACATGGCCCACTGGAAAGTGGTGCCAGCATTTTTAAGGCCAAAAGGTAGCTTTCGGTAGGCAAAAGTACCCCAAGGGCAGATGAAGGTTGTCTTATGTTGATCAACGGGTAAGATTTCAATCTGGTTATATCCAGAAAAGCCATCCATGAAAGAGAAGATTACGCTCCCTGCACAATTATCGATGATTTGATCGATGAAGGGCGTAGGGTAGTTGTCCTTGGGACAAGCTTTGTTGAGATCTCAATAATCAACGCAAACATGGATGGTCCCTTGTTTCTTGGCAACCGGAACGAGGTTGGAGACCCATTCGGTCAGAGGGACAAGATAGATGAAGCCAGATTTTAGAAGTTTTTCAACTTCTGCCTTTATAGCTGCGATTTTCTTGGGATGAACCGGGCGAAGTTTCTATCGAACCGGTTTTGCGTCAAGGTAAGTTTTTATTTCGTGCACGACGATTGAAGGGTCGATCCCTGGCATTTCCTCATAACTCCATGCGAAGACATCGCGGAATTCTTTAAACAAAGTGGTGTAAGAGACCACTTCGTCGGGTGTGCAATTAGCACCTATGTTAATGTTTTCCACGACACCTTCTTTGATCGAAATGTCGATCGCGATCGTAGTGGAGATGTTACTCATGTTCCCCTCAGAGAGAGTATCTTGTGTGAGGATGGGAGATTGCGTAGCATGGGTAACATCGGGGGGGGAGACAGAGTGTATGTCTCGGTGAATTTCTTCCAACGGCGGAAGAAAAGAGGATCGATGATGGTTATCATCCCAAGGTAAGTCGTCAATGCTGAGCATTTCCATAATCGATTTGTCTGAAGGGAAAATGTGGGAAATGTAATTGACGGTGGATGATAGGGAATCCAACCATGAGGGCATCGAAAAAGCATCGGGTGCCAATGAATGTGAATTGTTGGAAGAGGGAGAGACAGATTGGATAGTTACATATGCGGCCTCGGCTGGGCTAAGTGGCATAGTGTCACTGAGCACATCAAATTCCAAAGGACTAGGTACAACCCAAGGATCAGATGATTCCAAGGATTGATAAGGCATAGTTGAGATCATATTGACAACGGCAATATGATGTGTGGTAGGTGGAAGTGGTGTAGGGAAGGTACCCATCAGGCTAGAATCTTTCAATAAGCCAACACCAATGCCTTCAAACGTAACTGCGTGGTCTCCCAAAAAAGGAATGTTGGTGGTGGAAGGGATGCGAGGATGGTGACAATTTTGCCTTGATGGGGGAATTGTACACATCAAAACACCGATGAGGCAATGGCAGTCATAACGTAGAACCAACTTCTTCCGAGTAATAGGTTGTAATCGAGGGGAGCATCGACTACCTCGATGTCAACGGTAACAGTTTTGTCACCCAACTAAACGGCTAAGGATTGCAATAATCCGTGAGGATGAAAACCTCATCCATCGAAAGCGCGTAACATCATAGGGGATTTGTTAAGGGCAGGTGATTTCAATCCTTTCCAACAGGCTAGAGACATGACACAGGTAGAGGCTCCCTCATCCAGAATAGTTCGGTGGATTTGTTGGTTGTGAACAACAACATTGATTTGGAAAGCTAGCTGGTGGGAGAGTCACGGTTGATGGTCGTCTAGATTAAACGTGAGGTTGTTTGATGACTCGAGATCAAAAGCGTCGATAGCAGCTAAGAGCGTTCTACGTTGGCTGGGACAGTGTTGTAGAACTTCCAAGGTGGACATAGCGCACGGTGCCTGGGCCAAATCTTCTACAATATTGTAGTTTTGGGCCGCCCGTGAGTTAGGATTGAAAGTAGATTTCCAGATGGTGCTCTTAGGAGGGCGTAATATGGAGTCAAAAGATGGTTTTTCAATCTGGAGTGGCCCGAATGGAGGGCTAACAGACGAAGGATTAGCAGAGGATGGCAACGGGTTCGGGGGGGAACCATTGGCAATCTTCGGTTTATCAGGTTTAACTAGCGTTTCATATGTCCCGGAGCGGGTGGTTAGGTTAACCCCGTTAAACATATAGATGTGGGCACTTGTCGAGGACTCATCGTGGGGTTGGTTGGAACTGCCCCTCAGTGTGGGGGTTTGTACAACCAAGGATTGTTGCTGGGGAAAAGGCTGAGTAAGCACAGCGGGTTATGAATTTCCCTTAAAAAGTTTGGCCACTTCATCGCGATGTGGGCAGTCTCGAGTGTAGTGATCGTCTCCACAAATGAGACATGGGAATTTCGGTTTTCGTTGTGGTTGTTTTCCAGTAGCAGGGGTTTGTGGTTGGGTTTTGGGTTGTTCATTGTTATTGTTTTTCTTTGGTTTATTCTTCGCTTTCTTCTTGCCCCCAAGTTGTTGTGAAGGGGTTGATTGGACCACATTCACATCAGAGACCTGAGTTTGAGGGGGGGTAGAAGAGGGTGTAGCCAGGCTGGGAGCGGCCATCGAAATGGGCCGCTGAATCGTTCCAGTCGACTAGGTCGTAGATTGAGTTTTGACAGAGCCAATAACTCCATCCGCGTGGGAAGCAGACAATGATTTGGATGGATCGTTAGTGGCACGGGTAGCATTCGGTATCAACTCATACAGAGTACCGGATTGTGAATAGACTAAGTCTAAAAACTGAGCTCAGGCAATGGCCTCTTCCTCGGTAACTACACCAGCCATGGAAACATCACGAGTGATCTGGGGTAACAATGATTTAGTGAGCCATTCTGCTAACAATTGGCCAAGAATGACCGCTTTGATTAGCCTTCGTCGTCGTCTCCATTCATTGATATGATCAGAGATATGTACAGAAGTTGTCTAGCGAAGGGAGGTTAATAGTTCAGTACCCGTCTCGTATCGAATAGGCAGTTGAAAGTGCGTGAGGAAGGACATGGCGAGGGAGTTGAAATCGTGAAAAGATGCGCATGGTAATTCAATATACCATTTCGCTGCGGAACCCGTAATTGTTCATTGGAAAAGACGCAACCGAATAGAATCGTCCATGAGGGAGTTGGAGGAGGACCACAAATGGAACGTCATCACGTGGTTGTTTGGGTCTTCTCCGGCCTTTCCGTCAAATTTTGGGATATCAGAAGGAAGTTTAGCTGGAATAGCTAGCCAAACCGGAGAATGATAAATAGGATCATTCGTTAACCGAGACAAGTCTGGAAGATCCAGGGTAGCTAGAAAAGGTAGTTGTCGGTTAATCTATGGGTAATGTTGGTGTGGTAGAGGAACACCAGTGGGGCCCATTACTGGGTTATGTGGATAATTATAACTAGTGGGCCCTCTCATGTGAGGTTGGTTTTGACCAGAGTACACAAGGTTTGAATTATTTTGAGAAACATGTGTGAGCAGAGGATAACCGGATGGGTTTTGTGGGTTATAGGTTGGGTTTGGCATTTGTCCATAAGGGGGTTGTTGCGGAATCTGAGCATTTTGTCCTGTCGAGAACTGTGGGTTTCCTTGAGAAAGGATGTTCCACGGATTAGGTGCGGCGGACACATTTTGTCCGTGTGGCTGATGGTAGACTCCGGATTGAGGTTGCCCCCCAGCATGAGGGTGCCCTCCGAATGGAATTTCTCCTCTGGTGGGAGGATGCCCCCCAGCTTGGGGTAGAGTTACCGGGATTTGAGAACCATACATAAATGACTAACCAGTGCCGCTAAGTGGGTTAAGACCACCAAGACCAGTCCCTCCGGGTTGTTGGATAGGTATGGAACTTCCTGGTATAACTTGGGTTGTAGTTTGGGCAGTGGTGGAAATGGAGGCATTCAGTGCCCTAAATCCAAAAGGGAGTGTAGGTCTTGGTGTTATAGGTGTGCCAATCGCAGCTTGAGTAACCACCGCGTTACCGGCAGGGATAGTCAGAATGTGTGGGGCCATCATAGTATGGGTCGTCTGGAGGGGAATAGTAGACCTTGGGACAACTGACGGTATGTTTGGACCAACGGGTGGGGTGGCTATAAAAGTGGTGGTACCGGTAAAGTAATTTGGAGGTACAGTGTAGGAAAAAGGTACGTCGGCACCTTCTCCAGTTCCATAAAGATCTCGCACCAAGCGCGGTGGACTTTGAACAATGTCTGCGGTCCAAAAAGGGTTGTCGGCTAAAGGGTTTTGAGGAGACCCAGCCGAAATGTCAGAAGGATTGACGACAAAAAATTCTCCGGTGGAATTCAGGTGGAGGATACGTCGTTCATATCCCTCTGGAATGCGGTAAGCTTCCGGAGACTCTGAGACAATTCAAAAATTCTCCAAAGGAGTGGGAACTTCTTCCTAGGAAGTTGTAGTGTTTTGAACCTCGCTCTGTTGAGGAGATTCCTCCGTAGAATGAGGGGGTAAAGGGGTGTTTCCTTCCATATTTTCTGGAGGAATTCCCTGTAGCCTCCGCGAACGGCGTGGAGGGTCGATGTTGGTGAAAAAGAGTCGGCAAAAAAGATCTATGGCCAACTACCGAAAAGAAACAGCATACGCTAATAAAAATCTAAGAATCACAACCAAGCAAACAGGACCTTCTTTTGATGACCGTGCTAGTTGGTGATGAAATCCAACGTCGCGTGTTCAAGTCCAGAAGGGGCGGGGATAGGGTGGAACAGTTACAATGGTGACCTTCTTAACGGACTTACGCCTTGGTGCAAGCTTCCACGCAGTAATTGTGGATTTACCCTCCAAGGAGCCCGAGTGAGTTTGACCAATGTCTTCTCCAGGTACAGTGAGACTTCCCGTCACCATCACCTTGTGTAAGAACCTAAATATTATGGCCACTAAGGTTACCAATTCGCAGTAGCCCCTGGGCGGGAACAGTCGACAGTCTGACCAGAACGTACGGGTAGGGTATCGAGCCCGAAATCAAATAGAAGGCTTCCACGCAGTAATTGTGGATTTACCTTGAAGTGACCCCCATAATACGATCTGACCACCACAATCAGTTAAACCACGGAGGGTTAGTCCCCGTAGTTCACCCGAATGCGACCTCGTGCGTAACCCCTGTGTTAGAGGGGGATCCCAGGCAAACTTATACGATGATTGGATTTGACTCTCCCTAACTCAGGATGCTACTATTTGTTTTGGAAACTTTGGAGAGTTATGCTCACAGCCCTAATCCAAAGTACTAAGCCTAATCTATTGTTGGTGGAGGATCCTAGAAAAGAAAAAGTTCTAGATAACTTTTAATTAGCATTGATTTTATGGTTGTTCTTTACGCAAAAGGGGTGCATGGAAGTGAAACAAATGGAATTATGACTCAGTCCCAAAAATTCATTAAACATGATAAGCAGTCATTTATTTTCTATGAACATCTATCTAAGGGAGAGAGAGAGTTCATTTCACTAACAAGCACGAACAAGGAATGTCCTCAAACAATTCTTTTCCTCAATCAAATCCTGATGTAATGCTTAAACTTTTGAGATACCTTCTAACATGCATAATCAATCATGAAGATTCTTTTCATTGTCTGCATATGAATAATGATCAATTCAACACAATGCTTGTCTTGCTAATTATCTTCTCATATGAATGAAAATCAAGCTAGTACAAGCAAAAGTCATACAAACAATACACCCTTTGTTGCAATCAAAACAAAAAGCGAAAGAAAAGAAACAATCAAAGAGAAAAAAAACTTCACACCCCAAAGAAAAAGTTGAAGAAAGATGACCTTGAATGAAATCAAGATGAAGAGATATGTAGGCCTTTGATGACCTTCACCAGGGTTTTTACTCAACTGAACAAAGAGAAAGACCATGCATGGGTTTTGGACTTCAATCAGCAGAAAAACTCAATAACAATAGTGAAGAAGGCTACAAAATCCAAATAGTAATATGTTTGTTCTTCAAGCAAAAGACAAATGCCAAGGATGGAAGAGAAGGAGCATTGACTCACTAGGTTACTCAGCAAGAGAGACACAGAGGGAAACCCAGAAAAAGCAATTCTGGAAGGTTTTCTGGCCAAAAAGGGGCTAGCGCTCTATTTCAAAAGGAAAGGAGCGTTATAGCGCTCTGTGCAAAGCTATTAGGGAGCGTTGGCACTCTATTAGCACTGGGACAGAGGCGCCAGGTTCAAAAACTCCCAGAAATGTCAAAAAATTAAAAAAATTCCAAATCAATTTCGACAACTATGCTGAGTATGATGGGTTGGGGAGCCAATCAGCTCATGAAACCAATCTAAAGAGGAGTGAACCAGGTCTAAAACAATCAAGGGGTAGAACAAGGTCAATGAGGAGGAATCAAAACAAGAAGTTTCGATTTGAGGCTATCTCCCCAGTGGAGTCGCCAGTTTCTGTTGTAGGAAAATCTCCCTGCGGACAGGTAGATCACCTCTAAGAGCTTGACCTTAACTCTAAGACAAAAAATGCTTAACGTGGACACTAACTTCCTTTCAAATCTATCCAAACTAACGCATGAGAAGGAAGGATAACAGAAGTACCTCTTTATCGACATTTGTCCCTGCACGCTCCGAGTTGCGCTTCGATCCTTTGCTCCTTGCTGAATCCTGTGGACAAACAAGATACGACTACTTCCTACTCTATTGATATTAGCTTGTAAACAGATCTATCTATCAACAATAATTTCATGTAACATTAGACACAAGCTAGAAAGAAACGGGCCAAGCGTGTCATATTGATGAGAATAACGACAGCAATACTTACAATTGTAGATGTGAATGCGATAGGTTCGTCAAGTCCCCTTCGTCTAACCCTTGCTCAAAAGATCCACAACCTAGGTAACAGCAGCTTCATTGATCACTCTCCTTTGGTTGACTGTGTGTTTCCTATGAGATCATAGGTTTCATGCTAGCAATTCCTCCTCCTTCCCACCATCATAGAGCTTGCTTATATAGGTTGAGAGGGGCTTAACCTCTTGAGTTATCTTTAGAACAAGTGGGGAACCTCTTCCTTCGATCAGGGATCCCATGATGAAACCAAGAATTCGAATGCAACTACCTTCTAATCTTGAAACATCCTCCCCTTATTCTCCTCAACGGGCCAACAACTGCCTCAGATTAGGCAGCGCTCCTGAAAAAGGGGTATCAGAGCATTGTAGCGCTCCCTGAGTAGCTTAAGGGAAGCGCCAGCGCTCCAAAAGTGAGCAGCGCTCCTTCAGAAGGGAAGGAGAGCGTTATAACGCACCTTGAAGCCTTGTAGGGGGGCGCCAGCGCTCCTAAGGCTGATATAGAGGAGTGCTCCCCCTCAAAACCCTTGTTTTTGAGCTCTTTTCAGGTGTGAAGAGTCCCTTGACTTCAGTTAACCAATTCTCCTTCTTCAAACCAAGTACATGAGATGTTTTAAGTGCCTCCTTAGTTTCGTCATTAAGGCAGTATGCTTGAACAGCGTTTGCGACACTTATGGACAAATTGTGACACTTGCGAAAGTTGTAAGGAAGATGTGACACTTACAATAATTGAGAGAAACGTGCGACACTTATCCAGTTGAGTAAATTTGACGTGTAACACCCGCCTCCACTAAAAACCTTCATTATAAATAGAGAAGGGATACATTTTTCAAGGAGGTTCCATAAAAACCTCTGCTACAAGGTGTTCTCCTTGTAGTGCAAGGTGAGAGGAATACTAGCCTCTTCTAAAGTAGCACACTATTCAAACTAAGGATGTCAAGATTTACACTGACCTATATCTCCCACTATGCCCAACACCAAATTCCAAATTCACCAAGGTCATTTCCAAGTAGCAAGAACGATGAGGAAGAAATAGTTATAGAATCATGAAGCAATACTTAGCCTACTAGCAAATGTAGATGATAAAGACAAAAGTCCTAACCCCCAAAATATCAATGAATTTAAGTTAATCCACTACTACCAGATCACCATATAGATCATTGAAGACTTGCAACATTATCACATCACCATCGCTATTAGAGTGTGATGTCCCTACTCAGAACCCTAGTGACAAGATGGGCAACCACAAAATGGGGCATTCAAAATTGTAGTCTTCAGAGACCAAATCTCCACAATCCTAACGAGAGAAAGTCTCTTGGGGAGGACCATAATTAAATAGGGCACATGCATGGTACATAGTAATTAAAGTGCAACCGAATTTAAATATGGATGTGTTAATAGATTTCATCGCATCCAATTATCCATGTTCATAATTATTCATAATGCACACACACCATGCAGTTATATAAATTTCCATGTTCACATGTGGAGACATACAACTTATCTTTTGACTGAATATAGTCTAAGAAACTTGTTGCATATGAGAAAATTTCTACCCAACTGTAGGCATCCCCTACAGATACCACCCCTAAGTCGAGCTATGAGGCCATTAAGGTGAAGGAACCAATCTCGCTTAACTCAACCCAATATCTCTCATACTTATCCAATCATTATAGATCACTCCAGACATCTCATCTAAAAATCAAACAACAATGGTACTGTCTTCCACTACCCCACACAACATAAGGAATATCTTCCCTTTCTATGCTCAACAATACCTTAGGGATATTATTTCCTCTAATTCTCTTTAGCATGGGAAGAAAGAGTCCAATATGTTGAATGCTTTCTAGGAATTCCCTACAAGAATAACACTTGGCTCTCGATCCTTTGAAGAGAAACAATAACACAATGGATGAAGAATTCCAAACTTGCTCAAATTCTATGCTCTCCTACGACCATATATTTCCCAATCGAGGTCTCCAATCTACCCTTTTGCAATGCTAATTTTGTTAATTTTAGATTGATTGATTGTTGGCAAGGAGAACACAACACGAGAGGTCTCTTTCATGAACGTGTGAGTGATAGAATGAAAAAATGGATGAAAAAATGAGATAGATGGGGGATTATGGCTAGCATTAATTCTTATAGGAGGAATGCAGTACTCTTACACTTCCCATGATGATTATACTTAGTGCATGCTTCCATAACTATGGGAGAATACTTCCCCACCAACCCCTTAGAGACATTCAATGATTGGTTTTATAAGTCAAGGAAGGTGGATGGCTTTATTTAAGGCACATGGTGGAAAATAGATGAGTTCATACACTAACACTTAGTAATGGAGGATTTATTTTCCCATAGGCCCACCTCTAGTGGAATCATAACTCCTCTTGTGCTCTTCACAACCATCTTGGACCATTATATATTATATTCCAACATTAATATTTACATAGATTGATTTTGCCATGGCAATCCTACCACCTGGTCCATATAAGTATATTTACATAATATATTTCCTTAGCTATTCACTACTCTGACCTTGGCCTTGAGCTTCGTATTATATATCCATACTAGAATGTTTGCATCATTTACACATGGGGTCATTTATTTAATCTCACATAGCTTTACCTCGACAATATAACCACACATTTGCAATTTATACAAAATTTGATCTATTGCATTTTAGAGGTGAAAATTGGGTATTATATTCCCCTCCCCCTTCTAATATCATCGGCCTCAATGCAGCACAAGATCAAAACAAAAATGAGTATGCCTCCTTCATGGCATCCTCCAATGTCCATGTAGCCTCATGGGTACTAAAGAGCTTCCATTCCACTTTTACCGATCTGATGGCTTGGTTTTGGAGCAATGTTATTTTCTTATCAAGGATGTGTAGTGGCTTTGTTTAGAAATCCCCTCCTTGTTCCCTCTAGATCACAAATCAATCAATCACATGGTTAATATCATGAACATATTTCTTAAGCAAAGAATCATAACAAACATTGTGAGTTATAATGTTAGAAGGTAATGCAAGTTTATATGCAATTGGTTGTATCCTATTAATGACTTCAAATGGCCACAATATCTAGGTGTCATCTTGGGACAACATCCAAGATTCAAGAAACTATTCCTTGTCTTTACTCCGACAAAGACATGATCCCCAACATTGAATTCTCTTTCCACTATGTTCTTATCTACATAACTTTTATGTCTATCTTTTGCTACTTGCAAATTCTCCTTGATTATAATAAATTCTTGCTCCATTTTCTTGATCATTTTTGGCAAATATGAAATTAACAACACCTGCATTATAAAAGGATAAATTGGAGACCTTGGATGATAATTACATGGTTGGATGAGAAAATGGATTTTGTGAAAGTTAGGACTCCTTCACCCATTGTGTATTTATTGCTCTTTAGATGTTTGACAGCCAAGTGTTATTCTTGTAAGGAATGTATAGAAAACATGCAATAGATTGGTCTCTTTTTGTGCACATTGAAGAGCATTGGAGGGAAGAATATCCCCAAGGCACTGTTGAGAAAAGAAAGGGGATATCTTTCTTGTGTTGTATGGGGTAGTGGAAGATTTGCATGCAAATTCAAATTATAGTATGCAACAGTGTTACCCCCTCTCACCTAGGGGTAACTAGAGGAGATCATTTCTCATGGTCAACAATGAAGACAATGATCCCATAGATGATCATCAACATTGTCCATAGACAACAACCCCTCAGATGCCTTCCCCCTCATCATTGCATAGCTCATTCCATTTCACTTGATCAACATGGTTCATTTAGTGATGGTGGTCTAGCACACATGAGGTACACTAGTCATCATTTCATATAAAGTGTTACATTTAATGCATAAGGAATTTAAGTGAGGATCATGGGTTGAAGTTAGATAATGGATCGTGATTTCTTGTAAGTTATGCTTGTTTCCTTATTTCACCTTTGTGGCCATCATATGTGTCATAGTCCAGTGTTGTCACTCTTGGGGAACATGGGTACTACTGGAAGGCCTTGATAGGTGTAATGTACCACCATTCATTCTAATACTTAACACTTGTAATCTTGATTCCTTCCATTGTCCTATATTTTGGAAATGGTTGTTACATGTACACCAAAAATGCTTGTGCCTTCATCCTCCTATGAGAATAAGGGATAGAATATCAAGGTTGATGCACCTGGTAAAGAATAATAAATAAATAAAACATGATGTAAAAGAAACAAGAATAACAGGATGCAAATAACCAATTCAAAAGCCAAAGATCAACTTCATCTCTATCCCCTCACTATGAGGGGATTTCTCCTAGTCCTAATTCATTGAATGCATATCAAGCTAAAAGGACATAATCCCAGTAAGAAAAATAAAAAAAGCATGAAACCTAAAAAGGGGACTTGCAAAGAAATAAAAGAATATTAAAAGGCAAGAAGGGGTTTGGAATACACACAATGCCAAGGAAAGGGTATCTCAAACACCAACCACTCCATCTACAAAGGCACTGATGGAGATGAACCCACATGTGTCCTTGCCTGTCAATGACACCATGACCATGAAGTAAACCCCATGCCACCACATTCACTTATACTTACACGTTAAAGGGTTTCTCGGGAACTATTCCTATACTTGGGTACTGGCACACCTAATAGGGTCTTATGATGGTCCTCCCATACCTAAACTTGGAAAATTGCATAAAATCTTGAGCTGGTGTGATGTTTGAAGAAGATACCTAATGTGAATTGTTTACATGGATTTTGTATTAAGTATTGGCCTACTTTGTATGATTCTAATAACTATTGTGTCTTGTAAGTGTTGGTCTTACCTTATTTTTTGACATTGTTTAATGATGATGCACCCTTGACATGGTCCTTTGGAGGACATCTTCATGCTTATACATAGGATGTGTGCACTATACAGAGGATGTTACACATTTGATGATGAGTGTTGGGTCTGTTTATGACTTGGCCTCCCTTTGGACACTTTGCAACACCTCTCAGCCCTTGAAAATTGGAATGATGAGTTGAGACTCGGGAGATATAGCCAGATGGATCATCAGAGGGTAGAAATCCCACAGGTTAGACAATGCATCCTCGAGGTCATTAGGGTTTGGTTGGATGAAGTTGCAATTGAATATGATTGTACACCCCTTGGGAGGGATGATGGAGCCTCCCTCATGCAAGACGTTGGCACTTTGACCTTGGATGTTGGAGATCTTGAGGATGATGCCATACATGATGTGACATGACCTTGCACTAGGCTGACCTAACATTGATCATGATGAGTTGGAATTTGATGATGATGAGACATAACCTTTAGGATGAGGGGATGTGACCCTTCGTGATGTGTTTCACTTTTTGGATGAGACGTGGCCTTTGGAGGCTCTTTTACCCTTAGAGGAGATGACATCACATTTACTTTGACATCCTACAATCATGTGTGTCACTTTTAGGGGTATGTTTTGATGTATTAGCATGATTTTATTATGTTGGAGGCTATTTTGGGGGTCAACTTAGACTTATCCACCTTTTATCATGGACTAATTACATTTTTAGGGGCTTTTGAGGGGTAAAGTGTTAGGGTTTCCTCATATAAAAGGCTAGTGCTTACCTCATTTGCAAATCATAACTCACACTAGTGGAGAATCACTTCTACAATTGTCTTATTTACTTCTCTCACTATGGAGTACTTGTGCACACTTTTTGGAGAATGATCTAATGGATGCTTTGCAAATGTTTTTTGGATCATTACATTCCTAGGGTTTCTTCATGTTAAATGACTTGAATAGTAAGTGTTATTTTCAAGTCTTGCATGGTTATTTCTTGATGCATTAAGTAAGTGCTTTATCAAAGTGATGATTTTGCATGTTATCTTGTTTCTCTTGAATAAATATTGTTTTGAAACCCTAAGGAAGATTTGTAGTGGACTATCTTCCATGTTATCATTCATTTAAATCTTGTTGAAGGACATAAGGGTTTTTCTAGGGTTTGTAGTGGATTATTATAGTCTTGCTCTTATAGGTTAAGATTCTAGGGTTTGTAGTGGAATACTCTAGTGTTTTAACCAAGATCCTCTTAGATCCCTTGCTAAAGTATTTTTAAAGACATAGGACAACCTCTTAGTATTTGTAGTGGACTACCCTAAGTTGCTTTTCTAGAAGATTGATACCTAGGGTTTGTAGTGGACTACCCTAGGGTTCAACCTTCAAGTCTTCTCCTTTTATTTTCTCTCCATAGAAGTTGCATGTTGAACTCCATTTTCCCAAGGAAACCAGACAACACTAGTCTTTTCTCCATTGTAAGTGACTTAAACCCTGAACCTCCCTCTCTCCTTGATGCCTTGTTCTAATTTTAGGTCTAGTTGCATTACTTCTTCATTTCTTTACCATCCTTAGCTTAATGTCTTGAATTTTTAACCTAGGATCATCTTTAACATCATTTATTATTGCATTTTTTTCAATTTTCAACCATTAGGGCTTAACATCTTGCATTAATTTAAAACAGTTTCATGTTATTTCATTTCAGCAATCATTAGTTCCTGGTTTGACAATCTATTAGCATACTATTTTTTTTTGTTTGTTAGTTTGTCTGTGACATGTGGGACTAACATGTGGCTAAGAAACCACGACTCAAAGGCATCTAAGCTGTCAAAATCACCCAGGGATCGCACCCGGCCTGAGCCACACCAACCCTTAACATGGCTGGATTTTTTGTCTCTGCATGTTTCGAACTAGTGACTTTAACATCGCGGAGCACCTTAAAAATACACTCCATCACCGACTGTCCTACACCTCCGGGACTATTAGAATACTATTTTACTACTGCTATTATAAACTTTTTATTTGCTAAAGTGTTATTTGTTATTTCAATTTTTATTACATCCATCTTTTTTTCCTTTGATAGCTAGTGTTTTGGGGCATTTATTTTATTCGTTTGTTGTGGTGGATATATTTCATTGTCATAGAAACACTCCTCACACATGCACATTAAATTTGCCCTGCTTAAACCACCTTGACCTTACCTTGAACCTTGACCTACTTGGTGGTACAAATCAAGTAACCAAGTTAAGGGGTTGTAGACTTGCCTTGAATTGTTATAGGATCCTTTGAGGTTGCTAGGGAATCCTCCCTTGTGTTGGATCTCAATCCTTCACTAAAATAAGGGAAGTAACTACTTAGGTGGCAATGGCAATTACTTCCATATGTTACACTTGTCAAGCATCTTGTGAAGTCTTTGCACAAGTGCTATATTAGGTGATAATATGAGGAATTTAAACATGCATGGATTAACAAATTTCATGGTAGGAAATTACCCATGTTCACAATTACTTAATTATAAATTTCCATGAGAACCTTGCTCTATCATGTCATGGTGAATGAATCTATCAAGGCCAACTTTGAAACCTTGGTTTAGAGGCTATACACCTAGAGGCTAAAAATGTTGGTGGGGATTCCACACACATTTGCATACCTTATCTCTCTTGGACATGTGTTAGATAAAATACATATGATGCCATCCCATCACTAACACTGCATAATAACCATAGCCCAAACCTTAGAAAAATGACAAAAAGTGATGGTGTATGGATAGGTTAATACACGAAACTATGGAGAAATAACACTCACACTAAACCAACTAGGAAAGAGAAGGCATAATTAAATAGAAGCTTTGACAATGACAATCACACAATGTTAGCACTCTGTAATTTCTTAGGCTGAGAAAGAAATGGACAGAGGTAACTATTTCAACCAGCTTTGGATTGTATTCTGACCTATACAACTAGAGAGGGCTCTCTCACAACTGAAAAATACTCAAAAGATTTTTCAATTAGCTCACAGAGGTCAGATTCTGGTAAAAGATGGGTTTTGTTTGGTTTTAAAAAGGTTGGTAGGACAAGCATGAGATAAAATACCATTGAGCAATGGAGTCAAGTGTTGAAGATTAATGATAGTGAGTCAATAACAGATGGGTACTCTCTGAAAACAAATGCAAAGTAGGCATTTTTTTTTAGCAAATAATGTTTAGATGACAACAGAAAAGAAAACAAGACAGTCCATCACAGTGAGATCAATTAAGAATTCTCAATGTAACTTTAGAAGGAAAACAAAGAAGATATAGATCACCCCGAACATAGCACTGAATACAAATGAATTATGAACCATCAATCCTTTAAACATAATAAGTATTTACTGCATGAATGGAGCATCAAAGATGAATTCCAAACATATACTCTGAATCAAATACTGGAAGAAACAAACATTAATGGAAATGTGGATTATAGAGAAAGACATGCTTAGAACATCACCATGATGAATCTTTGTTTGATGAGAGTACTGGGATCTATATTAATTCATAAAAAATATTCAGGAAAATGATACAGTCCAAATAGCCATCTCTGGCAGCAAGTCTCGCCACATAATACTTTGAAGAGGGAAATATTTATACAACTATTTACAACAAATCCTTCATAAATGATCAGGATATTTTGGAGGAATATTTAACTAACTAAATATCTAAATACAAATTGTAGGGATTTTTCAGATTTGCTTGGATCTCTGGTGTTGATTTGGTGGAAGTGGTTGATGACTCATCTCTTCAATGTCTTCTCTTTGCCTAGTCAATTTGAATTATTTGCCTCCCGGAATTCTGAAAAATGGGGTCCAAGGAAGTCTTCGATTATCCCTCTCTGAGATAGTTGTGTAAAATATGGGGGAGGTTTTTGTATATTAGCTTATTCTGAGAAAAAACCTCTCTTGGTTTTTTTAAATTCATCTTCAGTTTTCTGGAATCTGGGTTTGAAAAATATGTCTCAAACAAGAAAATCTTAAATCCCAAAAAATAGGGCTCAAAGATACTCTTTATTCTTCCAATCTGTAATAACTATGAGACATCTTGGAGAGGTTATTGTTATTTTGCGGAAATTGCCTCGGAAAATGACTGGTCTAAATGGGCAAAAATTGATTTTTTAATTGGGGAAAGTGGTTTTCGGAGAGGGAAAGGTGGTTTTCGGGGAGGTAGAGTGGTAAGTGGTTTAGGAAGGAGGGGTCTGAAATCACAAGAGAGTGACAAGTGGCAATAGTCAAAACCACTTTTCGAACCCCCCTTCAATTAAAGTTTGGATGGCAAGGGGGGTCTGAAATAATTTACGGCCATCGATTTGATTTGTTTTATTTGTTTAGGGATGGAATATGTGAGTGAAATATGACGTATGAAGTACGGGAGGGAAGACTTAGGATATAGAGTGTATTATTTAGTTTTTGTTGTTTTGTTTTGTTTTGTTTCTTTATGGTTTTGTTTTATACGTATTTTTTATTTTGTTTTGTTTTATGTTTTTGTTTTGAATAGTTTTATTCTTGAATTTACTTTTATTTTGTTTTTATTTGATTTGATTTTATTGTTTTATTTATAATGTTTTGTTTTTACGTGTTTTTTCTTTTCTTTGTTTTTTTTTTTTTATGATTTTGTTTGATATTTTTATTTTAATTATATATATAATTTTGTTTATATTGTTTTCATTTTACTTTTTAAATTGTTTTAATAATTATTAATTACTTATTCAAAATTAATTAATTAATTATTAAAAAAAAATATTTTAATTTATTATTAAAACTATTACTTATTACCCTAATTTAATTACTAACCTAATTTACTAATTATTAATCCTAAACAATGTTCACTAATACTTATTAACTTATTGTTTTTCATTTACCCTAAGCTTTTCTAACATTGATTTTGTGCAGGAATGATTGGCAAGCAAGATGTGGTGAATAAGATGAATGGACAGGGGAGTGAGTGGCGCAGCTGTGAATGAGGGATTGGGAAAAATGGATGAAGGGGAAAAGTCATCCGAGGAAACCAGGCAAGTCAGGAGCTTTTGTCACGAGAGCAACAACAGATAGAAACTGAATAATCAGACTTCCTATAATTTATAGGACCCTAACATAGGCTCCAATGGGGGGTGGCATATATTTTAAGAGGTGTCAAGAACCACAGATCTTTGAATATCCAGACCAGTGCCTTATCTATTGGGTTGATCCCAAAACTTTATTCTGCAACCTGTACTTGTTTTGATATTCAACTGAAACCAAATCTGAAAACTGAAATTTGAAATGCACACTAAACTGGAAACTATACTGCAATCTGAAACCGAGACTGAAAAAATTGTTGAAAGGAATGCTCAAAGAGATGAGCTTATTTGCACATTGTTATCTACCCTAATATACTGAAAATTCTGCTAAATCAAATCATACTAAAATGCCAATGAAGCCAGTCAAGTAGTTGTTGAAACAAGTGGACTACTTGATTGTTTGTTAGCACAATCAAAAGGACAACTTGACCTTTTGTCCACAAAATCAAAGTTGTAAAGTGTAATGGCAACTGCTGAAAACATGATTGATCATTTAAGTTGGAAAAATCCTCCATGTAGTCTGCTACAGGATCAATAAATACATGATTAATTACTTTGTCTTCCAGGCCTTTAATGACCAGTTGATCATGGATGATTTCATAATCAGTTGTATCATCAAGGTCAAACCCTGATTCTAACTCTACAGTTTTAGTATTGTACTTGAAAGCATAATCCTCATCAATTTGCAAATCAAAAGGTATTACAATTTCTTCTTGTTTTGGAGGAGAAAGATTTTCCAAGAATTGTTTAGGATCTTGGAAATTATATTACTGAATCTGAGAATCCAAAAGTTCAATATCCTTCTCAAATCTTTCAACAACTAACTCAAGAAAACAAATTTTACCCTTAGGAGAAAATTTGATTGATTTCAAACAATAAAACAAGGTTGTTGAAAAAAAATCATCAATTGGGAACTCTGCTAAATTATCCTTGAATTCCTTTAAATCTTCACAAGATAGAGGATTTGTCACATACCCATTCATCTTATTTTGCAAGAAATCTGATCAACATGTATTGGAGTTTCCATGAATGCTCTAAAATCTGGATTATTTGACATTGAAGTCACCTTGAAAACTTTGAAGCTCTGGATACTTTGAACATGTAGTTGTTAGGTGAAAAATTCATCCTTCTTATGTATGATCATTGTCCACCATCAATAATCAGATCTAGGACTTGATACACTTTTCTGAGGAAGATAAAAATTCTTCCCTAGTATGGTCGCCAAAATGTTAGCACTCTGTAATTTCTTAGGCTGAGAAAGAAATGGACAGAGGTAACTATTTCAACCAGCTTTGGATTGTATTATGACCTATACAACCAGAGAGGGCTCTCTCACAACTGAAAAATACTCAAAAGATTTGGCAATTAGCTCACAAAGGTCAGATTCTCGTATAAGATGGGTTTTGTTTAGTTTTAAAAAGGCTGGTAGGACAGACATGAGAGAAAATACCATTGGGCAATAGACTCAAGTGCTGAAGATTAATGATAGTGAGTCAATAACATATGGGTACTCTCTGAAAACAAAGGCAAAGTAGGCATTGTTTTTCAGCAAATAATGTTTAGATGACAATAGAAAAGAGAATAAGACAGTCCATCATAGTGAGACCAATTAAGAATTATCAATGTAACTTTAGAAGGAAAACAGAGAAGATATAGATCACCCTAGGCAGAGCACCAAATACAGATGAATTCTGAACCAACAATCCTTTAAACATAATAAGTATTTACTACATGAATGGAGCATCAAAGATGAATTCCAAACATATACTCTCAGTCAAATACACGAAGAAACAAACATTAATGGAAATGTGGATTATAGAGAAAGACATGTTTAGAACATCATAGTGATGAATCTATGCTCGATGAGAGTACTGGGCTCTATATTAATTCATAAAAAAAACGTTGAGGAAGATAATACAGTCCAAATAGCCATCTCTTGCAGCAAGTCCCACCACATAATACTTTGAAGAGGAAAATATTTATACAACTATTTACAACAGATCCTGTCATAAATGATTGGGATATTTTGGAGGAATATTTAACTAACTATATCTCTAAATACAAATTGTAGGGATTTTGCAGATTTTCTTGGATCTCTGGTGCTAATTTGGTGGAAGTGGTTGATGACTCAGCTCTTCAATGTTTGCTCTTTGCCCGGTCAATTTGAATTATTTGCCTTCCGAAATTCTGAAAAATGGGGTCCAAGGAAGTCTTTCATTATCCCACTCTGAGATAGCTTTGTAAAATCTAGGGGAATTTTTTGTAGATCAGCTTGTTCTGAGAAAAAATCTCTCTTGTTTTTTTGAAATTCATCTCCATCTGTTCGGGATCTGGGTTTGAAAATGATGTCTCAAACAAGAAAACCATGAATCCCTAAAAATAGGGCTCAAAGATACTCTGAATTCTCCCAATATGTAACAACTATGAGACATCTGGGAGAGGTTATTCTTATTTGACCCATAATGAGCAAAAACCTCTTTCGGTTTCTCAAATTTCATCCTGGTTTTCCCGAAAAATGACTGGTCGAAATGGGCAAAAAATGGTTTTTTAATTGAGGGAAAGTGGTTTTCGGGGGGGGTAGAGTGGTAAGTGGTTTAGGAAGGGGGGTATGAAATCACAGGAGAGTGACAAGTGGTGATAGTCAAAACCACTTTCTGGACCCCCCAATTAAAATTCAGATGGCAAGGAGGGGTCTGAAATAATTGATGGTCGTCGATTTGGTCTGTTTTGGGATGGGATAAGTAAGTGGAATATGACGTATGAAATACCGGAGGGAAGACTTAGATATAGAGTGTATTATTTAGTTTTTGTTGTTTTATTTAATTTTAGTTTTTTATGGTTTTGTTTTATATGTATTTTTTATTTTATTTTGTTTTATGTTTTAATTTTGTTTTGTTTTTTTGTTTTGAATTGTTTTATTCATTTGTTTTTTAATTTACTTTTATTTTGTTTTTATTTGTTTTTATTGTTTTGTTTATAATGTTTTCTTTTTACGTGTTTTGTCTTTTCTTTGTTTTTATTTTTTATGATTTTGTTTAATATTTTTATTTTAATTATATATATTTTTAATTATTTAATTTTGTTTCTATTGTTTTCATTTTAACTTTTAATTTGTTTTAATAATGTTTTAATAATTATTAATTACTCATTCAAATTAATTATTTATTTATTAAAAATAATTATTTTTTAATTATTTTAATTTATTATTAAAACTATTACTCATTACCCTAATCTAATTACTAACCTATTAATATAATTTACTAATTATTAATCCTAAACAATGTTTACTAATACTTATCAACCTATTGTTTTTCATTTACTCTAAGCTTTTCTAACATTAATTTTGTGCAGGAATGATTGGCGAATAAGATGAATGGACAGGGGAGTGAGTGGCGCAGTTGTGAATGAGGGATTGGGAAAAATGGATGGAGGGGCAAATTCATCCAAGGAAACCAGGCAAGTTGGGAGGTTTTGTCATGAGAGCAATAACAAATAGAAATTGAATAATCAGACTTCCTATAATTTATAGGACCCTAACACACAGTACACAGAGATTTTACCGGGAAAACCAACATTCCTTAAGCGACTCATGCTCTCTGTTGTGTTATTCATTCATAGAATAAAGAGTTACATGAATAACCTTGGTCCACACCTAAGACACAATCGTCATCCTACTCTCTTTCTTTTACACAAGAGCAGCCCTAAAGTCAATCCGTCTTACATCTACATGACCATTACACACATCTCATTTGAGAGTTTCAAATCACCTTTTATAGTGTTACATCATGATATATTTATAGGCTTTACACCATGCAAAACCCTAATTCACAACGTCCAAAAACGGTTACAGATCCATGAAGATGATTGGATGCAATCTCGCAAATCTTGGGATTTTGTTACAATCGACTACCTGTCGAACTTCAGTCGGCTACAAACCACTCGACCTTCAATCAATATTTTATTCGGCTGCCACTCGACCTCCTGTCAATTGACCTTTCGACCTTCAACTTAACCATCGACTTGACTTAATTGTCCATTCAAACATTCACCTAGCCGATCCACCTCGATTAGTCCGTCGATTAGACTGAGTTTCCATTGCAGAGAATATAACAACCTAACATAAATTGACTGCTATATGGAAACAAGGGCTATGAGTAGCTTAGTCCCTGCTGAAGTATAGAGGAGACAAAGAGTATAACTTGATGACATATGCAACTATTTAAGAACGATACTGTAGCTATCATGCAAGACTTTAGAAGTGAAAATGCAAAGACACTGTTAGAAAAATAACTAAAAGGAAATCACATGTTGCCCCATAAAGGATGAAATACCACATATTCCAAACTATGTAATTAAATAAATGGACACTCGCAACATTGAATAAAAAACATATTATTCTTTGAATTTATGAAAAACACAATTGTTAGTGTTACAGAATGAAATCCCATCATATCACAAAATGAAATTAGACCATGAAGGATTTTGCATGGATATTACAGAGATGACAATCATAGTGGAGAGGGAGTTCACAAGGCATGAGATGGATGTTACCTACATAAATTTGGGACTTTCCTTTAATGCATAAGTTCTATGATAATTCTAATTGGTGAAGGCTGTGAAGCAACACAGATAGTGAAGAGCTATAACTTTGTTCAAAAGCAAGGATACTTGTTTTCTAGAAAAAATAACAATAAATGTATGATACTATTAATATAAACAAGACATTGACAAATGACAAATAGTAGTAATTCAATTTCCAAAATTCATGGTTTTGGCATTCCCATTTTCAACATACATATAAAACATGTAAGAAGCACATATAAAATACATAATTTTAATTTCATAAGAGCTAGATTGAGAAATATGTATATTAGTACAATATTATATTTCAAAAATCATTGGCCATGAAAGTGATACTCAAAATGACAGATTGTTAAAGTGTGTCATAGGGAATTTGACATCCTTTTTCAAGTGTTTAAAATAGAGAGCAAATTAACAAGATAAAAGATAGTATAGTATCCTAGTTTTCTAAATATTATAAAACGTGGCTTTCGATTTTGTTCTTTGATATCTAATACGATGTTATCCATTGCCATTGTGAAGCTTCCTTCTTTCTAAAACATGCATAGCAACGCAAGAGCCATAGAGATATCATTTTTGTATTGCTCATATGAACTTTCAATAAGTTTTGGGAGTAGTTTGTTAAGAACAAGTCTTTGCATAGTGTAATCAATTTCTCGATCTTCTTTTTTTAATGTGTAGTAAAGACTATGTCCTCAAGATAATATTGTCTCTTTTTCACATTTTGTGCAATAGTACAATCCATTATATTATCGAGTAGTAGTCATAATGACTTGATTGCAAGTGTTGCAGAAAGGTTTAGAGGGAGGAGAATAAAAACTTTTTGCTCAAAGAATTATTTGAACCTATAGTATGGAATCAATATGTTTATTCAGTTTCTTTTGTTCAAATTGGCAAAATGAAACAGAAAACAAAACATCGAGTAAGTTCATGATTATTTAAGAACAAAAACAATGACAGAAAGTAATAAAAGTAGCAAATAAACAATGTTTTGACACAGATGAGTGTGGGGTTTAGGTATTTTCCTGGACACTGGATTGTGGAAAAGTTTACAAGTGTGCTATTGTATGCTAGTGATTCATTGGCTAGAAAAGAGTGAACATCCCAACACATAGGCTACGAGATCCATTTGGACCGTTCTTGAGAACTTTTTTAAATATATACATGGCAATGGATCCTAAGGCAACTTGATGTTGGGCCTAGAATCAATTATATTTTATTGATGAAAATGGATAGATAATAGATGGAAAATGAAGTAGTTGAAAGAACAAACAAAGTACTCTTTATTGAATGGAATTTCATGACACCTGATATAAACATGAAGGAAATTCATTGTAATTTATAATTACAATTTTGGTTTTTTACGCCAAGACTCTACATACAATATCAAAGACGTCTATCTTCATTCTAAGAAAGTACATCATCAATTAGTTATAATAAAGTACGAAAACTAATTATTAGAGTACTCAAGGGCATTTTTTTCATCATGATGCTCTTTCTCTCACATTGAGAGAGTTTCTCAAATTGACACAAGTGTAAGAACATCATGACCAACAACCCAAAATGGAAAATTTGTTGTGTATTTTATTCAACTAGAACATGATGATCAACAACTCAATTTGGAAAATCGGTTGCACATTCCATTCAATGCTCTACTTCTTCATGTTTGAAGAATTAACGCCCAACATATAGTTGCTAGTTTTCTATTCCAAATATCTAGGGCTACCTATTTTTGCCACTCAATATTTCCACCAACCCATGAATGACAAATTTGAGGGCAAACACTAAAAATTTAATGTTAGCACATTTTAATTATGTAGGCAAAGCACTATAAAATAGGATATGACTCATTGATAGTTGCCAATTATTAAAAGTTAGGTGGGTGATTTACATCAATTGCCAAATTAACTCACTAAAAAGTTTGCTTGTCATTTTTTCGAACAAAACCGAGTGGAAGCATAAGGCCCATGGGCATGACAATTAGTTTGTAAATCATATATATAACTATGAACTTAAATAATAATAATTATTATTATTATTATTATTATTATATGTGTGTTGATTTATGGATATATTCTTCAAGGATAATAAATGCTAAGAATTAAGAGTTGACACACTTTATTAATGCATGTAGGGCAATGTAAAATAGAATATGATTCATTGATAGCTCCCAATCATTAGAAGATAGATGGGTGATTTACATCAATTGGAATTTTTTATTTTTTTTTAAACAAAAACCAAAGAAAGATTATATTAAAAGAGTTGTTAATAATCGCGGGAGGAGTACAAAAGTTGTGATGCGGGAGCTGTAAAAAACAAAATTCGCTCCCCTGTAAATTCCCAGTAGGAAGTGGTGAGCGGGGGCAGTTCTTTCTACTATGCTAAAGTCGGTCTGAGCTTATACAGTGAAGATCATACAGTAAGAGCCTAGTAAAAAAACAAAAAAACGGAGCATACACTTAAAGGTTGTTTTGGTCCGGTGTTGGGGGTTCTTCTTCTGTTGAAAGCCGCAAATTCAGATCCAGTCGTGGTCAAGGTCCTGGAGAGGAAGCTTCATCAGAGATAGTTGTAGTTGGAGAGGCCGAAGGTGAAGCAGGTCCAGCCACAAACTGAAGAGATTTTATCTGTTGTCTTAACGCCTCGCATTCATCCTTGGTCCATTGTTGTTCTCCCCGGTGTTGAATGGTGATTTTTGTTATGGATAAGACTTGAGCTGAGAGGGATCTAAGTTGAATTTGCAGGTGTTTCACTGTGTTAACCAGCTCCTCATGCTCTTCCACTGAGATGACGCACTGATTTCCTGGGTTCCTTCTCATTTTGTTGATTTTCCTTGCACTGTCTGTCTGTATTATGCGAGAGTCTGTATCTGTGCTCGAAGGAGAGTTAGAGTCTGCTATGTTCTGTGGAGTATGGAGCAGGCCTACGAAATTTTCCATATATCCGTTGATATGCTCCATCACCTTTGCTAGATTCAAAGGACCAATCTGATTTCCCATTTTCGGATGAACACATGAGTTGTATCCATACCCTCTGTTGTTCCTGGTAGTGCTTGCATTATCAGAATTCAATGCATAGTATGCCCAAGGAGTCATGTTGAGCGAGTTCCTCCCACTCCATGTCTTGTTACCACGATCTGGAGAAGCCATAGGAATGTCGCAATGACCTCCCACGTCGAGGGAGATGGATATAATGTGCAAAGTGACACGCGCTGAGGTGAGGTGAAATAGTCTGTAGGTCTGGTTGCATGTGCCAAGGTGGCGAGAGGTGAGGTGAAGCAGCCTATAGGCCCAGTTACATGCGCCAGGTGTGCCAAGTGACAGGGTCATAGAAGAGGTGTTATGACGAGAGGCGTTTGCGTCCCAGGTCATAATCAAAGTCCATGTGTCGCGTTGAGTGAGCAAGTTTGTTGACTGCCAAGTGCCAAGATCCTGTAGAATACGTGACTGGTTCATGGGATGGGTCTGCTTTGTGTGAGTCCATTGACTACTAGCGAACCTAGCTCTAGAGCGATAGCCAGGTTTGCTTGGATATTGGTCATTTGATTGTTGCGTCTGAAGACTACATCAATTGGAAATTAACTAACCAAGTAATGGGTGATATATAAAAAACAAGCATCCTAGATACTTGGGAAAACAACTATAGTGAGTGGTCTATAAAAAAACAAGCTTCTTGGATACTTGGAAAAAAACTATATCATCTTAGTACTTGTTTTTTGACAAGTTAGGTCAAGCTTGTTGCCAATATACCATCTAGGACCATGTTCAAATTTTCACAGAAACACAATTCAAACAGAAACAGAAACTATGTTCATATTCTCAACAAAATAAAGAGAAGAAACATGGGAACTCTTAAATCTAGGGAAACATAACAAATAGAGAGAAATTCATAAAATGGTCTCTACTCTTGATTTTTTACTATTGTTTTCCAATAAACTTGTTGTAAAAGATGGAAAAAAATATGCACTTGGAATCTGCATATTTATCAATGTTGGGAATTTAGCCATTACGGTTTTACTCTTCTTCTATTACCTCTTATTTCCCCTTTGGGCCTTGAGGTTTACGGGTTTAGTATTTTACTCTTGGACTTTCTTTTGGTTGGTAACGGGTTACTCCTAGGTTCGGCCCAGGCACCAGTTGGCAGTGACCATATTTTGTTAGTCCAAGACCCCGCTCGCAGAGGAGGACCCCGCTCGCAGAGGAGGACCCCACTCGCGGCTCTGCGCTAAGGCTCGACCATAGTGGCAATTTGCAAACTCACATATCTTATTGGTGTAGCGGCGGCTTCAGAGAGGTGCTTACTAATTTTGTATTTGCTTAAAGCCTTCCTTTATATGTTCTACTGCTGATATTTATGTCAAAGTTGTGAAGAAACTCAGGGTTTATATCCTTCTTATTATTCTGGTACCTAGAGTTTCCATTGACTAATATGAATAAATGTGTGATAGATTCTCTTTAGCTTATGATCAGTGATTCTCGCGTTTCCATGTGTATCTCAAATCATTTTTGGCTTGTACACAGCAATGACTTCAAGGTTTAGAGTCTCTTCTCTATCATATATCGTATACCAATGTAACAATCCCATTTCAATATTTAAATGGTTGCTAGCAACAACCCTCTCACTACTCTGTCAAAAAAAAACAACCTTCTCACTACTATTTGCAAGGTCTGACTTTGATTCACATTCTAATTCCATCTCATATGTTTTAACTGCTTCTCCTTCTTGCAATCTGTCATTGTGGTCTTGTTGTCCAAGTTTCTCACAGAGTGCTCTTCTTAGTTTCCTATAGTAAAAGTTGCTCTCTTGTAAAAATATGTCACCGTCCTTGTAGTTGAAATCATAATGTGAATAAACATGGAACAATGACTCAGTTATCAGAGGGTCTAAACCACAAACACCGAGGAGGCTTCATAGCTGCTCAAAATTAATTTCAGGGCAATTACATCCCATTTTCCTTCACTTAAAGCCTTCTTTTATCTGTTCTACTGTTGATATTTATGTCAAAGTTGTGAAGAAACTCAGGGTTTATATCCTTCTTGTTGTTCTGGTACCTAGAGTTTCCATTGACTAATATGAATAACTGTGTGATAGATTCTCTTTATCTTATGAGCCTATTATGAGCAACATGCAAGCAGTTTCACAAAAACTACTACTTTTAGCAGTTTACTTTTCAGGGCTTACATGTTTCTGAACACAGATTTGGGTTCCTTGTAGAAAATCAAGTCCAATGAGACTACTTTCATCAACATGCGAGATGTTATTTTTACCAATGTCTATTTTTAGATGTGCTATGATTGGTAGACCATAGTAGTCTCACTGTGGTTACCTTCTTTTTCAGTCTTTTTTTCTCTTTCTTCTTTTT
>ML781797.1:385804-401746 GCA_009831015.1 Picea engelmannii
CAGTTCTTGCCAAAAATTGCTTGTGAAAGTTGGGTCTCGATCAGAAACAATAGAGTTTGGCATGCCATGAAGCTTGAAGACCTGGTCCATGAAAATTTGGGCCACCGTGGATGCAGTAAATGGGTGGTGAAGAGCACAAAAATTAGCATATTTGGAAAGACGATCCACCACCACCATTATCACTGATTTATTCCCTGATTTGGGTAAGCCTGTAATAAAAGCCGTAGATATATCCTTCCAAATATCAGGGGGAATTGGAAGCGGTTGGAGTGTGCCTGGAGATTTGATTGTTTCTCCCTTGTTGTGTTGGCATACCTCACATTCAGCCACAAACTTACGAATGTCCTGTTTCATACCATCCCTGAAAAAGGAATGTTTAACTCTGTCATATGTTTTGGTGAACCCTATGTGCGAGTTAGGACCTTAACAGTAATTTTCCCCTGTCTCTCTCATTTTCACAGACCAAGTTTTAAATTTTCCCCCCTTCAGCTTGTAAAATCATTTTCGTTTTCCCCCCTTTGTGTTTAAAGTGCTTCGGTCTCCTTGTTTTCCCAGCCCCTATCCATTCGTCCAAGTCTTGGTTTACACAGGCCGCAGCCGCGGGCCCAAAGCGCGACACTCAGAGCGGTCTGTTCTGGACCCGAATCAAGCAAAAAGGGAGGTTCAGTTTTCAACGGCGGAAATTCCATGTGGAGTACAGATTAGCGGCTCGCAAGCATTCGAAATGTTAAAAGTTGCGCGAAGTATAGCGTCGGAGAAAAAGGCCCAAAGAGAGCATGAGTTGTTGATCTTTAAAGGGACAGGTGGCAGTTGATCCAAGTGTTCGGGGAAATAAGCTTCAGGAGTTTCGAAGTGAGAAGTGTGTGGAATTCCCGAAGTGTTGAAGCTCGAACTCCCGAAATAATTTGAGCCATCAAAAGCTGAGGATGCGTGGATGTAGATCCCTCGCTTCGGAGTTCGACGCTCCAGAGAATTGTGGGAATTAAACATTACAAAGTCCCAAAGTGCCCAAAGTCCCGAAGGCCCAAAGTGAATCTGAGTCGTTGATTAGTAAGAGCCACGTGTCGTCAAATCCATAGCTCCAGGTAAATGGGCATGGAGGAAGACGAGGAGTTGTGTGGTGCTAGATCTAGAGCTCTGGAGGAAAGCGAAGGAGGAAAAGGCCCAAAGACCCGAAGGAGATCCCGATCGTTGATCGAGGAGGGATCAGAAGGGCCGTTGATCTGGTTGAAGCGGTCAAAGTCCTGAAGCAGGAGCAGAACCGTTGATTGAAGAGGACGTGCGTCAGTAGATCGACAGCGTCAGGTAAAAGCATAGAAGGTAAGCGAGATTTGAGTTTGGATTTTCCCAAAGCCTGGAGGCCCGAAGTGGATCTCATCCATCAAAATCCAAGAGCCACACGTCATCAAATCCTTAGCTCCGAAGGTTTTGCTTGGGGCAAATATAGTTTGAAGTTTGAAAGGTTCGAAGCCCGAATCGTGAAGCAGATCTCGGCCATTGATTTGAAAAGGGAAGATCTGATCCATCAATCTAAAAGGCGCCAGAGCTGGGTAGTTGATCAGGAAGCCTAATCTCAGATCACAAGATCAATGGTCGCGCTCCATTGCGGGGTCGAAAGGTGCGCAAATTTTTAAATTTTCAAGGGCAGGCTGCAATCGGAACTGTGGTTTTTAGAAAGGGGCACATGGCGGTTCATGGTGAATTGAGGGGACAAAAGAGGTTTTCTTTCAAACCACCCTTGGTCGCACCTGCAATCATGCAATTGC
Organism: Picea engelmannii; assembly: GCA_009831015.1. NCBI lineage: Eukaryota > Viridiplantae > Streptophyta > Pinopsida > Pinales > Pinaceae > Picea > Picea engelmannii. The sequence goes on from ML781797.1 coordinate 387,571, forward strand.
GTAGGTTCATAGCCCTAGGTCACATTGAAGAAGGAGCGATGGAGCGGAGTTGCACCAAAGGCTAAAAGCGCCCATATTGGTCACATAAGAAGATCTGCATGTCCTCAAGGCACTGGGATTGACTCAAACAATTCTTGGGCATCGCCTAGAACATTCATGGGTGTGAGGCCTCATCCCAATCCCGAGGAAGGTAGTTAATGGAAATGGGGGCAGTAGTTGAGATCTCATCTCACCCCATAAATGGAAAGCATATTGAGAATGTCCATGGGGGGAGATTGTCAATCCGAAGTTTCCCGAGGGATGAATTTTCCTGCAAAGCACATAACTAAGTTGGGCTCGCATTTGACATAAGAAGGCCTACACAGGCTGACAGACTAGGCGTCGACTGGAAAATTTGAATGCAGGGGTCCGATCACATTCCTGGTGGTTGCAATATTTTTAGTATATATAAGCAGTTTTGATATTTTGTTAAGGTCGAATGGTTGAGCTAGGCTCCTTGTTATTGTAATATTTTGATGAAGAACATTGGTTCTCTGGTTATGTACTTGATTTGATATTTCTTGATTAATCTAAGTCAGCTTTCTTACTCCATCTTATTTGCCTCTGATATTGAGAGATTTCATGAATGATTGATTCACATGGATTGTTGTAACTGTATTATGATGAACGTTTGAGTATAGTGTTGTTATGATTTCTTTCATTTTCCTTGAAGTTTGAATCCAAGAGGATCTTGTGTTTGAGTTTTTCCTCCTTAGGATGCTTGAAGACCTGATGTTCATTGCAAACCTCTACACCTTTCTCACCAAATTATTCCTTCTACTCACCTTTACTCCAACTTACTGACTGAAGTTAATCCAAGACCTCAATTGCTTGTGTATGCTAGTCCAGATTTCTGAGTTAGAACATTATTTTCATTGAGTCTTCTCCATTTGACCTCTTAAAACTCAATTACACTCAAATAAATTGATGGGTACTGGGCTTGCCTTCTATGCAATCTGAAGGTGACTTCTAGTGCTAACATTTCTGGCATCGTTGTCAGGGAGAGAATTGAAGACTTTTCCCTGGGATAGAACAACAAAGAAGCTTTGATTCTGAAGGTGCATCAAATATTAGTACCATTGAAGATTGCATCTTGCACTTGGAAACTCCATTGTTTCGACTCCACTATTTCAGTTGTGACTCCGAAAGGCAGACACACGAGGTCTACTCCATAGCTGCCTCTAGCCACACTTGAAGCTAACCCAGAGAAAATTATCAGAAAAGGAAAAACCACTTAGGAAGGTACTTCAACTGTTGTACCAAGTGATCTTGGTAATCTTCTTAATCCCTCTTTACAAACTCCAATAGCTACTTCTTATTCTCCTATTATACCGTTTACTGGAGTTTCAAGAAATTTAAATTTTGGGAGTTTTCCTGTTGATTTCTCCCCTCCTATTCTTGGTTTGGAAGGAGAGAGTTTTGACACCCCTATCTCCCCTGAAGTTGTGAAGTGGTTTAGACCCGGGAACTTAGAAGGATTTCCCACTCCAGGCTTTACCACTCCTCCCCCTATTAGAGTTGTTGCAGTTACAGAAGGGGAAACCTTTGTTCCCTCTAGCCCCTCATATTTATCTCCTAACACTCAGCCTTTTCCTTTTTCTCCCAGAAGCACAGCCCCAGTCTCACCTGTCCAAACTCCATCTCCTCCTGGTTCTCCTCCAGTTCTAGTCCAAATGGCAGGTGCTAATTCTCCTAGGAACAGGATGGCTGAGATATTGGCTGCTAGATACACCCCTCTAATTTTACCTCAGCCTATGAATGCTCTCTAAGCCACATACTACCTTAAGTACATGCCCCAATTCACAGGGGAGGGAGACATGACTGCAGAAGAGCACCTTGCATCCTTTTATAGATTTGCAGAGATTCAAGTCATCGAAAATGAAGATGTGTGGATGAGAGTTTTTGTATAGGACCTTGATGGTGATGTCGGGGATTGGTTTAAGGACTTGCCTCCTCGATCTATTGACGAGATTGTTGCTCTAGATGATTCATTCTTAAGACATTGGGGGAATAAAAAATATCTCCTTTATTATATTACAGAATTCGGGGCACTTAAGAGAGAAGAGGGGGAATATGTTTCAGACTTCTCGAAAAGATTTAATAAGATGTATAAAAAGATTCCCGCTAAAATTAAACCTACAGAAACCTCCGCCAAGATGACTTATGCTAGTGCTTTTGATCCTGATTTTTGCCTCCTGTTGAGAGAAAGAAGAGCTACCTCCTTGGCTCATATGCAAGATGTATCCCTTGAAGTAGAATCCAATATATTGGCAGCTGACAAGGTTAGGAGTAAGGTTGATAGAGACAGAAGAAAAGGCAGGTCTTAAACTCTGACTTCTAGTTCCTCTACTGCCCCCCCTCAAATGGATGAAGTAACCAAGCTACTAAAATCACTTTCTGCTAAAGTGGAAAGGTTGGAATTGGAAGGAAAGCAGAGCTATAGGAATCCCCCAAATGCTGATAATAGGGGTAGTTTCAAAAGACCAACTAATGCCCCTCGGACCATCCAAAGAGATCAAAGAAGCATGGACAGAGATGATCAAAAAATCCAAACTCCTCTCCAAAATAACCTGGTTACTGATGAAGATGAAGAGGAAGAAGATACTGATCCTGAGATCCATTGCCTTGGAGTTACCTCTTTGTCCCCTCATTTAACTCGGTCTACATACGAAGAGGCCCTCATGAGTAATAAAATGAATGAGCTGAGCAAAGGAGAAAAGACCAGCAACGATCCTAATAGATATAATCTCCGATCCAAGAAGAAATAAGGAAAGTCTGACATGCCCGAGCGGCCTGCTAGAGCTGAGAAACCTTATAGAGATATAGCAGACAACAACAAAGAAAGGAAATCATAGAGCCCCCCACCAATGGTAAAAAGTCTTATCCTAGAGGTGAAGGAGATTATGAGGCTTCCCTCCCCTTATAGCTTTGAGCATGAGATTCAAAAGATTAGAATCCCTGTACCCCTCTCAGAGTTAGTCAAGCATGAGGATTTCGAAAGGTGCCTATCCAAAAAAATTCAGCCCGAACCTATGTCTCACTCCACAAACTCAGTTAACCTCCAAGATGAAAGGTCAGTTGTCATATTAGGGCCTTTGGTAGAGGATAGAGACGACTCCTCCCCTCCCTTCTACACTTCATTTAACATCCATGATAAGGTGTTGCATAACTGCTTGATGGATTCAGGGGCATCTCACAATCTTATGACAAAGATTGTCATGGAAGAGCTCAGGTTGGAGGTTACAAAAGCCTACCACGACCTGTATTCTTTTGACTCCAGGACGGTGAAGTGCCTTGGGGTTATCAAGGACTTGGTCGTTTCTCTGTTCCAGCTACCAATGAAGAGTGTGGTCATGGATATCGTAGTGGTTGATGTTCTTCCTAAGTTCGGGATGCTCTTGTCTAGATCTTAGATAAAGAGACTGGGGGGAACCTTGCAGATGGACCTTTCATACGCCACCATTCCTGTGTTCGGGGGTGAACAAAGGAAACTTTACAGGGAAGCGCAGCTCGCGTACATCATCAGTGATGAAGCAAACCCCACCAACAATCCTATTTTTTCTTTTGACACTGATTTGGGATCCAACATACTGCAGCTCACTGATGCTCCTGAAACTCCTCTTGAAATAAGAAAGCAACCCATTACTTTTTGTGAAATCGCTCCTCCAACTACCTCTGTTTGGAAGATGTTCTTTGACGGAGTCTATTCTAAAGAATGTGTTGGTGTTGGAGTGGTCTTTGTTTCACCTTGTCAAGAAACTATACCTTTGTCCTACAAACTAGAATTTGAAACTACCAACAATGTGGCAGAGTATGAAGCTCTTGTTTTGGGTTTAAGGGCTACAAAAGAAATGGGGATTGAAGAGCTATCAATATTTGGGGATGAAAAACTAATTATTCATCAGATCAAAAATATTTATCAAGCCAAGCACCCTAGGCTTAAGACTTACAGAAATGAAGTATGGGACCTAGTTGACAGTTTCTTCCTAGCTTTCAAAATTTCATTTATTCCAAGAGAGGAGAATACCATGTCTGATTCTTTGGTTGTCTCAACAAGCCATTTCAGAGTCACATTGCCAGCCAAACTAAAATATGATGTAGAGGTGAAATATAGACCCTCTATACCGGACAATGTCCAGCATTGGAAGGTTTTTAAGGATGATAATGAGATCAAAAAGTTTCTTGAGTCTATTGATGAGTTCTTTGCTTTACATATTGATCAGGATCATGATTATGAAAGTAACCCTCATGCTGATGTATTTTTAAATAAAATTGCCAATCACCATATTGTTCAGCTGCCTAGTAACCATATTCCAAAGGGACCAGTTCCTTTAGAAAGGTTGTTTGATGGGAATGATGTGGCAGTAAAGTTTAAAGGTTCAACTGATGATGCCGATGTAACTGAGTACAATATTGGTACAGAAGAGGATCCCAAATTTGTCAAGTTGTCCAGGAGCTTGTCAAGAGAGCAAAGGGTTGAATATGTTGAACTGTTAAAAGAGTTTGATGATGTGTTTGCCTGGACATATGAAGATCTCAGAACATACGACACAAGTATCATTGAGCACAAGATCCCATTGAAGGAAGAGTCCAAGCCATTTAGGTAGAAGTTGAGACAAATAAATCCTATGTTGTTTCCCATTATGGAGAAAGAGGTAAAAAATATTTTGGATGCCCAGATTATCATTCCTTTGAGGTATTCTGAATGGGTGGCCAACTTGGTCCTAGTGAGAAAGAAGAATGGAGAAATCAGACTATGTGTCGATTTCCGAAATTTGAACAAAAGTTCTAAAAAGGACAACTACCCCTTACCAAAGATGGAACACACATTACAGAGGGCGACAGGTGCATCTAGGATGTCCATGATTGATGGATTTTCTAGCTATAATCAGGTCCCTGTCTTGCCTGAAGATAGAGATAAGACAACCTTTACCACTCCTTGGGGTACATTCATGTATGCTAAGATGCCCTTTGGGTTGATGAATGCAGGAACGACCTTTCAGCGAGCCATGGACATAGCCTTTATTGGAGAGAAGGACAAGTTTGTGGTCATTTATTTGGATGACATAACAATGTTCTCACAATTTGATAAAGAACATTATGGTCATTTGAAAAGGGTCTTCTTGACATGCAGAAAATTTGGTCTCTCTTTAAATCCCCAAAAGTTATTATTTGCCATGAAAGAGGGGAAATTGTTAGGACACATTGTATCATCCGAGGGAGTAAATATTGATCCAAGCAGGGTAGAAGATATCCAAACTTTGTCATTCCCTAGATCCAAGAAAGAAGTCCAGTCTTTCTTGGGGAAAATTAATTTTTTGAGAAGGTTTGTTTCAAATTTTGTTGAGTTGGTAAAGTTTATCACAACCATGTTGAGGAAAGGGGATGAGATCAAATGGACTGTTGAATCTCGCAACTCTTTTGATCAAATAAATAAGGCCTTGACTGAAGCACCTGTGCTCATCAGACCTGCTTACTCCAAGGATTTTCTGATTTTCTCATTTGTTTCATTTGACACAGTAGCAGTTGTTTTATTGCAGAAGAATGTTGAAGGGTTAGAGCAACCCATTTCCTTTTCCAGTAGAGCACTAAGAGATGTTGAAATAAAGTATGACATCATGGAAAAGCAAGCCTATGCTTTGGTCAAAGCTCTTAGAGCTTTCAGATTTTATGTGTTGCATTCAAAATTCATTGCATATGTCCCTTCAACTTCTGTGAAGGAGATCCTCATCTAGCCTGACATAGACAGAAGAAGGAGCAAGTGGATTTCCAAGATCCTTGAATTTGATCTCGAGATAAAGCCCGCCAAATTGGTTAAAGGCCAAGGTTTAGCTAGGTTGTTGGTTGAATCTAATTGCAAAGTTTTGGGGGTCCATTTCATCAACAGTTGTTGAGAAAATCAGCAAGTTGAGTTGTCTGATGAAGGTTCTCAAGTCAGCCCTCCATTGGCAAGATGCACTTGGCACAAGGACATTATATTTTTCCTACAGAAGTTGCAGCCTCTTGATGGTATGGAAAAGAACAAGGTGAGAGGTTTGAAGCTCAAATCAATTAAACAGTCTCTTATTGATTAAGTTTTATATTGGAAAGACCATTTATGAGTGCTTTTGAGATGTCTAGACCCACAGGAAGCCCAAATGATTATGTATGATTTTCATGACAGTTTATGTGGGGGGCATCACTTCTGGAGAACCACAACCTACAAGATTCTCAGGGCTGGGTATTTTTGGCCTAGTCTCTTCACTTATGTCTGTGCAAAGATAAGGTCTTGTGTCAAGTGTCAGAAATTCTCTAGAAAGCGACAACTCAAGTCTTTTCCATTGAAACCTATGGTAGCTTCATGTCCCTTTCAGCGATGGGGCCTAGATTTTGTTGGGGAAAATCATTCTTCTTCAAGTGGTCAACATAGATGGATCTTGACTGCCACATAATACTTTACTAAATGGATAGAAGCCATCCCCACAAGAAATGCTTCCCACATGGTAATCATTGGTTTTCTTGAGGATATTATAGCAAGATTTGGTTTTCCAAACAAAATTGTCACTGATAATGCTGCATCTTTCAAGTTTGAATTATTGATTAAGTTTTGTGAATAGTTTGGAATCACATTGATTCACTCTACTCCTTACTACCCCCAAGGGAATGGACTGGCAGAGTCCTCTAACAAGAGCCTTATGAAGATCATCAAAAGACTGTTAGAGGACAACAAGAAGGCATGGGATTCAAAGCCATGAGTGGCTTCCCATGTCATTGTAAATATCATTTTTCTTTTGTTTTCGGTTTTTATAAGTGACTCCATAACCCTACAACTAAGGCACTGGAACTACTTGTTCCTGGTAACTCGCAAGGAGCATGCCATCCCCTGTGGAGCCAAATATTATCACATGAACTTGTCATAGTCCTGTGGGTTTGTGGTTTCTACCTGAGTCTATAATTTTACCTTGTCTCACTCCTTTTCACAGACAAAGTCTTAAATTCCCCCCCCTTCGGCTTGTAAAATCGTTTTCGTTTGCCCCCCTCTGTGTTTAAAGTGCCTCGGTCTCCTTGTTTTCCTAGCCCCTATCCATTCGTCCAAGTCTTGGTTTACATAGGCCGCAGTCGTGGACTCAAAGCGCAACACTCAGAGCGGATTGTTGTTAAGGCATGTCCATACAGAGCCTTACAAAACATAAATCTAAATAAAAGAAAATATGTATATATGTATATTCATAATTACTTAACTGAACTACAATTGTCTAAATAAACGTTGTTGAGCTAGATTATTGTAATTAAAGGATTTCACAAACATTTAATTGGATTATTATCTTTTATAAAATGAATAGTCTTGTTGATTGGATTGGATGCATACAAGAATTACTATAGGTGTGATAGTTATTGTCATTAGTACATGCATGAGACTTGTATGTGCTAGCCACACATGTATTTCTTGCACATGTACACTAGTATGTATGAGTTTTCTTTGGCTTACTTACTGATAATGTTGTTTATTGGATATGAATGTGTGAACCATGTGTCATTTCCCTTGTATTATAAATTACTTTAACTTCGGGACAAAGTTTCTTGAAGGGTGGGTGTATGTAACAACCCTAATTAATTATTTAATTATCACGATTAAATATTTGTTTAATAAATATTAGTTTAATAAATTATTAATTTAGATTTTTTTTTAAGGCTTGTTTTATAATATAATTGTATTGGTAGATGGACCCATTTATGGTGGGGGGGATAAGGTGGTTGAGGCTTAATGGGGGGATCTTTGGGTTGAGTAATATTTTTCATATTAGGAAAGGTGAGAGAAATTGGAGAAGGGAAGGAGAAGGGAGGAGGCAGTTTGGGACTGTGTATATGTTTTGCATCTGTTTTGTGCTTACAGCTGACTTGAGGAGTCTCGCAGGGGGCACGTGTTGCTGGGAATTTTGGGCTCGGGGGCCAGTAAACCATAAGGAATCCTGGGGCTAGGGAGTCGGATAGGCTTTTCCTAGCTGGCTAGGAGGTTAATCAGTTTGGGCAGAGCTTCAGTTTGGGCATAGCTTCAAAACAACATCAATTTGAGGTAGATATGTTTCATTATCATTATTATGTTGTTGTTGTTCATTATTGTTATGTTGTTCATTATTATTATGCAGAACATGTTGTCCATTATGTTGTTCTTTTATTTTATTTTGTTGAATATTGTTATTATGTTGAATAGTGAACTGAAAAGAAAATATGATAAAAATTCTATATTTAGATTTATGTTTTGTAAGGCTATGTATGGACATGCCTTTACATACGTTCTAGACCTTAATCAAGAAAAAAGGCAGGTTCAGTTTTCAACGGTGGGAATTCCATGTGGAGTTCAGATTAGCGACTCACATGCGTTCAAAATCTTAAAAGTTGTGCGAAGTATAGCGCCGGAGCAAAAGGCCCGAAGAGAGCATGAGTCGTTGATCTTTAAAGGGACAGGTGGCAGTTGATCCAAGTGTTCGGGGAAATAAGCTTCAGGATTTTCGAAGTGAGAAGTGTGTGGAATTCCTAAAGTGCTAAAGCCCAAACTCCCGAAATAATCTGAGCCATCAAAAGCTAAGGATGCGTGGAGGCAGATCCCTCGCTTCGGAGTTCGACGCTCCAGAGAATTGTGGGAGTTAAACATTGAAAAGTCCCAAAGTGCCCGAAGTCCCGAAGGCCCGAAGTGAATCTGATCCATTTATCAACCAGAGCCATGTGTCATCAGATCCATAGCTCCGAGTAAAAGCGCATGGAGGAAGACGAGGAGCCAGATCTAGAACTCCGGAGGAAAGCAAAGGAGGAAAAGGCCCGAAGACCCAAAGGAGATATCGATCGTTGATCGAGGAGGGAGCAGAAGGGTCATTGATCTAGTTGAATGGGTCAAAGTCCCGAAGAAGGAGCATAACCGTTGATTGAAGAGGACGTGCGTCAGTAGATCGACAGCTTCGGGTAAAAGCACAGAAGGTAAGCGAGATTTGAGTTTGGATTTTCCCGGATCCTGGAGGCCCGAAGTGGATCTCGGTCGTCCAAATCCAAGATCCATGCGTCATCAAATCCTTAGCTCTGGAGGTTTTTCTTGGGGCAAATATACTTTGAAGTTTGAAAGGTCCGAAGCCCGAATCGTGAAGCAGATCTTGGCCGTCAATTTGAAAAGGGAAGATCTGATCCATCAATCTAAAAGGCACCAGAGCTGGGTCGTTGATCAGGAAGCCTCATCTCAGATCATAAGATCAATGGTCATGCTCCATTGCGGGGTCGGAAGGTGCACACGTTTGTAAATTTTCAAGGGCAAGCCACAATCGGAACCGTGGTTTTTAGAAAGGGACGCATGGCAGTTCATGGTGAATTGCGGGGACAAAAGAGGTTTGCTTTCAAACCACCCTTGGTCGTGCCCACAATCACGCAATTGTGTAGGGTCATAGCCCTAGGTCACATTGAAGAAGTAGTGATGGAGAGGAGCTGCACCAAAGGCCGAAAGCTCACGTATTGGTCACAGAAGAAGCTCTGCATGGCCTCGAGGCATCAAGATTGACTCGAAGAAGTCTTGGGCACTGCTTGGAACATTCATGGGTGTCAGGCTTCCTCCTGATCCCGATGAAGGTAGTTAATGGAAATGGGGGCGACATTTGAGACCTCGTCTCACCCATAAATGGAAAGCATACTGAGAATGGTCGTGGCGGGAGATTGTCAATCCGAAGTTTCCCAAGGGACTAATTTTCCTACAAAGCACATAACTAAGTTGGGCTCGCGTCTGACATAAGAAGGCCTGCACAGGCTGATAGAGTAGGTGTCGACTGGAAATTTTGAATGCAAGGGTCCGATCACTTTCTGGTGGTTGCAACATTTTTAGTATATATAGGCAGTTTTGATATTATGTTAAGGTCGAATGGTTGAGCTAGGCTCCCTGCTATTGTAATATTTTGATGAAGAACATTGGTTCTCTGGTTATGTACTTGATTTGAGATTTCTTGATTAATCTAAGTCAGCTTTCTTACTCCATCTTATTTGCCTCTGATATTGAGAGAGTTTATGAATGACTGATTCACATGGATTGTTGTAACTGTATTATGATGAATGTTTGATTATAGTGTTGTTATGATTTCTTTCATTTTCCTTGAAATTTGAATCCAAGAGGATCTTGTGTTTGAGTTTTTCCTCCTTAGGCTACTTGAAAACCTGATGTCCATAGCAGACCTCTACACCTTTCTCACCAAAGTCTTCCTTCTACTCACCTTTACTCCAACTTACTGACTGAAGTTAATCCAAGACCTCAATTGCTTGTGCATTCTAGTCTAGATTTTTGAGTTAGAACGTTATTTTCATTGAGTCTTCTCCATTTGACCTCTTAAAATTAAATTACACTCACATAAACTGATGGGTACTAGGCTTACCTTCTATGCAATCTGAAGGTGACTTCTAGTGCTAACACAACTCATTTACATAATATCGGCAAGATTTTCAAAATCTTCAAAAAGATGTGGGTACTCTACTTGCATAGCATCCTCATGCTCCCATGTCACGTCCTCAGGACCGTACCAGGTCCACTGGACCTTTACAATCCCTATGGCTCGATTCCGGAGCTACTTGCTCTTCATATCCAATATGTGCAACAGATGCACTTGCAAGGCGCCTTCTTGTTCCACCTAAATCACATTCCAAACAATCAGATGATTAGGATCAGGTACATACTTCTTGAGTAATGAAACATGAAATACATTATGAACAATCATTGATGCAGGCAATGCAAGCATATAAGCAACTAGTCCAATCCTTTCTAGGATTTCAAATGGTCCACAATATCTGGCTGGCAACTTGGAACAGTTTCCCAGCTTCAGGGAACTTCTGTTGGCTTTTACTTTCAAGAAAACATGATCACCCACTTTAAACTCCCTGTGGTTTCTGTTCTTATCAACGTAACTTTTCTGCCTATCTTGGGTAGCCTTCAAATTCTGCTTAATCTTCAGCATTTGCTCTTCCATTTCCTTAAGAAACTCTGGCCCAACCACTGCCCTATCAGCTAGGTTATCCCATCTTACTAGGGTGTTGCACTTTCTGAGATAAAGTGCTTCAAATGGGCTCATCTTCAGTGATGCTTGATACCCATTGTTGTAAGCAAATTCTACCAATTGTAGGTAGTCTTCCCATTTAAATGGTTTTTCCATCACATACATCTTTAGCATGTCCTCTATCACTTGGTTCACCCTTTTTGTTTGCCCATCAGACTCAGGATGATAGGCTGTGTTGAAGTTCAGATTCATTCTGAACCCTTTGAATAACCCTTTCCATAACTTTGAGGTAAATTTTGGGTCTCTGTCAGACACAGTTGTCTTGCGAATATCGTTCAATCATGGTACTTCCTTCATATAGATATCAACAACATTAGCTGCCTTGTGAGTGGTTTTCAATGGAATAAAATGGGCAGCTTTTGTAATCTTATCCACCACCACCATGATGGAATCATGTTGCTTGCCGGTTCTGGGCAATCATGTGATGAAATCTAGTGTCACCACTTCCCACTTCCACTCAGGAATGGGCAATGTTTGTAGCAACCCAACTGGGTACCTATGTTCAGCCTTGACCCTTTGACATTCTAAGCATTTAGCTATGTACTCTGTAATTTCTTTCTTCATGCTTGGCCAAAAGTAATGGCTCTTGACTGTTGCCATTGTTTTTTGATATCCTGGGTGTCCTACATAAGGCACATTATGCATCTCTTTTAAAATCGTTCTCCTCAATTCCGGAGAATCAGGTACATAGACTCTGTTTTTGTACCGAAGGATTCCATCAATTCCCAATTCATAATCCTCAACATTTTGCTGCATTTTACCTTGCTGCAATTTTGTTACTAAGTCCATGTACTGCAAATCTAAATTTGCATCCTCAGAGATTCTGCCTTGAAGTTACGTCTAATGCATGCTGATTTTTATAGCATGCAGTTCATGCACTCTCCTGCTGAGTGCATCAACCACTTTGTTCTCCTTTCCTTTGATATGCTTGATATCAAAGTCATACCTTGAATTCCAACCATCTACTCTGCCTAGCATTCAAGGTTGGTTGATCAAACAAATACTTCAGACCGTTATGGTTTGTCCTCAGTTCAAACCTCTTTCCCATGAGGTAGTGCCTCCACTTCTTCAAATCATGCACTATGGCTGCCAACTCCAAATCGTGAGTGGTGTAGAGCCTCTCATGCTCTTTCAATTTTCTAGACTCAAAACATATCACAAACCCAATTTGACTAAGGACTCCACCTAGTCCTTCTTTACATGCATCTGTGCATACAATGAAGTCTTCATTTGGATCTGCAATCCTCATAATTGGAGCACTGGTTAACAGTTGCTTCAATTGCTAGAAGCTTCTTTCACATTCTTCTGTCCATTGAAATTTCTTCCCCTTCTTTTGCAAGGAAGTGATGGAGTGAGCTATTCTCGAAAACCCTGCAATGAACTTTCTGTAGTAACTAGCTAGACCCATGAAGGATCTGACTTTTGTCACATTCTTAGGTGTTGTCCACCCTTTAATGGCCTCAATTTTTTCAGGGTCCATTGTTATCCCTTCTTCAGATATGATATGCACCAAACAGTGAATTATGTTTTGATAAAACGAGCACTTTCTCAATTTGGCATACAAATAATACTCCCTTAGCACCTGCAACACCATCCTCAGATGATGTTCATGCTCTTCCTTTGACTTGGAATACACCAGGATGTCATCCAAAAAGACTATGACAAACTCGTCTAGATATTTTCCGAATACACCATTTATTAGGCACATGAAGACAACGGGTGCATTTGATAACCCAAATGGCACCACTATGAATTCATAATGATCATACCTTGTTTTGAAGGCGGTCTTGTTGATGTATTCATCATTTATTCTTACCTGATGGTACCCTGACCTGAGATCTATTTTTGAAAATATATTAGCATCATTCAACTAATCAAAGAGATCATCGATCCTTGGCAAAGGATACTTGTTCTTTATAGTAACTTTATTCAACTATCTGAAATCGATGCACAATCTCAATGTCCCATCTTTCTTCTTCATGAACAAGACCGGGGCACCCCAAGGTGACACACTTGGGTGTATATAGCCCTTCTTCAGAAGTTCTTCAAGCTGCATTTGCAACTCCTTCAGTTCAGGTGTACTCATTCTATAAGGACTCTTTGACACTGGAGCTGCTCTAGACATTAAATTTATTGAGAAATCAATATCTCTCTTTGGAGGTATTCCTAGTACCTCCTTGAAGACACCTTCAAAACCTTCCAGGATTTCATGATCCTCCAAATTTGACACCTTATCCTTAGATGCTTCCTCCATATGGGTTGCAAATATTTGACAGCCTTTCCTGTAGCATTTCTTCAGCTGCATTGATGAAATTTCTCTGATAGTCACTGCCCTAGGAATTCCTTGGACTATTCTCTGATTTCCTTCCTCATCTAGGAAAGTGAATGCCTTGTTACGACAGTCTAAGATGGCATGGTGTTGGTCTAACCAATCCATACCAATTAGGTAGTCATAAGATCCTAAAGGAAAGAATTTCAAATCTGCACATGTGCTCAATCCATTCATGTCCATAAGACATGACTTAACCATCTCATTGACTTTTCTTTTGGCTCCAGTAACCAGCTGCACCAACCAATATTTTCCATGCTTGTTTCTTGGCAATTGCAAACTTTCCACCATCTTAGGATCTATATAACTATGACTAGATCCTGAATCAATTAAAATAGTAATGGCATGGTTATTTATCATACCTTCAACTTCAATCATGTGTGATTAAAACTCAGCTTGCTTGTTGTCCAAGGCTTCATAGATCCTTGGTATTCTATTATCCATGTTGTTATCACTAAAATTTCGTCCGCACAGGGCGACAAGAACTCCGCATCGTCAACACAGAAAAACAGTCATTCATGGCACAAGGATTAACTCCACAGCACAACAAAAGGGTCAAAACTATGCAAAATGGCCAAAAAATTAAAAAGCGTTATGCACCCACTGGGCGCGCGTGCGCGCGCGCGCAACATCTTCGTATCTGGAGCGCATATGCGCGGCTGTGGGGTACAAAACCCGCGCGCCTGCCAAACGGCGCATTTATGAAGCTGGTCGGCCTCCCAACCACTAATGGATCGGCTCCCAAGTCGATTTG
>ML781797.1:412636-465554 GCA_009831015.1 Picea engelmannii
CTCTTTTGCCTCACCGATTCTGAGTCTGGTAACAATGATATATCTGTTCTCTTGCTCACCTTTTAGGTTTTGATAGTGTATTTTTTGAATGCTGCAATATTTGGTGGAACATTGTATCATAGGTTGGACATGATTCTCGAGGAGACGTAACTATATTGCCCACTCTTGTGATCAACAACAGACAGTATAGAGGTGGGCCTTCATCTACGTGGGATTCTTATTTTTGGAAGTGCATTAATATTTTATTCTAACTCTTTTTATAACTGGCAGGAAAATTGGACAAAATTGCTATTGTAAAGGCAATATGTGCAGGTTTTGAAGAAACAACTGAGCCAGCTGTTTGCTTGAGCGAAGGTGAGCCATTTCACAATGTGGCTATCTCTTTAGAGTTTTGGCTTGAGCATACAGAATGGATGTTTAAAATGGGAACTATTTACTTTATGCAGACATACAGACAAATGAATGTTTGGAAAATAATGGTGGGTGCTGGCAAGATACAAGAGCAAATATCACTGCATGCAAGGTACATGGTTGACACATTGAGCCAGACTTGGATTATTTCCAAGTTATTACAAGTCGACTTTTCTCATTAATCAGATTACAATTACTAATATTTAGAATGCATTGTGCATTTGTTTCTATAAAAGGATACTTTTCGAGGGCGAGTTTGTGAATGTCCCATCGTCAATGGGGTGAAGTTTCAAGGTGATGGATACAGTTATTGTGAAGGTAAGTTTGCTTCATTTATCATTGTTGGTTGCTACATTTTTTTCTCCAATGGTGTTGGTTGTTACATTTATCATCATCGGTCATTACATTTTTATCATCCTAGTATTTGAGCCAGCATAAGTTTTGCTAAGTAATTATTTCTAATTTATTTTCTTTCGTTGCCTTCTCTGAAGAATGCTTTCTGTGTTTACTTCTCAAATTCAGCCGTTTGGAAATAAGTAGAGGAATCCTTTTACTATGCAGAAGTTTTCTTCTTCTTCCTCCTCTACTTCCACCTCTGTTTCCAATCTGGTCCCCGGGGCTTCCTCTTGGCCCTCTCATTCTGTACATACTTATGACGATGAATAGCCCTTTATCATGTTGTATCCATCATTAAGCTTTTGCCTATTTCTCTTATTCAATACTTTATTTTATTTTATTTTTTCTTTTAGCTTTGTCTCCCAAACCTGCACCATATAGTGCTAAAGCCCTAAAACACAAGTGCAATTTTAGAGGAATTAAGAGGGGTTGTTGATTGTCATCACAAAACACCCTCACTCTCTTTAGGCTGGCTCTCCTCAGGTACAAGGGGGGTTTCCCTAGGAAAATGTATGATCAACTTTAGAATTAAGATGGATGGGTGGACCAAGACTAGTGCCTAACCAAATTAGGGCAAATGAAGTCAAAGGATCAAGAAGTTAAAGGGCTGTTCTTCTTATGAGATAAGGACAAAACAGAGTTGGGATGAACAAGCTACAACTATCTTTACTTTGCTGTTATAAAATACAGAAAATTTACTTGGGGGGAGCCCTAATGAAGGAGAACCTCTAAAACATGCATGAGGGTGTGCCTATCAATGGAAATGTAAACTTGCAATGACTCGAATTGAGAAGAAAGATGCAACATTAACATTTCCAGCAATAAACAACAAATATATCTGTTAGAGGGAAATCACCCACAATTAAACACTTCTAAAGGGAATAGTATTACTCGGAATATAGCCCTTCAAAACATATTTCTTTGCAAGAAATTTCCAGCATTCACATTCAACGAGTTTCGATCCAAAATATTTGCCTCACTTTATGACAAGAACTCTTAACTTCACATTGCCTTCAATAGATATTCAAGTAGGCTCCCAAAGAGGTCCTCTTCCCCCTTGGCATGCCCTTCAAAGATAGCCTCAAAACACTCAAAGCTTATCCCTATGTGCAAGGTGTTCTCCACCATGTACATTCATCAATCTCACTATTCTCAAATAACCAAAATGCTCAAGCAACAAAGGTGGGGTGTCTCTCAAAGAGTTGGTCAAAATGCAGTGAGGGTTTCAAGGAGACAGATTTGCAACCACCATAACTCCCTCTATATTTGCAGAATTTTTATTATGATTCTGCATACATTGGCACTGATCTGGCAACAATCTGGGCACTCTATCAAAAGATATCTGCTCATGAGCTAGGACGCCTCTCCATTACAGCTATCAAACTCCTCCAAAAGTGGATTTTATAGATAAGTGTGCAAGCAACGGTCCATTAGTAGTTATAACAACTCCTCAAACATGGGGCAACCTCAGCATGTGTGCCAATAAGATGTGGGACACTCCTCAAATCATGCTAACCAATCCCACATAAAGTGGATCTACATAGATATGAGTGTAAAGTGGGCAATGGTTGCAAAAATAACTCCTTAAAATAAGTAAGCCCTCAAAGCATGTGCATGAAACCTGCATTATGGTCAAATCAAATTCATTATCAAGTGTCCCAAGGCATAGATCCATGTGCAAACAACCAACCCTCCTCAATCCAAGGGCCCAAAAGAGTGGATGACCTAGGAGAATGTGAATGGAGGGTGGCATGCCATCAACACATCCAAAACCAAGGGCAAAAGAAAGAGGGCGTTCTAGAAGAATGTGCACAATTGGAGCACTCCTAAAGAAAGCATTAAATCATCTGCAACCAATCATCGAGGATCCCAAGGCAAGTAATCTAGAGTGGAGTGCTCCTTAAGAATAGATCTCGACCATCTAATGCAAAACCATTTTTGAAGGCATGTGCCCTAGGGATATGTGCCCTAGAGTGAGGTCACACTATCTCAAGGAGTATCTAATCAAGCTATGAGCAATAATATGCCATGAAACCTAGGAAAACCATGTAAGCACACCAAACCACCAATTCACAACATCAAGGAGCAACAAATAACCATTTTCTCTTAGGAAAACCCTTAGTTGATGGGTATTCCTTCCATGAATGCACTAGGGGTTAATCAAGAGTGCATTATGCTTAGCAAAACCCCATGAAGGCACCAAATGCTCCACATGTGCAAAATGCAAACCTCCATCAAAAAGTGATGATCCATAAACCAATATGTATCAAAGTGCCAACACCTTGGCTCCAAAGCCAAAAATCCTCCAAATGCAGCTTCCTTGGGCAGGGGTTTCAACCTGGGATAATCCTTATGCTAAATCGGTTGGAGCCCAAAACCCAACTCCCAATGTAGATCAAAGACACAAATATGAGAAAAGCAATTGGGAATTTAGCGAGTGGCACCCCCAACAAAAATTCGTTTTCAAGTTTTTCAATGAAGGAAAAGATGACAATTGGACCATTAATGCATGTAGAGCATGAAATTTGCCACCCAGCGTTATATGAGATGTGAGAACATATTGCGCCATCGCTTATATATTCTAGAATTAGACATGAAATTGCCCAATTTTCCGTCATCTCCTAAGAAGCCAAGGACAAGCTTGCAGGTTCATCAAGAGAAATTGAAAGAGCTCATGTTGGTAGCAAAAGTTCAACAACAAAAGATGGCGGACTGTTTCTAGTTCTATGACATGCCCATATTTCTAGATCTAGTGAAGGTCTTCATGCCTTATTGGGATAATATCATACTACTTTCAGTAGAAAAGAAAAATCCATGGCAAAATTTTGGGATCTACAAAAATCCCCAAAGTTGAAGTCATCCTAGATTTCATTCATGCATTGTGGTAGAACTGTATGACAAAGGCTTTGCAATCATTGAAGCTCTTGGGGTGAAGACAATCTAGGTTGACCAGGAAGTAGTTGCTGAAGTGTTCCAAATTCCTTCCCAAACTATGCATATGATTCTGATGGAGCAGACATGTTTGCAAGAATTGATTATGGGTAAAAGCCAGGATTCACAAGTGGTGCCACTTTGGCAAATCTTATGACTGGAATTCCAATCACTAGAAAGCAAGTTTCCAAGGTAGTGATGTCAACAACATCATTGATTTGTTGTCACAAGCTTTTGGAAGAAAAGAAACGACCAAAGTGTCGATAAACTTGGTTTACCAGCTATACTTTATATGTGGTAATGGCAAATGCTTGTATTTGGGCAGTGGGATTGTAGTGAGCTGAATTGTCAACTCTGATAGTTAAAAAGAGGTGAAACTAAGACTTTTTCATGTATTCCTACATGTTTTGAATTCTGTTCTAGATATACAAACCACCTGTTTTTAAAGAACTTCTATAAAAACCCAAGTACACCCATCTACTTCTAGCTTGCTATGTTGAGGTGGCGGAAAGTATGAAATCTATATTATGACAAAATTGAAGATGGTGTAGCATGTTTGATGAAAGGGTGCACTATACCCAAATTCTTTGATGTTTCCAGAGGAGCAATTAAGAGCCTATGAGATTGGTTTGAGTGTGAAACATATTCTTCTGTTAGAATTTATGGATTTCTAGGTAGCCCTACATTGGTGTCCATGTATGTGAGACACAGTAGTGCAGGGATAAATTTGCAGGCAAAATTGTTAGAATTCACTCTAGATCCTCTACCTCATGGTTTCTAACATGGTATCAGAGTTAGTGTGGATTTTTCTTCCACTATCCAGCACTCTTTAATTTTTCAGATTTGAAATTAGGGTTTCAGCTTTGTTTCAAGGGTGCTACAAATCTGAAAGTAGGGTTTTTCAGCAYCCCTTTTTGGACAGCAATCAGTTTTTTAGGGTTTTTAACTATTATTTTSAATGCACCCCTCCTTKTTTGTCTTTCTTGGGTTTTTGGTGAATTTAAGGAAGTTTGCTGTGATTTTGATCYCTTCTTAAGGGCAGGACATTTTTTYCCCTTTAATTCAGCCACAAGTTGCTGCTGATCTGCACTGGTATTGTGACATGATACATCTATGGATGGAAAATGCCTTTTTCTCACCTTAATGGTGCTAACTATCATGCATGGGATGTTTAGATGACAGCTCTACTCCRYGGTAAAGGTTTATGGATGTATTTGGAGATTCCACTTCCCGTTGAAACTGATGACAACTATGATCTCGTATGTTTGAAGAAGGATGAAGCTCTTGGATCCATTACTCTATACGTGGAACCCAATCTTKTCCATCACACAAACAACAAAAGTGTAATGCAAGTTTCGGATAGTTTCCAYACCTTATTTGGCATAGTGAACACCACTCAAATTAATAKACTTGAAACAGAGCTCTCCAACCTCAAAATGGCAGATTTTGCCACTGTCGAGGAGTACATTTCTAGGTTCAAGAATTTGAAAGCTGGCAATGTTAGAGGTGGTGGTAAAGGTAAAATGGATTCTGAATATATTAATATTGTTCTTAATAACCTCTCTCCTGCATTCCCCTTTTCCTTCCAAATCTGGCTTCTCCTACTTTGGGAGCAAGGAAAATTTTAGGGGCTAAATTTCGCCTATGGGCTAATTTTCCATGTTTTTGCCCAAAAATGATTCGCCCAAATTCTATAGGATAAAATTATTTTACTCTAAATATAGCCAAAATTTTCTAGAAACTATAGGAATTTGAATATTTTTTCAAAAATATTGCCAAACATTTTATAATTTTTATTTCAAGAATTAGGAATATTCACAAAGATTTATACACTTTAAGATAAGTATGGTCCTTAAACTTTTCCTTGTTTGAGAGATGTATTTTGTAATCTTATCTAGCATCGAGTCATCTTGAGAAACTTGGGTGAACTATCTCCTTGGGAGCATGCCCACACTAAGGCTACTCCCTCATGCATGCATGAGCCTTAGACACTTCGAGCTTTTCAAAAGAAGAGGCCAATATGCTTGTAATGCCATAAGGAGGGACATCTGTTCAAGAATTGCCATTTCTAATGTCTAAAGATCGAAGATATTGCTTGACAAACAACTGGAAATGATGATCTCTTTGAAGATAATGCTGGTGAGTCTACACACTTGGCTGTGCACACCACTCTTTGATCTTTCACCTTCACTCAAGAATGGATTGCAGAGTTTGGGGCTATTATAATATGACAAAGCATTGACAACTCCTCTTCGATTATAGTGATTAGCATAAAGGTTAGTAGGTGACTATTGGTGATAACTCCACTTTTCTAGTCTCTGGTTGTGGTACTGTTCAACTTGATAATGTTCAGTACAAAGATGTTCGCCATGTTCCTGGAGTGGGACCCAATCTTCTCTCTTTTTATTGCACTACTCACACCAATAAAAAGGTGGAATTTTGGCTACATAGATGGGTTGTTAAAGACAACGATGACAACTTCAAGGTTGTTTCTCTGGATATTGTGATGAAACCGAACAGATGTAGAACTGAACACATGTACAAGTTGGTTGGGGAAGTCTTCTCTTCCTTTAGCTTCAAATGAGGTCATTGTAATGGTGGCCAATGTAGATGATGAAAATAAGCTATGGCACAGTTTTGTCTTGGTTGCACCAACTATGGATCCTTAAGGCACATGAGTCCTCTTCACCTTGTTGAAGGCCTTCTACAAATCAACCCTCCCAGTGGTGTTTGTGAGGGATGTGTGATGGGTAAGCATCATTTAGAGTCTTTTCAAAGGACAACTCAAGACGGGCCTCTAAACCCCTTGAGTTAATACACAATGATATTGTGGTCCCATGGCCACTTCTTCTTTTGGGGGAGCCAAGTACTTCCTTATCTTTATAGATGATTTTTCATTGTTTTCTATGGGTCTACACCATTAAATTCAAGAATGAAGTGTTTTTCAAATTTTGGGAGTTTAAAAACCTTGTTGAAGCTCAATGTAAGCAAAAGATCAAGTGTCTTTGGTTTGATGGGGGAAGAGAATACATTAATAATGCCTTTCGTTAGTTTCTTTGCTCTCATGGCATTTGTTGGCAACACATTGTTCCTTATATTCCTCAACAAAATGGTGTGGTTGAGCAAAAGAATAGGGTTATCATGGAAATGGCCCATTGTATGCTTCACTCTTGGAACATAAAGATTTCCTTATGGGGTGAAGCATTTATCTATGTAGCATTTGTTATCAATTGCACACCTACTCATGTCGTTTCCAATTTGACTCCTTATGAGTGCTTGCTTGGATAGGGGTCTTGTATTTCACATTTCAGGATTTTTCGATTAGGTGCATGGGTCTACCAACCTCATGGAAGGCACACTATATTACTTGTCTAGTATACTCCTCGCCAAGTTATGGTTGGCTACAATGAATCTTTTCTGGGGGTATTGCCTTTATGACCCCGTCACTAGTCGTTTGACTAAGCATCTTGAGGCTATCATTGATGAGCCTATTCCTCATGGTCCATGAGGATCTTGTTCGTCACTTCTTTCTAGTGATGATTATCAACATGTCTCTAAGGACCATGTTTCTTCTTCTTCAACAGATTTACTTCTTGATGACTCTCAACTTGTTGTAGTGGATCTTACCATGTATTCATAGAGTCTTGGTGCACCCATGGGTACCTTTTTGAGCTCTTCTTTTGCGCAGTCATTAGAGATTTATGGGCCTACTTGCTCAATTATCCCCTCTTCTATCCTTGAGGTCTTTTCCAACCTATTACCCCTCATTTTGCATGAGGATGACTACATTTTTTCACCAAATTGTCCCAACATTTGAGTTGATCTCGTGCATGTTTTGAGACGATGTTTGAGCTTACTATCTCATGATCGATTGTGCCTTCGTGAGGATTGTTATTATGTATCATGATGAGCCAAAAGTTGTGGGCATGTATTTTATGTATTTTCACTAGACCATGCTTAGTGATCTATGTAAAGTATTTTTTTACTTAGGCTATTTCTCTAGACCCTTGTGGTTTGTCATGGTCTATCCTCTTAGTCCCCATTTCAAGGCTAGTCTTACCCTTATGACTCGTTCAAACCATCTCTTAGAGGTCATTCATGGTCGAGGTGGGTGTGCAAGAATCTTGGGGTGGATCTATTAGGACACATGACTTAGAGTACCCCTCAGTTTTTTCACTTTACCAATTTCTAAAAGTTGTGCTATTGTATTATAAAGGTTTTCACACCTAGAAGCACACTTCTTCTTTATCCTAAGCATGGATCTATGTATGTATGTCACACTTTTTCCTAGGTGATTTTCTCCCTAGCACTTTTGGGTTATATAACATGTATTTGGCACTTGAGATCATGTAGAACACCTCCATGAGGGGCGTCTACATATTTTTATGCACTTGAATCTTGGAGGACTGCTCCCTTCAACACCTTGGAGCTTTTGAGATAGGTTTTCATGCATGAGGAGTTGCTAGAGGGTGACACATCACCCCTTATGGAGCGCTCCACCGCATGACACATATGGAGGTAGGTGTCGCCATTCTTGAGGAGCCGTCCACCTTGTTGAGGCCATTGGAGCATATCCTTGGATCATGGGAATTGTTTTGGGCCTTCTTTTCCTTAGAGGTAATGGGTAGCATGGATCAAAGGAGTGGTTATGCCTTGGAGGACTCACACATGACCATTGGAGCATCTTTAGGAGAGCTGTCCACCTCTTTGAGTCCCCACGTGCCAAACGTGTGACCTAGAGGGCCTTGCATGCCAACCATTTTTCTCATTTGAGGGGTTGATCTTGCTTTGAGGAGTTTGTTGAGGTGGTTTCCTTGCTTGGAGGAGGAATGTTGGAGCTCCTTGACCCATCTTCATCTTAATTTTGGTGGAGATGTCCTCCTCCCAGAAGACTTTTTACATGTAGCATAACTACCTCATTTGTTTATGTATTGTTTGACCTTGTCCTCATTAGTTAGTTGGAGGATAAGAGTTTTTTGTGATCTCCTTGGCTAGATATAAGGATTTATCCCTAGAAAATATTATTGTATTGAGAGGGTTGTTGAGCCTCAAATCTATATAAGAGGCCCTCCTCGACCATTTTTCATGTTGTTGGAATACTTGCGAAAGCTTTGCTTGAATATCAAGCATTGAGGCAATTTGGGTTCTTGTTCAAGGTCTTCTCTCTTGGCTACAATTTTGGTGCTTGAAGTTGGATGTTGATGTCAATTCTTCTACATAGGCAAGAATAGCATATTCAATCCATTTGAAGGGTAAAGTCTACCACTTGAAGGAGTTTAGCATGTGTGGTAACACCTCTTCTCTCCTTTGTTATCTTAGTTGTGTTAATTGATAGCTTGCTTTATATATCTTCTAGGAATTTTAGCAAGTTTATTGGTCTCAATTACTGGGTTATAGTTGGATGTGCTAGTTGAAGGTGGATCCTTTTGGACCCCTTCTTTGTAGAGTTTTACATTAATTTCAAGCTAGATTAGAGTGGAGGTTACTGAGTCTTTTATAGCCTTACTCCCATTTTCTAATCCTTACGAAAATAGGCCATTTAGAAGAAGTCTTTCTTGACCCCATAAGCCCTAGGATTTTAGCACTAGTTTCTCCCATCAACCACCAAATATTTAAAAAATTCAAAATTCTTTTCCTTTTTGTTGTTTACTTGAAATCTAAAGGGAATTACTGCTTATGTTATAGTTGCTTTTACATCTAGACTTGTTTATCTCAATTAGGAATTGTTTCAAGGTCCTTATATTAAAACGATGGGAGAGGTGGAGCGCTCTTCAAAGATCATGATCAAGTGCCAAAACCATGCCAACCTTAAAATCCTAGGTCTCTCTGTCAAAACATCAGGTAGTATGCATGAAATCCACATGGAAAGAGGGTGAGCACTCTGTGAAAATCATTGTCTATTGCATTAATTATCATCATAGGAGCATGATAGACACTTCAAATACTAGGGTGCTCTTCCACAAGAGTCATATCTCAACATATAATATCAATACAAGGACTCCATACAACTGTTCAAGGAATGGTGCCATGATGCCATGATAGCTCAAGTGAGACAAAGTGCAAGCATTGTTATCAAATATGATGATCAGTGAAGAAAAGGTATGTAATATGAAAGGTACCAATAGATGGGCCATCCACCAGCGCCAAAGAGCATGTCACCACTATACATATGAGCATCAAGTGCAACCATGAAGAGAGAACTAGGTACCAAGATGATCCATCACATAGGTCACTGAACCAATGTGTAACATTCCATACAACACCATGATGAAGTAAGAGGATCTATAATCATCAATCTGCCCAACCAAAATGCACCATCTCCAAGCAAAAATAGGTATACACCTTAGGTCCATCAACATCCCAACATGTCATTCTGAAAATCCTGTCATGTGATGAAAATCACAGGTTTACCACTCATACAATATGAGGGGCAACAAGGTCCAATCCTCTTCCTAGTGTAACTACTAGACTTTATGGATACTAATCAATTATAAGTTAATCAAAATTGTGAAAGTTGGCAAATGAGCAGGATTTTGTTAAATTTATAACGGAGAATATTTTTTGGATCAAGTGAGCTTTAAGATTGATTTACACACTAAGAAATTGAAATAATCATAGTCATATCAATGTTACTAGATTTAGAACTAGAACCAACCAAGGTGTTAGATTGAGAGTATTTTTTGGATCAAGTGAGCTCTAAGATTGACTTACAACACTAAGAAATTGAAATAATCATAGTCATATCAATGTTATCAGAATCGGAATCGACCAAGGGTTAGATCGAGATCAGACCAAAACTAGCCAAGAGTCAGACCAAGATCATAGGAAAATCTGGTTTAAGAATCGGTTGACAAAATCTATTAAATATGCATTATTTAAAAAATATGTATATATTTGTGTACCACTATTAGACTCCATTCAGTCACTTCGATTGGAGAGAAGGTAGAATCCAATTTTGAAGTCACCAAAATGCTCCAAATGGGTTCTACTTATTAGTTCAGAAAATGAAGACCATTGTGACAATAGGAGAGACATCTAATGAGGAGGGGACTAACCAATAGGTTGAACCATCGACACCTACAACAATGCTCGACATGAAATTTCTCTCCCCTATCCATGGAAGGAGATGAAAATAGTTCAAGGGAAGCTGCAAAAGGGTTATTTAGGTTGATCCGTTAGCCATTACCACACATGGCATGCCAGTGCTAGGTGAGCCCTTAGTTTTGCTTTTGATAGTATGATCCTAGAGATGGTTTAGGACTTGGATGACAAGAACTCGCCATTGGAACCACTTATTACCATTTGTCCATGCAACATACTCAACGTGTTGAGGCTCACATGAGCGTATGTCGAGTGAAGTGGATGAATTTTACTCTACCTTCTAGTCTCCATCCATATTTGTTGCTTGCCAAGTATTCTAAAGAGAAGGCGCTTGTACTGAGAAAATCCTATCATTGCACTTATGAGCATAAGGCAGAGTTAGAGACAAGACTTCAACCTATGGAAGTATAAGAGGAGAGACAACTAGCAGAAAAGATAAGTATTGTCGAAGCTACATTTCAAAGGGTTAAAGAAGGAATAGATAGCCTATCTATTTGTGTTGACTCTAGTTTTCAGTTTTGGAATCAGTTATAGAATGTTCTTGAAGTGTGAGAGAAAGACCAATAGATCAAGCTATGGGAATGCCAGATAACATTATAAAAGAAACAAGGATTGAAGGAATTACCTTTAGTAGTGAGGACAGAGAACATGAAGCAAGTGACTGCATTAAGTAAACTAGATTGCTGCAACCTACACCGAGCAACAAAAACTAATTGCAAATATTATACATTACTAGGATTAAGCACAAAAGAAATACACCAAGTTTTGCGAACGACAACAATTATCAATTGATGCAATGATGGCATCATAGAATTAAATACCGGTTAAAGAAACAACTAACCTGGCATGGGTAGAGAAATTTCAAATAGATATGCAGAAGGTTCAAGTTGTCTACGATGAAGTTATTCAGAACTTTCAATAGTGTACTGGGGTTTTGAATAAGGATCTTCCTTCTTTGATACCCTTTTTGTAGAAGTGAACTTGATTGTCTTGAGGTGAGACAAAGCTAGTGATTGGGGCCTATTGGTCCCCATTTTGCAAAGGTTTTAGTAACGCGTCAAACTTCCTTGCATGCATTACTTTTCTCACACACTAGACTACTCAATGTGTCAGAGTTTGTAGTGTGCCTGGCTTGTTAGTGCATTCTACTTGATAGCACTAGACCCCATGTGCTAGTCTGTAGATAGTTGTAATTGTTGGTGTTTTGTAGCTTCGGGTAGCTATTCTCACATGGCCTTGGTGTCGGGCATGTGAGAATCTTTGTTGACACCCACATTGCACTTTTGTTTTGGTGAAAACCCCTTTGGATTGAAGCTCGGGGATTCATGGGCTTGTTGATGGGCTTGTGTTGGGGCTTCACACCCACATGTGTGAATAAACAATTCTAATTTAATGTTGAGTTTAGTGAAGGGCTCCTTAGAGAAAGCTAAGGGCTTCTAAACTCACTTTGGACTCCTATAAAATGAGAGGAGAGGAGAGATTGTAACATCTCATTGTGACATTATGGAGTTAACATAAGTGAGTGAGCACTTGTGCTAAGGAGCTTGGAAATTTCAGCAAGGAAAATTTTACACTTTGGCAAATTTGGCCTAGGGTTTCTTGGACTTTCTGTTTTCTGTTTTTCAGCCAAGGAGGAAGATCATACATGTGAGCTCACATGTGTGACAGGAGAGAGAAAAGCAGCCACACGCATGAGAAGAAGGTACATGCAGCACATGTGGGAGAAACCAATCCATACAGGTTGCACGTGTGGGAAAAAATCAGGCCGCACATGTGAGGGAAGAAAAGTAGGCTGCATGTGCTGCACATATGGAATTTCTGGGCAGTTGCAGGTCCATACAGGCTGATGTCAGCGGTTCGTACAGTCCGTACGGATGATGTCGACAGGCCGTACAGGTGTGCTGGAGCAGATTTGTAAGTTGGGGAATTTTCCTGGGATAATTTGCTGAATTTGTAATTTGTGCAAGAGGACTGTTTTGTCCTCAGATTTGGTGATTTGTGGTTTGCCGAGNTAATATTGTTCTTAATAACCTCTCTCCTGCATTCCCCTTTTCCTTCCAAATCTGGCTTCTCCTACTTTGGGAGCAAGGAAAATTTTAGGGGCTAAATTTCGCCTATGGGCTAATTTTCCATGTTTTTGCCCAAAAATGATTCGTCCAAATTCTATAGGATAAAATTATTTTACTCTAAATATAGCCAAAATTTTCTAGAAACTATAGGAATTTGAATATTTTTTCAAAAATATTGCCAAACATTTTATAATTTTTACTTCAAGAATTAGGAATATTCGCAAAGATCATAAGCACAAATATTATACATTACTAGGATTAAGCACAAAAGAAATACACCAAGTTTTGCGAACTATAACAATTATCAATTGATGCAATGATGGCATCATAGAATCAAATACCAGTCAAAGAAACAACTAACCTGGCATGGGTAGAGAAATTTCAAATAGATATGCAGAAAGTTCAAGTTGTCTACGATGAAGTTATTCAGAGCTTTCAATAGTGTACTGGGGTTTTGAATAAGGATCTTCCTTCTTTGATACCCTTTTTGTAGAAGTGAACTTGATTGTCTTGAGGTGAGACAAAGCTAGTGATTGGGGCCTATTGGTCCCCATTTTGCAAAGGTTTTAGTAACACGTCAAACTTCCTTGCATGCATTACTTTTCTCACACACTAGACTACTCAATGTGTCGGAGTTTGTAGTGTGCCTGGCTTGTTAGCGCATTCTACTTGATAGCACTAGACCCCATGTGCTAGTCTGTAGATAGTTGTAATTGTTGGTGTTTTGTAGCTTCGGGTAGCTATTCTCACATGGCCTTGGTGTCGGGCATGTGAGAATCTTCGTTGACACCCACATTGCATTTTTGTTTTGGTGAAAACCCCTTTGGATTGAAGCTCGGGGATTCATGGGCTTGTTGATGGGCTTGTGTTGGGGCTTCACACCCACATGTGTGAATAAACAATTCTAATTTAATGTTGAGTTTAGTGAAGGGCTCCTTAGAGAAAGCTAAGGGCTTCTAAACTCACTTTGGACTCCTATAAAAGGAGAGGAGAGGAGAGATTGTAACATCTCATTGTGACATTATGGAGTTAACATAAGTGAGTGGGCACTTGTGCTAAGGAGCTTGGAAATTTCAGCAAGGAAAATTTTACACTTTGGCAAATTTGGCCTAGGGTTTCTTGGACTTTCTGTTTTTCAGCCAAGGAGGAAGATCATTCATGTGAGCTCACATGTGTGACAGGAGAGAGAAAAGCTGATGCAGGAGCATCTCTCCATGCAGCCAGCCAGCCAGCCAGCCACGTCAACGCGCATGCATTCATATGCTGAAAGAGAGGCGCAGCCTCATTTAAATTTGAATTGAATGTAATTAAATGTCTTAGGCTGGTGAGCCATGGAAGCCGTGCCTTTGAGCAGGCGTTAGGTAGATCGGCCTTTATTGTAGATCGGCTAAGATCTAGATCCGATTCTGGACTAGACAGCCATTGATTGTAATTGATTAGGGTAGGTGAACCTGGAGGGAAGCGCTAAGAGCCCTCAGGTAAAAGAGACTTGAGATCTCATTTAGAGTTAGACGAGTTAGAGTGGAGAAGAGCTAGAGAGAGCTCAGGGAACACCTTTGTAAAAATACAGGCATTTGCCATTTTTAATACAAACAGAAGCAGTTTTTCCTGCATATGTTTTGTCTTATATGCATGTCTGTGGGTGTTCATTATATGCTGTATTGGTGTGTTGTTATCATACCATTGCAGGGAGTGTGTTTGATTTCAGGTTGAGGATCTTTGAGGTTTCATGTCTGGAGGGCATGACAGAGTGTTGCAGACTCTGAATATCGGTGCAGGATGCACTTCTGAACTCTGAGGAGTCAGACAAGGATGTGCTGAGGCACAGGAACTGAGAATCAACAACTCAGGAGAAGGAAGACCTTTGAGGTTGCTGAACACCTCAGAAGGCAAGGCTGTGTAGCTGAAACACAGTTGCAGACAGAACTTTGCTGTAAGTTCTGTAGAGCTCTGCCAGGAGGGCATTGAGCGTAAGCACAAGGTGCAGTTGGAGGGACTCTACTGTGAGTTCAGACAGAAGACAGAATCTATGAGGAGTTCTGTAGAGCTCTGCCAGGTGGGCATTGAGCGTGTATACAGTGGTGCACAGAGGAAGAAGAACTCTGCTGAGAGTTTCAAAGAAGAACCAGAATCACTAAGGATTCTGTGAGAGCTCTGCCAGGTGGGCATTGAGCGAAGTGCATAAGTGCACAGGAGAGCAGAACTGCTGAACGTTCTGTGGAGAAGGAACTCTGCCAGAAGGGCATCGAGGCCTTGTGCAGGTAGGCACAAAAGAGGAGAGAACTCTTTTAGTTCTGTGTCGTGAAGGGAGAGTCCACTGAAGGACCTCCATTGGGTTGCTAAATACCCAGAAGTACTCAAGAAGAGGCTTGAGCAGAAGGATAGCCAAGAGGGCATCCATTTCATTCTCCATCTGAGGGAGATGAAGTACAAAAATCCCCAAGAGGGTCTGAGCGTTTGAAAAGCTCAGGAGAAACAGCGCGGTGCATGTGCAAAGACTACAGGAGGTAGAGATCGGATCTTCACAGATTTGAAGAGAAGCTTAGGAGGAACAATGCTTTTACGCGCATCGGCAAAGCTCAGGTTCGAGGAGCTCGTAGAGAGAGGCGGCAAAGGCCGAGACCTTTGAAAGATTTAAATTCTCCCAAGTCTGGGACAAAAGCGCGCAGGGAGCTTAGGAGGAGCAGCGTCAGCCGTCAGATAGGCGGAAGGAAAAGATCTGGACCGTTGAAGAATTTACGTCCGGGAGGGGCTCAGGAGGAGCCTGCAGGAAGAGGAGACCGACAGTCGTCGGATCTCACGAAGGAATCCCGTAAGTCGTCGGATCGGGAGAAGCTGCGCAGAGGTTAAGCGCAGGAGTAGGCGCGTAGGAAGCTCAGGAAGGAGCATAGTAGCCATTGGATCGACTGATAGGATCTGGGCCGTTGATCTTCAAGTCCAAGGAGCAGCCGGAGGAGAGCACCCAAGGAGAACAGATCTAGGTCGTCAGATCTGGGGCAGATACCCGACAGTCGTCGGATCTGCAAGAAGCTGCGAGGGAGTTAAGTCCTCGTGAGCAGGAGAAGAAATCCCGACGAGAGGAGGCATCGGGATATCGACCATGGGGAAATCGAGATTCCTGAGGTCACGAGGATCAGGACATCAACAGCCGCGAAATCTCGACAGAATCGGGACCGTCCAAGGTAGAAGGGACACGTGGCGGAGATCGAGCGCCCGTCGGCACTAAGGCGCATCAGGAAATCGACGTTCCCGTGGACAAGACATCGGGGGAAATCCAAGTGGAAACCCCGACGAGATCTGAGCCGTCCGTTCACACGGGACAGGTGTCAGGGAATTGACAAGAGTCGGTAATCGGAGAATCAGAGTTCTCGAAGTTGAGGGAAACAGGACATCGGAAGTCTCGAAATCCCGACAAGATCGGGATCGTCCGTTGGAGGGATGCGTGGCAGCGATCGAGAGCTACCGGGGAAAGCTCGACAGGAGGCTTCATCGGTAAATCGGGAATCGGGATATCGGAGATCCTGGGAGCAAAGAATTCGTGCATTAGGGAATCGCGATCCGCGAAATCCCGACAAGATCTAAACCGTTCGCTTGGAGGACGCGTGTCAGAGGATCCCGAGGAGTCGGGGATCGGCATATCGGAGTTTCCGGAGGCAAGAAACTCTTGCAGCTCGAAGTCGCGATTCGCGATATCCCGACGGAGGAGCGTGTGGGGCCACCCAGGTGCTCAGTGAAGGACAGGTGGCAGATCAAAGGTCGGGAGCCAATTGGAAGACAAAGCTGTAGTGGGAGCCAGCTGTCAGAACAACAGAGGAGGAGGACAGCGCTGAGGTGGAGGACAACTGTCAACTAAACGGAGAATCGGGATTTGGACGATCGGGAATCCCGTAGACGTTTGCATCGTGACATTGAAAACCCCGAAACCTCGACGGAGTAAGGTTGCGGTCACGAAAACTGGTCACATTGGCCAGGGCTTGTCTTGGAGGGCCAAGGCACGTCGGGGATCGGAAGATCAGGGGTTGCGAATACATGTGCATCGCGACATCACAAACCCCGAAAACCTGATAGGAGGATTGATCACGGTCTTGTGGACGCATGGTTGTATGTGTCGGAGCTGAGCCAGGAGGGCCAGGGCATGGAGAAAAGCGCTCATCGGAGAATCGGTGATCGGGAGTTTGAGGAGACAGAGGTTCGTGATATTGGAGATCGCGAAACCCCGAATCCCGATAGGGTGATACAAGGCTGCGGTCATGTGAAGACGGTCATATGGACTAGGAACACTGCCAGCAGGGCTAGCACCTAAGGTGCATCGGAGAATCGGAGATCGGGAGTTGGAGAATGCTGTGATTCTCGACAGTGAAAATGCCGAAATCCCGAAGCCCGATAAGAGTTTTCCCATGTGGAAATTGTCCACGGCAAGTGCCAGAGGCCGTGCAGAGGAAAGGAGGAAGACCTGTGGGTCGAATATTGACTAGTGATTCCATTGGAGGAATCTAAAGAGCCGCTTCGGCTCAATAGTGGGATTTTGATCGATCCTGAGAGCGGGTGAGTCGAGGAACAAGCTCGCCTGCACCAAAAGCAGCCACACGCATGAGAAGAAGGTACATGCAGCACATGTGGGAGAAACCAATCCATACAAGTTGCACGTGTAGGAAAAAATCAGGCCGCACATGTGAGGGAAGAAAAGTAGGCTGCATGTGCTGCACATATGGAATTTCTGGGCAGTTGCAGGTCCATACAGGCTGATGTCAGCGGTTCGTACAGTCTGTACGGATGATGTCGACAGGCCGTACAGGTGTGCTGGAGCAGATTTGTAAGTTGGGGAATTTTCCTGGGATAATTTGCTGAATTTGTAATTTGTGCAAGAGGACTGTTTTGTCCTCAGATTTGGTGATTTGTGGTTTGCCGAGAGGGCTGGTTTTGCCCTCAGAATTTCTGGATTTGAAAAGTTTACAGAACATAAAATTGTGTCTCATATGCATGGATGATTTATCTTTGATCTTTGTATTTCCACTGCTGTAATTTTCTGTCAAAATTTCAATGTAAAATTATTCGACGATAATAGCCCTAGGGTTTACTGTTTGGGTCACTTGGAAGTAATTTTCAGATCTGAAATTAGAGGCATAAAAATTGACAGTAATTGTCCAAAACCACTTATAACTTCTATCCAAGGGTATAAATATGTATGTAATTGGAGATATTAAAATGCATGATGATGGAATAGTATAGGATGGTAGATAGTATTGGGTCCTATTGAGGGTAATGTAGGAGGCATAAGGAGAATGTGCTGAGCTATGCTTATGAACACGAATGGAAATGGTTGTGATCTAGTTTCCCCTTTCATTTCTGTTGTATATTATGGAATGGATGCTTAGTTACTATCTCTTAACTGTTAGTGGCTAATGTATGTTTTACATTCTATCATATATTCTTGTCTCTGTAATTCCTTTCAATTTCTCGGGTGAGACCTTACACTTCCTAGGGTATTGAAAGTGTTGATACTGTTGGGTTCTATTTGTTGGTTTATTCATGAACTTAGTGTCTATCTAGAGTGTCAACAATAGGAATTCCTTTCGTTTCATCCAAAAGTCTTTTGTTTTCCGAAGATATGGTCATTTCTCTCTAGTGATTCAGCAGAGGGGTAAAAATATTGTTTTATAAAGTTTTTATTTTAATCATTGTTTTTAGAATCGGCTCAAGTCATTATCAACTTGCCAAACCAGCTGAGCGGATAGGTAGCCGATTCAAACCAACCTTCAAATCGGTTTGGTGACCAAACCAGCCAAGTCTGTGCTTTCGGTCGGTTCAATTCCAGACCCACCTGTGTGGATTGTAACTTAATAAATTGTTTTATTTTAATTAAAAAAAAATAAAAATCTAATCTATAAATCCTAAAAATTTACTGTAAATACAGCCCCCCCCTCTACTAGTCGTGCAGCTCAACCAACTTGTGCTTCTGCTAGTGCTACTACTAGTAGTGCAGTGGAAGATGTCCTGGAGGAGTCTGAGGAGCCCGAAGACTCTGAGTCGGAGGATGATTTTGTAGCTGCTGCTGATGATCCCATGTCTAGCAGTGGTGATGAGTTTGATGATTGATCATGTCGATCAATGATATGTAGTAGACCAGTAGCTTGTAGTTGTAGCATGTTTTATGGACTCTGGAGGCCATTAAAAGCCTCACTGATTATGTATTTTGTTGCTGATATGTATTGCACTCGGTGCCATTTTGATATATAAACCCTTACATGGTATATAAATGAACAAACTTTGCATATTTTGTCTCATGGTTTGGAATCATGGTTTGAGAGCTTTAAATTAATTTTTTTTCATTAAAATTTAATTATTTAATGTTTTTTAGTGAACCGAGTCATTGAAATCAGATTGGTCCAAGTCAATCCGAGTCCAAGTCGATGTCCAAGTTGATAGGTGACTGAGTCGATGTCCGAGTCCAAGTTGATAGGTGACTGAGTCGATGTCCGAGTCCAAGTTTAAAAACTATGATTTTAATATCTTCCCACTTCAATTCTGAGTTTATTTAGCATTTCAATTTGCGTATGCTCTTTGCCTTGTGCCTTGAGTGATCTTGGCAAGTAAAAAACAGATAGGAATGCTGCCTCATCCTGCTGCACTGATGAAATACTAATAGCTTGGAGCTTTTAAGTCTTTGATGCAGTTTTTTCTTTTATTTTTGATGTTCTTGGCTTGCTTGTTGTGCAGGTTCTCGATATTTGACATTTGTTCATGGTCCTTCTTGAGCTCTGTGTGTAGGTTGAGTTCTGTGTGTAGACCAAACTCCGTTGGCCTGTGAGGGTCAAACTCCTCCTTTGCCTCGGATCCTTAGTGGCTTTGCTGTTGTATGAGCTTTATTCCCAACAATGCTCAAAACTTTCAGCTACTCCCTTTTCTTTGGGTTGGTTCAAAACCTCTTCTCATGGGAGCCACCCACTCTTGGGCKCTCCACCTTGAATCTCTATTGTTTCATGTGAGTGGTGTCTTGTTCAAAGGAACCACGTAGGCTCAACCTTTTTTTAGAAACAACCATTCCCACCCTTTTTTGTATAGAGTTTGGAAAAGGCATTTTCTTTAACTTTAGAGGTCAYCCTAAGTGTGTACACATCTTCRACCAACCATGAAGTCAGCCTCAACAACACATAAAATGAGACAAACACGTGGACCAGCCATKTGTTGACACCTTGCCACTGCCACATGGGCCAGTCACTTCCTCCCAAATGGCACCTTGCCATGTGACACTGYCATCCAACAGCAACATCCGACCACTCTGGTGTGATAGTCAGAGTGTTATTTAGCTTGCTAAGGAGCCAGATCAGCATTAGTGCAAAAAGCACATTAAGTTAAATATGCATTTCATTAATTTTATTGTCATATATGAGCGAAATTGTTGGTACATCCCAAGAATATAAGTATCAAAAGAAAATTTTTAGAATATTGCAAGAATGGTGTCCATATTTGAAAGAACACCTTAGGAAAAACTTAACAAATTACTCAAAGAAAACAATCTTACAAGAAGGATCATATAAGGTGATCCAACATCAAATAGACTTCACTTCGATCATCAAGTAATGAAGCAAACATTGTGGTTACAAACACATCAACATCTTGAGTTAATACTGAACTATAACGAAGGATGCAGAGAAAGTCAATGATTTTATGTACTTTTCTGAAGAAAGTCAATGATTTTATGGTCATATATGAGTGAAATTGTGGGCACATCTGAAAGAGTACAAGTATTTAAAGAATTTTCTTACAATACTGCAAGAATGGTGTCCATATTCAAAACAACACTTGAGAACAAAATTATCCAATTTCTCGAAGAAAAAAACCATACAAGAAGGATCATTTAAGGTGATCCAACATCAAATGGACTTTACACCTCGACCAGCAAGTTATGAAGCAAACACTGTGGTTACAGGCACTTCAACATCTTGAGTAAGTACTTTGAACCAGTGTTGTATATCTCACCAATGTCTCTTCAATATTCCGATAAATTCCGAGTTAAACCCCTGTCCGATATATCCGAAATATTCCGATATATTCCGAGTTAGACCCCTGTCTTGTGACATTTTCTGAGATATTCCGATATTTTCCGCCGATGTCACCGAGAAGTTACATTCCAGACCCTCGCCAATACTTTCCCCGAGACGAG
Source organism: Picea engelmannii (assembly GCA_009831015.1). NCBI lineage: Eukaryota > Viridiplantae > Streptophyta > Pinopsida > Pinales > Pinaceae > Picea > Picea engelmannii. The sequence continues at coordinate 433,709 of ML781797.1, forward strand.
ATATACAACATTGCTTTGAACTATATGCCTCTTCCTGTTATATATGGAATAATCCATGGTTGTGTGTAATTATTGGCTCTGGTCCTAAAAAGGAAACCCGTTCAAAGTTATCTCCACATGGTTATATTACTATACGGATGCGTGTGTTCCTTGACACCACATTATCTTATCTAAAAGAAAATACTATCAAAATGATGGCACCCTGAAGTTGGAACATGAATCTTTGAGAATCAAGACCAAATTCAAGTGTCATATATATACAATAAAATAATAAGTTGAGATTTAATCATAATATCTCAAAGTGGGCCCCATCATGTTGAGAGCATCCGATAAAATGCTTGTAAGACAAGGTTTGTGCTTCAGCTATGCTTAAAGGCCAAATCATGTTGAGGAAGAGAATTGGACGGATCCAGATCCTTAAGATTTAAGATCCCAAATTATTTTACTAATTGGGTATAGCATACTCAACGTAACTCTCTTATAATAAATATTATAAGTAGTTTCGTTCTAGAGATGCTACAATAATGTGGCGTTGAAAAGAACATGTAATGTCTAGTATTATGGGAGGCTTCAATGTGATTGTAAAGATCCTACCTTTTATTCAATTACGTTATTTACAGGCTATTATAAATCCTGCCTGTTCTAAAACCCATCTTTGGTTACTTAAAAGTTTTTATAAAATTGTGTGATACCCACATGCTTTCCTTCCAGTGATTCTATGTATGATGTGTCTTTTATTCTACCAGGTAATAATTATTATTAGTTAGTACTAAGTAATTTAGCTCTATAGATGCTACAATAATCTGCAGGTTTTCAAAAGAACATGTAATATCCAGTATTATGGCAGGCTTGAATGTCATTGTAAAGATGCTACCTTTCATTCGATTACAATTTACATTATTTACGAAGTATCTGGCTATTATAAATCCCTCCTGTTGTTCTAAAATCCATATTTGGTCACTTAAAAGTGAGTAAAAATTTGTGTGATACCCATATGTTTTCCTTGCAGTGATTCGATGTAATATGAGTCTTTTATTCCACTGGGTAATTGATTTAAAAATTGGAGGAGCGTTTTGTAATTTGCATTACTCTTTTTGAAGTTACTATTTTATGCAGTGAAGACATTGATGTGAACTGCCCTTGAGGCCAATTTGATATCCTCAAATTATCTGTAAATCTAATATCCTCAAATTATCTGTAATAGCTGTTGGAATCGGAAGATGCAAGATTGGTAATGGGGGTTGCTGGCAGGATACCAAGGATGGACAAACCTATTCTGCTTGTTTGGTGAGAGCTTTTTGTTGTTTAATGAGGTTCTTCTTTCCTTGACGAGACTTGATTAGGAATTCAATGTTTACATATTACAACTTGGAAGTGAGCATTCTCACCTTTGCAGCCAACAGAGCCTAAGGGATGCCGCTGTCCTCCTGGTTTTAAGGGAGATGGCACCAATAAATGTGAAGGTATATGGGCCTCATATACAACTTTCTTTTCCTCCACTGCAATACAAATTGAAAGGTTGTTGCATTCTTATGAATGTGAGTCTGATCTTCTTTTCAGACATTGATGAGTGCAAAGAAAAACACGTATGCCAATGTTCGGAGTGCAGCTGCAAGAATACATGGGGTAGCTACGAGTGCAGCTGTGGAGATGCTTTCTTCTACATGAGGGAGCATGACACATGTATAAGTATGTTGATAACCTGTTTCTTCTCTGGATAATGATCCATCTTATATTCTGTCTAGAAATTCCTATAATTGTTTTCCATTGCATGCTTGATTTCGCAGGTAAGGTTGCGTCAGCACCAAAGGTTGGATGGACTGCTGTATGGGTTATTTTATTAGGCTTGGTTGCTGCTTCTGTTGGAGCTTATGCTGTTTATAAATACAGACTTCGGGTAAGTCAGAAGTTTGCATCATGCATGTTGTACTTTCCATTTGTTGTCTTTGGTAGAGGACTCAGTGTTCACATGTGAATTATTTTCGGGATATCAGACAAGGCCATGAAATGATATCTAAAATGGTTATCTGTGCCTCATTACTTGCAGTCATACATGGACTCGGAAATTAGAGCAATCATGGCACAGTACATGCCATTGGATAACCAAGCAGAGACTCATAATCAGCTTCATGATGATACATTATGAAGAAAGGGTCAGTTCAAGTTGTTCCATGGCTGTTGCATTGAAAATTTCTTAGGTTGATGAATCGTGGTCAAGTAGCGTTTCTAATGGATCGTCAAGTTACATTTTTACAATAGATGGTTAGCAGATAAAATCTGATTTATTGTTGTGCAGAGCTATTTATAATTACCTGCCATGTGTGGAGGGTAGCTATTACGGGCCTACTACTGAGAGCTGTTTCAGTTGCTTCTGCACATTCATTTGATAGTTCTTTGCATTTTATAGGTGTTGCTCCCAACTTATGAATGAGGATTTCATAAATTAAGTTGTACATTTAAAGGAGGTAGTCTCGAATACCTGCCGCTTTAGGTTGAGCTTTTCTGTAGTTATACACTTTTAATTTATTCTGCTCTTCAACGTGGCAGCATTTAGATCAAAGTTTTGTTCTTACCCCTATGGTCCAGACCCCATTGCATAGAAGCATATTTCAACGTTCAAAAATTCGGTGGAAATATTTGTAGAAAGGAAGCTTTGTGATTGTATGATATATCCTTGTAAATTTCGAAGTTTGTGTGTGTTGTATGGATAATTTTTTTCAATCAGTCATTGCTCTGTATATGTTTATAAGATCCTTTTATGATATAGATCCTTTAAATCAACGAGTAAAGGAATTCTTTCCAGTAGATCATTTAAGGCCGATGGAGATATTGGGAAGTGATATCTGATTTAGTTGATATGAATGATGAGTAATTTTGCCATGGACATCCAGATTCTGGGCTTATTACTGTTGATCACGTTATAACTTATTAGGCTGAATCTCTCTATTCATCGAGTGGGTAATAAACTTGTTTCTGGGATAATTTTGTCGCGCTCGACATACTAGCATGTTGAATTAAAATAATACAAAGGAATTTGTTACATTATCACGTGCCATGAAATTTCAGACACTAGCAGACCCGCTTTAAAGCTATTATATCTTCATTTGCTTCAATTCATTTGGTTAGTCTCTTGAAGAAGTAGATCAGCAGTTTGTGTCCATCTTTGCTGAATTTTGTTTTGTATTCTCATCCCTTCCACCCTCCGTGCCACAGTATGTAAATCCCGAATTGGTTGTCATTGAACTGTATCCTCTTTAATCACCTGGTTTTTATTTATTTATTTATTTTTACTTTTGGGTATATTCTCTTGAAAATATGTGTTTACATTTTGATCCTAGGAATGCTTCTTATGCATGTCAATTTCAATTTACGTTCATCTTATGTTAGCAGGTAGTGGGGGGAATCTGTATATAACACACGCTGGTACGTTGGTTGAGATTGAAGCTAAATGTTTTGAATTGTTAACCTCAATTTACTTTTTTATATATTCATATTTACATTTTTATATATTTATATTTATATTTTTTAAATTATATGTTTCTTAGATTCTATTAGATATTGTAAACAAGGGCTGTGAGCAGCTTTAGTCCCTGCATTTTAGAAAACTTAAAAAAATGAGGTGAATTTTGTACTTTTTGTCTATCTCATTGATGTAGTACTAACTGTTGAGCATCCTTACATTAATGGGCTTGAACATCTCATGGTTGAATTCAGGAATGTAATGTAGGTGAAATCAAATTTCTAAGAGACCCACCCAAGCTTTGGGTCTTTCTTGGTAAGTAACCAAAGGTGTCCAGTAGAGGAGCCGTAGTTTCAGGTTACTTGATAATAGTTTTAGAAGTGAAATACTAAATGAAATTCCTCAAACATATACAAAATAAACTGAAAAAGGAAAATCAAATCATCACACTAAGTTAAAGAGTTAGTTAATCTTTTCTTTGACAACTGAACTATGTAAACTATGTGCTGCGGTGCTGCGAGCTGTGTATATACAAAGTTTGCATATATAGCAAGAAGAGGAAAATGTAAATGCTATAATAAAAGCCTCAACGATAAAAGGTTAGGGTACCTTTTAGCGAGAGGTATAGCAAGAAGAGGAAAATGAGAAAATGCAAATGCTATAATAAAAGCCTCAAAGATAAAAGGGTACCTTTTGTCTAGAGGTTTTGCAGACAGCTTTATCTGCTCATCATAAATTCCAAGCAACAATCATACAGCTTTATCTACTCATCATAAATTCCATTCAACAATCATTAATTCCATTCAACAATCATTGAAACTTGTTTGCTCCAACAATATATAATGGAGCATTCTTGAAACATTTGAAGATTACAAAAAGTTATTGTGCAATATATATATATATTATAGTAATAAAAATAGTTCCACAATGGTTCAACTAAAAATAGTCCACAATGGAGTTGAACCATGCAAACAGCTTTATCTAATCATCATAAAGTCCAAGCAACAATCATTGAAACTAGTGTTTGCTCCAACAATATATAATGTAAGACATTTGAGCATTCTTGAAACATTTGAAAATTACAAAAGTTATTGTGCAATATGTGCAACAATGTTATCCCAAAACACATTATTTTAGTAATAAAAATAGTTCCACAATGGAGTTGAACCAAGACAGCTTGGCCAATTCCAGTGATGACACTATTTGTCAAAATTCTCAAAGCACATCAGAGAGGTAATGATACTATAATAAGCTCCAAATGCAAATCATAATTAAATGTCAAAACTCAAGATTAAACTTCAAAACTTTAACACAACTATTCGAAGGCATCATTGTCATCATCTGAAATAGATTGGACCATAGATGTTTGCAGTTCTACCTCGTACTAGGCAAGGCAAAGAATTGTAAGTCAAAGACATCATTGTCATTATCCGAAAGAGATTGGACCATAGATGTTTGTAGTTCTTCCTCATACTTGGCAAGGCAAAGAATTGCAAGTCAAAATTTCATAGGCTTTTAGAAACAAACAAATTATCTCAATAAAAGATGACAGAAAATAAACAACTTAGCATTCTACTTATTGGAGTTGCGTTGCAAGCACAGTTTGAACCTTGGGAGGAGCAAGAGCAGGTGACTTCACGAAATGAAGGTTTGGATCCCTATAAAAACAAGAGTTCCAGTTAACATTTGGTAGTCTCTTGGACAGACTTTGTTAGGGACCTAACCCCTCACGTAGGTAGAATAATATATTTTCATGTAATAAAGGCCAGTATTAATAAGGCCTAATAAAAACTTCCGCTTCTAGAAGGATCTTCCTCTAGATGGTTCTTTTGATAAGACATATTTAGTATAAATAGGAGTCGAGGGTATGAGAACTCTAGTCTTGGATATTATTGTAATAGAGCTTTGCTCTGCTGAAAGTTGCCCCTCAAAGAAGCAAGTGAACATTGCTTTCAGTAATCAAAGTGCTCTTTTTGGTGTTCTTTTGGTATCATTTTGGTATTATTGTGGTGTTGTTCTGGTTATATTGTTGTTCATCTATAATTTCTAGCTATTTATTTATGTTCTTCATACTTTTTTATATTTGGAATATTACAAGTGGTATCAGAGCACCTTCCTCGGTAGAAAATTGTGGATTGATTTTTTTTTCCAGGGTAGAGACGTATTCCAGCGTCTTTAAGCTACAAAGATCTGTCGTTACGCGCATAAACCCGCGGTCGGGGATTCATACATGCAGAAAATACAAGTGGTACTTAAGCACACATCTGTTGGCCACCCTTGTAACCTCTGTTGGTACCCCTTCGAGTGGTAGCGCATCAGACAACACCTGTATACAGATCAACCTAGATCTCCTGAAGCCCTTCATAGATAAACCGATCAGTCGCCTGACTGCTATAGTGTCACCGAGAACAACACTCGGGAAGATACTCTCTAGTACTTGGGTAGTCGGGTAGTACGACTAAAGGCACGATCTAGCCTCCATAGCTGGTGCCCTGAGATATTTGGTCGAGTACTACTGTTGGACCCCGCACGTATATCAGAGAGCTATAGCACATGGAAAACCTTTGTCTGTAGAACCTTTGAATACCTAACCCTTGGGACGGAAACAAAAATAGAACATACAAGATTTATTGCGGCGCAACTGTGTCTCTTGCATTCGAGTTGCGAAATTTTTACACATTTCTTCCTGTTAATCATATGGGCATTTCATCACTGCAGTATTCTTCAGATCCTGTTGGCACCATTATTTGGGACTTGTTTTGTTGGATTTCTCTCTTCGCCCTTATCGCAGTCATACCTATCATTTTTCAACAATTTTTTTTTCTTGTGGACCCAACCTCCTTCCAACACCCTTATTTCCGCTTTACCCCATTGGATTCCACTTGTCGCCTTGATCGTTGTGATACAATTCACTCATAACCCATTTTCTGGGTGGTCCAACCATCCCTTTGCGTGTTCCCTCATCATCATTGCCCATACCCGTAGCCAAGACTTGGAAGCTCCCTTCACTACCTTGCACTCTAATTTCACAGAAACCCAACAAAAAGTGCGACAGCTTAGTGCCAATATTGCCACCACCAATCAAAAGATGCATTCTTCCATTGCTGCCTCAATCACGGAACTCAAAGGCGAGCTCAAACAAGACATTACTACCCAACTTGAATCTGTCACTACGATGATCTGCGCCAAGCTGCATATCCCTGCAAATCTTCATGTATCTGACCCACCTTTGCATACCGAAGGTGAAACTTCTTCTCATTCCCAGAATTTTCAGCCCCATCACTTTCAGCGTGACCTACGCCTTCTGGGTGTGGATGTGACCAAATTTGATGGATCGGATCCCACTGGCTGGGTAACTCAAATGGAACATTATTTCTCTTTGTATGGAATTACGAATGAGTTGGACAAACACCAGTATGGTGTTCTCCATCTAGATCAAGAACGTTGGCAATGGTGACAATGGAGAAAAAATGCCCGTCAAGGGTATGTGGCTTGGACACACTTTGTGGTAGAGATTTATGAACACTTTGACACTGACATCAACCATTTAGGCCGTTTGACAAAGTTGAAACAATTTGGCACCGTGGAAGACTCTTTTGAGAGACTGACTTTTCGTACAGAGGGCATGCCTGATGCTTTTTTCCGAGAATGTTTTATCAGTGGCCTCAAGGATGAGATTCGTGCTCATGTCCTCATGGCTCGACCTCAGAGTTGGGTGGACGCTACTAAAAGAGTTAAGGAAGCACAACATGTTGTCTCTTCTCAAAACATAAAACCATAATTTATTCCTCATATTAAACTAGTAACTCCCACTCCTTCTACTCCACTAAAGATCCAGAAATTGACCAGGGCCGAAATGGGTGAACGCCAACTCAAAGGCCTTTGTTATAATTGTGATGACAAATATTTTCTGAGACACAAGTGTAAGGAACAAAATCTTTTTATGGCCATCTCAGAGGATGTTTCAGAAGAGGATGTTGAGGCTCCTCTTGTGTTTGTGTCACCTGGACCCACTGACATAACCCCTCCCTCAAACCCTCCCAAAGTAGAATCGGTCATTTCCCTAAATGATCTCACTGGCTTCTCTGCTCCCCAAACCCTCAAGCTAATTGGTTACATCAAGCATATGAAGGTCATCATTCTTGTTGATAGTGGAAGCACCCATAATTTTATTAATCGCCGCATTGCCCAAGAAACTAATTGCTATATCCGTGCAGTCAATAATTTCCAAATCATGATTGCCAATGGTGGGTCCATGAAATGTGGAAGGCGTTGTGAAAATGTGCGTCTCCAAATTGGTGACTACCACCTGAAATCACATATATTTGTTATCAACATGGGCGGTTGTGACATTGTGTTGGGTGCAAAATGGCTAAGGACTTTGGGTCCCATTTTCATGGATTTTAAGGAATTAACCATGCAATTCGACTAGGAGGGCCAACAATATAAGTTCCAAGGCATCACCGTCGGTTCCCCAGAGATCATTAGTTCCCATCGCATGGAAAAAATTCTCAAAAAAGGTCATTCTGGCATTATTTCCCAACTCCATGCGATACAAGCAACGAAGACACCCTTGGTGCTGCAGGACCTCCAAGCCATCCTCTCTAAACATCAAGTGGTTTTTTCCACTCCCTAGGGACTCCCTCCTTCCCGTGGTGTTCATGATCATTCCATTCCCCTTGTCCCAGACAACCTTCCTCCCAAAATTTGTCCCTATCATCACCCATTTTCCCAAAAAAATGAAATTGAGAAAATGGTTCAAGAACTGCTCAACACAGGTGTTATCCGCCCTAGTACGAGCCCCCATTCTTCTCCCGTGGTCATGGTCCTTAAGAAATAAGGTTCTTGGTGCATGTGTTTTGACTTTCACGCCCTCAACAAACTCACCATTAAAGACAAATTTCCCATTCCTGTCATTGATGACCTCTTGGATGAATTAAGTGGTGCCCAGTTCTTTATTAAACTTGATCCTTGTTCTGGCTACCACCAGATCCGTATGAAAGAGACAGACATTCCTAAGACCGTCTTTAGAACTCACGAGGGCCACTATGAGTTTTTGGTCATGCCCTTTGGCTTGTGTAATGCTCCCTCCACTTTACAAACCCTCATGAATCATGTCTTCCGTCCTTTTCTCCGTCATTTTGTCTTAGTTTTCTTTGATGATATCCTCATCTACAACAAAACCTGGACAACCGATTTTGATCATGTGGATCGAGTTCTCCATCTACTCTCTCAGCACCAACTTTTCCTCAAACAATCTAAATGTGCTTTGGCGCCTCTGAAGTCAAGTACTTGGGTCATCTTGTTGGCAAGACTGACGTTAGGGTGGATTCTAAAAAGATTGAAGCTATGCAAGATTGGCCTCACCCAAAGACTCTCAAAAGCTTGCGGGGAGTTCTGGGTTTAATAGGTTATTATAGCAAGTTTGTTAAAAATTATGGAAAGATTGCGACACCTCTCACTGCACTCCTTAAAAAGAATTATTTCACTTGGACTCCAACAGCTGCTCAGGCTTTTCAAACCTTGAAGATGACCATGTGCACCACTCTAGTCTTGGCCCTTCCTGATTTTGCAAAGACCTTTGTCTTGGAATGTGATTCTTCCGGGAAAGGAATTGGCGCTGTGCTTATGCAAGAGGGTCGACCATTGGCCTTTACCAACAAACAACTTTCTGAGAGAAATTTGGGCAAATCAATCTATGAAAATGAAATGTTGGCTATTCTACATGCCGTGGATCTTTGACACCATTATCTATTGGATAAACGCTTCCAAATTAAGACAGATCATCAAAGCCTCAAGTATTTTCCGGAACGCCGCCTTTCCTCCCCCGAGCAACAAAAATGGGTGACTAAGCTCTTTGGATATGATTATGATATCATTTACAAGAAAGGAAAAAACAATGTGGTTGCTGGTGCACTTTCCAGAAAATATGAAGATGAAGGGTCCCTTTTTTCTCTCTCTTTCATTGTACCAAATTGGCTCCAAGCTGTTCGCCAGGAATGGCTACACGATTCCAAAAGTTCGCATATGATACAACAATTGCAGTCCAATTCTCTAGTTTCCCTAGGGTACTCTTGACTCAATGATGAGCTTCGATACAAAGGTCGTTTGTATTTAAGTAATCAAAACTTAGATCCATAGTACTTTCTAAGCTTCATGCTACACCCACAGCTAGGCACTCGGGGTTTACCAAAACCTATGACCAGGTCAAACGTTCTTTTTTTTGGGAGGGTATGAAACAAGACGTTCGTAATTTTGTGGATGAATGTGATGTGTGTCAACGCAACAAGGGCGAAACAGTCAAATCTCCTGGCACATTACAACCGCTTCCAATTCCACCTGCTATTTGGCGGGATATCTCTATGGATTTTATTGTAAGTTTACCTAAATCGGGCAATAAATCAGTCATCATGGTGGTAGTTGATCGTCTTTCCAAGTATACTCATTTCTGTGCTCTTCAACACCCATTTACAACATCCACCCATTTACATCATCCACTGTAGCTCAAATTTTCATGGATCAGGTTTTCAAGCTTCATGGCATGCCACATTCTATTGTTTTTGATCGCGATCCAATTTTTACCAGCAATTTTTGGCAAGAACTGTTCAAACTACAAGGCACCCAATTGCATCTCAGCATAGCTTATCATCCCCAGATTGATGGTCAAACTGAAGTTGTCAACAAATGTTTGGAAACATATTTGAGGTGTTTTGCATCGGAAAGACATAATCAATGGACTCAATGGTTACCACTCTCTGAATGGTGGTACAACACTTCGTACCATACAACTACGTGCATGACTCATTTTGAAGCGGTATATGGACAAAAGCCACCTTCAGTTCTCTCATATTTTCCAGGTGTCTTGAAGGTCTAGGCGGTTGACCAAATGCTTACAGTTCGAGAGGCTATTCTCTGTACCCTCAAAGAGAATTTGGTCATGGCCCATAATCGCATGAAGCAACAAGCATATCAAGGTCGCTCTGAACGTCAATTTGCATAAGAGGATCAGGTGTTTTTTCGATTGCAACCTTACAAGCAAAATTCCCTCAAGGCTGACCATTGTCAGAAACCGACGCCCAAATTTTATGGTCCTTATACCATTCTCAAGCGTGTGGGACAGGTGGCCTATCAGTTAGATTTTCCCAGTCATTCTAAGCTCCATCCTGTTTTTCTTGTTTCCTGCTTAAAGAAGGTGATTGGAACTAAGTGCCAAACTCAAACCAACTTTTCCAAGTTGGACGAAGAAGGCTCCATTTAGCTACAACCACAAGCAGTTTTGGACCAACGTGAGCATCGACTGCGTCAACGAATCATCAAGGAAGTGTTAGTCCAGTGGAAAGATGCTACTTGGGAACCAACTACCATTCTGCAACAATTTCCCCATCCAAGCCTTGAGGACAAGGCTGTTTTTAAGGGGGAGGACATGTTAAGGACCTAACCCCTCACATAGGTAGAATGATATATTTCCATGTAATAAAGGTCAATATTAATAAGGCCTAGCAATAAGGAAGAATAAGTCCAATGTAAGAAGACCTAATAGAAGCTTCCGCTTCTAGAAGGGTCTTTCTCTAGATGGTTCTTTTGATAAACATCTTTAGTATAAATAAGAGTCGAGAGTATGAAAACTCTAGTCTTGGATATTATTGTAATAGAGCTCTGCTTTGTTGGAGGTTGCCCCCTCAAAGAGGCAAGTGAACATTTCTCTCAGTAATCAAAGTGCTCTTTCTGGTGTTCTTCTGGTATCATTTTGATATTATTGTGGTGTTGTTTTGGTTATATTGTTGTTCATCTGCCATTTCTAGCTATTTATTTCCGTTCTGCATACTTTTTTATATCTGGAATATTACAGGCTTCATAAGCCAGGGGTGTGGTTTGAGAGGTTGTGTTTTGGTAGAAGTTATTCCTACGACTCCCCAAGTTAGGTGACTGTTGTTTTACATATGCAACCACACAAGTCCCACACATGCAACCAATCAACCATTTTGTAACCAATGATTTCAACATCAATCTCTATGAAATACAATTGGAGGTCAACAATTGAACATTACAATATAACAACATTAAAACCTAGAGTGAGCATAAATCCATCTTAACTCGACATCTTGTCTAGTTAAAATGAATTTATATGTTGATAGAGATAGGGACGTTTACCCCACTAAGTAGTAGAGGGAAGAGAGGGGATTTTATAATAGTATAAGCTATTCCTAGACATCACAATATAGGCTTGTTTTACACATACAACCAATAAACCATTATGTTAGTAGAAAACACCACCCCCTTCACTACAACTAAGTTTATTACATAAAGAGTACCTAGCCTCTATCTACAGAAATTACTATAAAAAAGAATACATGTTCTCATTCTAACCTGGTACGACGTATTTGAATGAGCGAACAATAGTGGACATTGTTTCATTGCACCCAACGAGCTTTGGTTCTCTAAAGTCAAAATCCTAGCTTGGAGATTGTATTGTTTGATTTGACGTTTGTGTATAACCAAAGGGGAACAACCATTGTGGAGATAACACAATCCGTGTGCAATTCCTTGAATGGCTGGCAGGCTAGAGAGATTATTGTATGACACATTGAAAATCTTGAGGGCCGTGGCATTTCCAAATTATAGAGATATAATCCTTGTGAGAGTGTTTTGAGAGAGATCCATCATGTCTAAAGCGGGCATTGCAACAAGTTTGCAAGGAACAACCCCACTCAATTTGTTTTTTTTAAAATTCAAGCTTACCAATGTCTCACATATTCTAATGCTTGAGGGCATTGTCCTTGAAAGATGAATCTTGGACAAGTCAAGGACTGAGAGGTTGGAACAACCTCCAAAATCAGTGGGTACCAATCAAATTGTTGTTGAAGACATAGAAACTCTCAAACTGACCATTTTTTAAACATCTCATGGAAGATTTCCTTTAAACTCATTATAGGAGAGATGCAAGAATGAAAGCTTCGAGGACACACTGAGATAAAATGGGATATTTCCATTTAGCCCGTGTGTAATAATTTGACCCAAATTATTAATTCTTCCTACGTGAAGATAATATTAAACCCTTACAATAATTTGCTCAATGAGGAATATTATCAAACACATGGAAAACACACATAAATATAGTAGAATAATATGGTATCTTATTATGAATGGGAACAACAATACAAATATCTCTAGTGGTTGTAAAAAAAACTATAGAACAGGACAAGGAATATAAACTATTAGTAGCTAGGAAGCTACACAATTTGCTACAAAAAACACAAGGAAACCTGGTATGATGCCAACATAGAAACCGAGGCTCTCCAAGCCCCCCACTGCTCTGCTCCATTATACTTCAATAAATTAAGAAAATACCACAAGACAAAGACTCCAAATGGACTCTCCTTTGTCTAGCTAGGGTGGGTATTGCACAACTGAAACTAAACCTACACTGGAAGGGTTTTTCCCAAAAACCTAACGAAAAAACTGGCCACAAGAGCACTCAATACATATCAAATCATAATGCCCAAAGAGGTAGGCTCCCCTTCTATTTATTCATCTTCTCTGATTCTTCTAGATCTTCCTTCTTGACCAAATCAAACCCTCACTTGATTAAAATATAATTATTTATTTTATTTAATATCTCTTTAGGGTTTGATATTTGACTCCTCTTTTTATTTGTTGACTATAGCCTATGGTAGTCATGTAGGCTAATGAGTCATCAATTGGAGGGAGACATTACAGTTCTCCCTTCCAGATATTGCTTGTCCTCAAGCAATTTTAGATCAGGGTGTTGTAAAATCTGTTCACCTTCCTATGTAGCATATTTTGCAGGAAACACATTCCATATGACCAAGTACTCTCGAATAACTCTGCTTCTCAGTCTCCGTTCCCATACATCCACAATCCTTTCAGGTGCCAAAACCAATTGTCCTTCCTCATCTAGCAGAGGAAGATCTATCGAAGTAGTGACCTGTTGGACCAATGCCTTTTTGAGGCATGACACATGTAATGTGTTGTGGTTCTTCTTCCCTCTGGTAGCCCCAAATCATATGCCACCTCTCCAACTCTCCTGATCACTCTGTAGGGTCTGTAAAAATGAGGTTTCAACTTCTTTGCACCACTCTTCTTCAGTGAAGACTATTGGTAAAGCTGTAGCCTAATAAATACTAGGTCCCCAATCTCAAAATTGTGCTCCACCCAATGGCTATCTGCATACACCTTCTGTTGGTTCTAAGCAACTTGCAAATTCTACTTTAGGATCCTCAAGATTTCCTGACTTTCCTGCAACCAATCTTTGGCCTTGGGATCCCTGCTCTCTCCAAATTCCAAATCTACAAATGATGGGGCATCATATCCATACATCGCCTTGAATGGACTCATCCTAATGGACATGTGATGAGTGGTGTTGTAACAACGCTCCCAAAGATGCAACCATTTTATCCATGCTCGCTATTGTCTTGACACATAGTTCCTCAGGTACCCTTATACCCATTTGTTCACTATCTTAGTCTGTCGATCTGTCTGGGGGTGATAGCTAGTACTAGGTGTCAACTCCGTCCCAGATAACCTGAATAGATCCTTCCAAAATGCACTGAGAAACCTGCTATCTCGGTCACTAACTATGTTCCTTGGAAGACCATGGAGTCTGAACACTTCCTTGAAGTTGAGATTTTCCACCTGAGATGCATTGTATTATGAAGGAATGGAAAAAAATGTGCATATTTGGTCAGCCTGTCTACCACCACATAAATACAATACCTGCCCTGGATTTTTGGTAACCCTGTAATGAAATCCATGGAAATGCTCTCCCATTTCCTCTCTAGAATAGGTAGTGGCTGGATTAAACCTGTTGGGTGTGTCGTTTCTGACTTGTTCCACTAACAAGTCCTGCACTCCCTCACGTACTGTAGTACATCCTCCTTGAGACCCTTCCATGAGAATCTCTCTCTCAGCTGTCTATAAGTATTCAAGTACCCTTGGTGGTTGACTAAAGGGGTGTCATGAACTACCCTCAATATCTTATCCTTGAGCATGGATTCAGGGAAAAGATAAATCCTCTCCTTGTAGTAGATGATATCATCCACTACTCTGTACCTGTCATCCTGGTTAGTACCTTCCATCAACTCACAAGCGAATGCATTTTTGGAATATTCCACCAAGAGGGTAGAATTCCAATCTGCTGAGACCTCGACAAGGGAAAATACTGAAGGCATCCTGGAAAGGGAATTGACAACTACATTCTTCTTGCCCTTAACATATTCAATATCAAAGTCATAGGCTTGTAACTTACTCACTCACTTCTGTTGTCTTTCGCTCAAATCCTTTTGCTCCATAAAGTGTTTCAAACTGTTGTGGTCGATCCTCACTACAAAACGTCCTCCTACTAGGTACCGTCGGAATTTAGCCAGTGCATGCATAATATCCAACATCTCCTTATCATAGATCGAGTAGAGCCTTTTTGGTTCCCTCAACTTCCCTCTCTCAAAATCTATGGGATGGAAGTTTTGCATCAGTACTGCTTTTGTCCCTTCTCCGGATGCATCACACTCCAGTACAAATGGATGAGAGAAATTTGGAAGTGCTAGTACCGGGAAAGTGCTCATTACCTTCTTCATTCGGTCAAATGCTGCTTGTGCTTCCTCAGTCCACCTAAATGCTCCCTTTTTGGTTAAATCTGTCAGCGATGCTCCAAGTTGTGAAAACCATTTCAAAAATCATCTGTAATAGCTTCATATCCCAAAGAATCCTTGCAACTCTGTGATCGACCTGAGGGTAGGAAAATCTAAGATCACATGGATCTTTTCTTGATGCACCTTCACTCCCTCAACACCAATTATGTTCCCTAAATACATGATCTCCGTCAATCCAAATTCACACTTTTCCTCCTTGGAAAAAAACCACTATTCCTCCATAATGGTGAGAATCTCATCCACATGCCCCAAATGTTCCCTCCACGTCTTACTATAGATCAAAAGATCATCAAAGAACACCAATAGGAACCTTCTCAACTGTTTGTTGAAGATATGGTTCATACATGACTGGAAGGTAGTTGGTGCGTTAGTCAACCCACAAAGGGCATGACCACAAACTCATAGTGACCATAGTGACATCTGAATGCTGTTTTGTGGATGTCCTCCTCTCTTACCCTGATCTGGTGGTATCCTAATCGAAGATCAATCTTCGAAAAATATACTGCTCCATGTAGCTCATCTATCATCTCGTCAATCCTTGGTATCGGGTATATGTTCTTAATAGTCTTCTTGTTTAGAGCCCTGTAGTCAATGCACATACTCCATGTTCCATCCTTCTTCTTCACCAATACTACTAAAGAAGAAAATGGACTAGAGCTAGGCCGAATGTATCCCATCTCCAACAACTCCTGTATGGCCTTTTCTATCTTGTCCTTGAAATTATTTGGGTGCCTGTATGGTGTAGTAATCACTGGCTTGGCCCTTTCCTATAACTCAATGACATGTTCGAATCCTCGGTCTAGTGGTCTTCCTGCTGGTAGTGGCCCGAATACCTTATCATGCTAACCCAGTAACTCCTGTATGTCCACATGGTAATGCTAACGATCCTAGGATGGCTTCTACATTGTGACCAAACACTCCGCTGCGCATGCCACATCTTTGTGTCTAAAGAGAGCCTCCATGCATATGCTGGATACAACCTTGGGTGCTCCTGATGACATACCCCTCAGGATAACCCGCTGACCCCTAGTGTCTGTGAATTCCATCCTCATCTTCTGATAATTCATTTTGAAGTCTCTAAGGGAGTATAGCCATTGTACTCCCAATACCACATTGGTGTGTGCTAGTTCCACCACATAAAGGTCATCGATCAACGTGTAGTTTCCCAATGTCACATCCAACCCTTTAATCCTCCGGGTACACGTCATGTTGTACCCATCTGCCACTACTACTTCAAAACCCTCAAATTCCTCTGTGGGAATTTGTTTTCTAGTAACCAATGCTACTTCTATGAAATTATGGGTGGCCCCTCCATCAATCGATGCTGTAACTCTGTCCCTGCATAATGCCCCTAATTCGGAAGGTTTAGTACCTGGGGACTCCTGACAATGTGGCTATGGTCACCTTCTTGACCCCTTCTTGTAATGGTGCATGTTCTGGAATTTCAAGGTGTGGTGCCTCATCATTGTTATGACCCTCATCTGGATTGTGCGTGTTCTCCTCCTCACCTTCATCTTCTTCATCAGATAGTACTTCAATATAATGGACCTTTCCCTTTCCCATACATTGGTGACCTGGTTCCCATGGATCCTTGCAACTAAAGCATAGTTTCTTTCTTCTAAGCTCTCTCAGAGTGTCTTCGTCCAACCTGTCTTTCCTTGTCCATGTCTGCTGGGGAAACTTTGTTTCCTTCCCCTTCTGAGGAATGAAGGTCTTTACTGGGGCCTTTCTGACCACTGTGTCTACCATATCCTCAGTTTTCTTGATGGCATCCTATAATGTGGGTGGCCTAAAAGCCTTAACCCAACCCTTCAAGGGTTTAGTTAGCCCCTTTGTAAATAACATCACTAACCTTTGTTCCGAGATATCTGTTACCTTGATAGCCAACCTTTGAAACTCCGTGATAAATGCCTTCGATGTAGCTATCTGTCTCAATTGGGACAACTCCCTGAAATGAATTTCCGGATTCTTCCTTTCAAACCTATCCATCACCCTCTGGGTGAATTCTACATATGATGTAATGTTATCATGTCCAAGGGTGACCAACCCATGATGCCACCATTCATGAGCCTCCCCATCCAAATGTAAGGTGGCAATATTGATTGCCTCTGCCCCAGTCATTGGGTTGAGCTGGAGGTAAGTGTCCATCTTCTGCACCCAAGCGCTAGCTGAACTCTTAGCTGATCCATCGAAAGAGGGAATGGTTAACCTGCCCACCCTGCGCATAAGATCATAGTTTTGCTAGTACTGCACTGTGTTGTTCCATTCCCTTGGTTTGTTCCTATATTTAACATTGTAATAGTCTTGGAAAGAAAATGCTTCATGGAAACCTTCTAGTGTGGCTAGGTACTCTTCGTAATCCTTAAGGGGATCACTATCCTGGTCTTGTTGTTCTGAAACTTTTGTCTGCTGCTCCTTAAGAAATTGTGGTAATGACGGCCTTGGTATTTTACTGCTACTTGTTAGTGAGCCTCTCTGTATTGGAATATTAGTGTTGTTATTCTCCTTATAGGCCCTACTATTTTGTTGACTACCCTCTATCTGATTCCCATTGTAGCCTCATTGGATTTGAATGAGCTGTGTCAGGAGTTGTGTTGTCTGTTGTTGGCTAGCAGTCATCTATAGTTGTCCTGCAACTATAGATTCCAACAATTGTTGGACTTTGTATTCACCCTCGTTTTCCATGCTTCCTTCTAGTTCTGATTCTAATGAGATTTCTTCTGACTTCCTCTCTGGTGATTTGTTAGAGGGTTGTCCTTCACCCCCCTTCTTCCTCAACATTACAGGCTCACAGAATCACCAACTCTAATACCACTGTAATACCCTTGATCCAAATTATTAATTCTTCCTATGTGAAAATGATATTAAACCCTTACAATAATTTTCTCAATGAGGAATATTATCAAACACATGGAAATCACACATAAATAGAGAAGAATAATATGGCATCTTATTATGAATGGGAACACCAATACAAATATCTCTAGTGGCTATAAAAACAACTACATAACAAGACTAGGAATACAAACTATTGGCTGTTAGGCAGCTACACAATCTGCTACAAAACACACAAGGAAACATGGTATGATGCCAACATAGAAATCGAGGCTCTCAAAGCCTCCCACTGCTCTGCTCCAGTATACTTCAATATCTTTAGAAAATACCACAAGACAAAGACTCTAAATGAACTCTCATTTGTCTGGCTAGGGTGGGTATTGCACCACCGAAACTAAACCTGTACTGGAAGGGTTTTTTCCAAAACCCTAACGAAAACACTGGCCATAAGAGCACTCAATACATATCAAATCATAATTCCCAAAGAGGTAGTCTCCCTTTCTATTTATTCCTCTTCTCCGATTCTTCTAGATCTTCCTTCTTGACCAAATCAAACCCTCACTTGATTAAAATATAATTATTTATTTTATTTAATCTCTTTAGGGTTTGATACTTTGACTCCCCTTTTTCTTTGTTGACTATAGCCTACGAGAGTCGTGTGGGATAATGAGTCATCAATTGGAGGGAGACATTACACCATGTTTTACCAATTCAATCCAGTTAAGACTTGGTAGCAGTCCAAATCCTGCAGGGATAGCACTAGAAAGTTGATTATTCTTCATTTTTACTCTCCAAAGAGATGGGCAATTAATGAGGTTGTTGGGGATGGGTCTTGAGAACTGGTTATTAAAAATAATGACTTTGGTAAGATTGCCTCCTCTACACAATTGGGGAGGTATTGGACTTGTGAAGGAATTAGAAGAGACATCTAACCATTGGAATGTTGAATTTCTGCCAAGTGCTCGAGGAAGTATACCTGAAAATGAATTATTCCAGATCTCCAAAGTTATAAGGTTAGCAAGATCACATATACTCTCAGGGACATTGCCACTCATATGGTTGTACATAGTAGAAAAAGAGAATTGCATACCCACATAAACAAGGGAATAAAATTAGCCTGAAGCTCTTTTTCCTGTTAACAATGAAAAAAATCAATGAAAAAAATCAATGAAAAAAAATGATGATGATTAATAAGATATGAACTAAGAAAAACTAAACATTGAGAATAGAACAATGCTAGCCTTCAAATTACCATAAGTTTTTCTCATAAAAATTTCCATAAAACTTGCTTAGAATAGAGTAAGCCTTTTGGAAACACTTTGGCATTTCATTAAGAAACCCACAACCCTGTTCACAAAGGAAAACTAGATGGTCAAAATAAATAAACACAAAACTAAATTCTCAAAAAAGGGTTCTATGTTTGACATTACAATGACTCAACAAAAAAAAAAAAGTTGGTACTTGATCTTTTTGACTCTTAATATCTGATAAAGAGTGAAACCTGCAAAAAAAAAAATAGTTGGTACTTAATCTTTGTGATTCTTAATATCTGATAAAGAGTGAAACCTAGAATACAAATAATAAATCCTATTATGTCTATAAAGACAAATGATAAATCCTTTCATAGGAAGAGAGGAGGGAATAATCTTAATGTCATCATGAGAACTAATCTCAGTGACTTGTCTAGCATTCAATCATTTGTGTTCAATCCATGGAAAAAATTAGCCTAACGTTATGCTTTGAATTAAGAGGTCTTATCAATTTTTCTGAATGGATATTTTGACCGTTTTAAGAATATGATATGATATATTTGACAATGGAATTCCACGAAAATACAACCTGTCACATATTTGGTTTGACACGAGAAGACATAAGAAGTAGCCTAGCGAAGAGGAAACTCAATTTGCTATGTTTATAAAAAAACTATAATGATTTCCATATTTGTGGATTTTATAAAACTAGCACGATCAACATTAATTTTAAGGGTGGTGGTTGACATGGAAGACAAAAGGATGGGTATACACGCAAACATTTATCGATGAAAAATGATGCAGATATATAAAGCTAATGTTGAAGAGAAATTTGTCAAATGGAGAGTAAGGTAGAGCGGTTACTAGATTGAGTGATGTAGGGATAATTTTGCGTGTCTAAATGAACAAAAAAACGAACAAGTAACAAAGCAGTGAACACATGGTTTCCATCGCCTTCAAAACATGCCCTTCAATATTTCTTGTATCTTTGCATTGCGTCCATAAAATTGTTTGCATATTTCTTGTATCTTTGCATTGCCTCCATAAAATTGTTTGCAGGCTGTGGAGAATGTGTTCCATGTTGTTGTTCACAATTTTGATCAACAAAAAGGGTTTTTATATCAGGGCCAAGCCTTGCTTTTTTTGCAGCGCTGACAATGTCAATTAAGAGTGCAAAACTTAACAAGAATGCACATAAGAAAATCATGTTCTTATTAGCATGATGTTCCTCATTATCAAATATGTCAATAATGTTAATGCACAAAAGTTCATTGCTTGCATTGAAGTAAAATAAGTAATTAAAAACCAGTGAAGAATGATTCTTGATATACTTGCATTTTCAAACTACACATGCTTGAAAACTTAGCTTCCTTGATTTTTATAGCCTAGACAAACCTTTGCTTCCTTGATCTTTATAGTCTAGACAAACCTTTGATTAATAAATGTCCACAATCAAGATGCTTAAGGAAAAAAAAACTATAACTTAGAACATAGGATTAACTTCTATAATTTTTTTAGTTCCAATAACAAGATTTGGTATCCCCATACTTTGAAATATGTTGATTTCTGTGTAGGCATATACAAGTTAAGTAACAAATACAAAGAAAATCATGTTAGAATGTTATATGTTTAAAAATAAGAACCTATTTTGAATAACATACAGACACTTTAAAGTTAGAAGTCTTGTTATTACTAGTATTTCTTTCACTTTGGTTCGATTTACCACATATATTCATATTCAAATGAATATGTTTTTAGGGTAGATCTAAGCAAAGTTTTTAGATTCACATCTAAAAATTATATCTCATTAATTAACTATTCATCCATATTGTAAAGAGAAGACTTTTACCTTGTGATGCTTACCAAAGGATTAGTGGTATAATATTTTATGTTAAAATAATAGTACCCCATGAAATAAATATTTCTAGGTTCAAACATAAAAAACTAATCTTGAACACATAAAATTAATCCTCAATACATTGTCACATGAAGTCAATGAACGAACCAGAAAACCCTATGGATTCTCAACAATTGATAGGTCTGCTATCATGAAATTGGGTAAAAAAACAATACACATACACTAAACGTGGTATTTTATTGACACAACCCTTGTTGATATTCATTTAGGCTCTACCAGTAACAACAATAATATTGAAGTTGAGAATCCTTTAAGAACCGATAATCCTTCTTTCTCCTCTTTTGATGATTTGAACAATGATGAGATGTCAATCGAAAGAGAATTAGGATGCCAGCATGATGAGAAGTCGATCGAATGAGAATTAATATGCCAACATGAGATTGAGACCTCTTCTTCAATATTGGATCTCCTAGATGGGGATTATATCCTTTGTAAAGGACTTTAAGGTATGATTTCAAGTAGACATAAGGTAAATTGATTATGTTATAACATAAATATTAGAAATAATTATTGACATTTCTGGATTATATCCTTTGTAAGGGACTTTAAGGTTTGAGACATAATGTAAATTGATTATGTTATAAATAAATATTAGAAATAATTATTAACATTTCTATGTAGCTTGATTTAAAAAGACAAAATGAGTTGAAATATAGTTCGCGGAGAGCAGATACACAGAAAAAGATAGTGACATTGAATATTAATGACTCATTGGGATGAAACCTATAACACCCTGTTTCCCCCAGTTTGTAAAAATAATTGGATTGGCCAAGAACTGTGGCAAACTCATAAATGTGAATATGTGATGTAAATGGACCGTGTGGAAAAGGTCAATGAATGTGAATAACATTATGAAATTATATTGCAGGACTGCTGAGAGGGGATGTGCAGAAAAAGAGACCACGATGGCGGTGGAAGGCACCTGGAAAGGTGGCGTTAACTTCCACTGAGAATTAATACCGTATTTGGACTCCACTGGCCCGGAGAACCAAAAGCGGCTCGCTGGCCTCGAATTAAATGTCTCGCAGGCTGGCAGGTAGATGGCTCCTCAGGAATTAATGAGGGATGGGGAGGTGAACCACCCATCCATAGAACCGTTAGGCCTGACCAACACGAGGAAAATCACGCCACACGCAACCTCGCAAGAGGATAAGGCGTGGGGTAGAAGCGATTGGGGGCAGACGCGAGGGGAGGAAGAGAACTCTGGAAATATGTAGAGTGAGTGATAGCAGAGAGGAAGGAGAGTAACCTTCGCTCCTGGTCACTGGAAAACAGAGACGTAGTCTCACATCATCGTGGTCTCATCTTGAGGGTGGCTAGTGGTAAATCTGCTGGGAGTCACTGAGCCTACGGTTGGGTGGAAACGAGCACCCCTCTCAGCAGTTGCATAACCCTTGGTGTTATTTCTGATAAGTGTTTTGCCTCTGACATCTTGATATATATAAATATATGTATTCTAACAATTATGCTCATAAGCTGTGAAATTGTGAATAATTTCAGTATAAGAATGTCTGTATGATATTTTGATCAGTACTGGTAGTTGTATGTTTATAATGGAAAGACTACGTATGGCTTCTTATCTCATAAGTTGTTATTTATATGCGTACTGATCTAATTCAGACTTCACGTCCGGTTCTTGGGAGAGCGATACCCTTATCTGCCTCAGATAGTACCCTGGGTAAACTTCCCCATAGAGATACCCTTCTCAAACACCCATCAAGAACCTAGAGGAAGGACGTGAAGCGTAAGGCCTCATTAACCTTGCACGAGGAGGAACGATCCTCTTGAAAACCCGAGAGGGTAGCATAAGGATGAAGTATCGAATCGACGGACGAGATCTCGTCGGGAGATCTGTGGTCACTCACGACCATCAGATCGGAAGAAGAAGATGGAGTGTTAAGTGCCTTAACCCTGATAGGTATTGATCGACGAACGATATTCCATCGAGAAACCTGTGGTCACAGATGACCGTTAGATTGGTAGGAGTAAGTAGGGTGTTAAATGCCTTACCCCTTTGTTTTCCGTATCTTCGTGGGCAGCGAAGAAATCGGGACCGTAGATCTCCAAGGTCCATGGGAGTATCTGGACCATTGATTTTTCCACGTCCAGGGAGTCGTGGAAGAATGCACGAGTAGGAACCAATCTGAGCCATTAGATCTTGGCTGGAAAATCTGACAGCCGTTGGATCTGTCAGGAGTTACCTGAGGGTTAAAACCCCAATGTATAGGGGTGAAAGCCCCAGGATAGATCTGGACCATCCGAATGACGGAGGACACATGTCGTGAGGTTACCCATTTCGGGGAATCGAGAATCGCAAACTCGGGAGTCTTGGTGACGAGGGTTCGGGATTTTCCATGGTGAAAACCCCGAGATAGATTTGAACTGTCTGATTGATGGAGGCCACGTGTCATGAGATTACCCATTTCGGGGAATCAGGAATCGCGAACTCGGGAGTCCTGGTGACGAGGGTTCGGGATTTTCCATGGTGAAAACCCCAGGACAGATCTGAACCGTTCGATTGATGGAGGCCACGTGTCATCAGATTACTCATTTCGAGAAATTGGGGATCGAGGATTCGGGAGTTTCGTTGACAAGAGGTCGGGCTCTCGCCTTGATAAATCCCGACGGAAATAAAACTGTGGTCATATGAGAAGAGGTCATATCGACCAAGGCGTAGCCCAGGGGGGCTAATTGCCAAACGAGGCATGTTCGACACTTCGGCATTTCGGTACTTGGGACATTGAAGGGCATGCTTCCTTGTGCCAACAAATCCCAAAATTAAGACTTGCAAACCCCCGCCTATTAGTATGAGGGTTAAGTATCGATCAACATATGAGACCCTTTCAGAGGATCCAGGGTCTGGGATGACCGTGAGATGTGAGGAAGAGATGCCGGCTTTAAGCTGGGGCGTGAATGCGCATTAAGGTAAGTAACGAGCAGATCTGGATGACCAGAGTCCATCTGCTCAAATCTACGACTGAGGTTTCATTATGGATCCCCCTTGCTATTTCGCCTTTAGTGGTGGGGGGGGGGGTCCGGAATCATACGTGCAACTGTCGAACGATTGAGATTAAT
Organism: Picea engelmannii; assembly: GCA_009831015.1. Lineage (NCBI taxonomy): Eukaryota > Viridiplantae > Streptophyta > Pinopsida > Pinales > Pinaceae > Picea > Picea engelmannii. The sequence goes on from ML781797.1 coordinate 457,913, forward strand.
TCACCTTGATCAACGGTGCTCAGGTGAATTCCAGACCCCCCTTGCCATTCTGCCTTTAATGGGGGGGGGGGGTCCAAAATAGTGTGGCTTGTGAAGTGGGGCCCCCTCCTGTCCTATCGACTACCGTGTCGCATTTCCCCTCTGCCACCTGTACTCCACTTAATCATGCGACGGGGCCTGTTCTCATTGGCTGTTCTCTAGCTCTGTTGGGATTTGTTCCTATTGGCCATTTGCTAACCCTGTAGGGATTCACCCCTATTGGTCGGTTGCTAGCCCTGTCGGGGTCTGACAGTTGCAGAGTCGAACGATTCGACACCCCTATAGTGCCGAGGCGCGAAATACAAAGAGACACAACGATTATTTGAGCTATGATCATGACCCGCGATCACATGGGAAGAGAGAAAGAGAAAGAGCTAGCTTGCGCTAGGCCTCTGTAGGTAGTTCGGGGGATCTGATTCAATAGAAAATCAACGAAAAATTTGATTAAGGTAGTGGGTATGTGACAAAACCCAAAATCTTTGGTGCCTTATCCATTGGGCCATGAAATCTTCATTGAATCTAGTGCTTTCTACACTTTTCTCCTATTATATAATTTATCTATACTTCTGGCTTGAGTTGCTTTCTGACAAAGATCAAGACGTTGCTAGTCAAGGGAGATCCCTTCGAGGAAGGATTTTTCAAATTAAACTGCAAAAGATTGGACTTATTTTATCAGGATAAACTTGAAAGATAAAGCCCTTTACAAATAGAAGTGCAAAAGATTATAAAAAATCTCTATCAAAGCTTAGACATGACTAAATTTGACAAGTGTAAAATTTTATCAGGATAAACTTGAAAGATAAAGCCCTTTACGAATAGAAGTGCAAAAGATTATAAAAAATCTCTATCAAAACTTAGACATGACTAAATTTGACAAGTATAAATAGAGGCATAATGAAAAATGTATGAAAATCCTAACATAATCAAAACATGACTAAATTTACTGTAACAATAGTTGTTAAACATAAATCTTAGTAATATGTAAATGGAGACAATCACATCATGGAACAAGATCATTGATTTGAACCTTAAATTCTTCACATTTTCTCTAAAATAGTACGAAACAAATATAAATAACTCAATCATAAATTCTGAAAAAACACCAACAATGAAGACTAGAGTTTGTGCACATATAAACTAACAAAAACAATTTCCATTTATTATTATCTATTATAACGAAAGTCCCTAAACTTATACTTGCCTTCTTATCTACTCTTTTACAAAAGGCTGCACTTTGTCCAAGGCCAAAATTTGATATCTAGAGAACAAAAATTCAGTCAAGGATGGAAATATTAAAGCTCCTTGGAATATAGTGTAAGCAATTGAGATTTGACCAAAAAAAAAATACAATTGCCTAAAAGAAATGATATGTAGTTTATATTGATTAGTTTGTAGGTAGGAAGCTTGAATAGATCTCCTTTGGAAAAAAAAAGAAAGGTGATTGATACCTAGGTTCAAACTTTGCATCAAAAGGAATATTAGTCTATTAATGATAAACGATTAATAAAAGTACCTGTTGTTGGACTATAATTAAGATAAGAGAGTCTTGTTGTTGTCCAAAATGTGATTCTTAAGTGCAAGGGCCAATTCATTTTCATTATGAAAATTCTTGCAATATGGCAGTGTGTATGAGCTCATGATGTAGACAAGACAAACTAAAAAAACAAATAATAAGAAAGAATATACAATATGTATGAGCTCATGATGTAGACAAACTAAAAACAAATAATATACACATGCATATAAATTTATAAGAAAACATAGACAAGACAAACTAAAAAAACAAATAATAAGAAAGAATATACAATGTGTATGAGCTCATGATGTAGACAAACTAAAAAACAAATAATATACACATGCATATAAATTTATAGGAAAACATCTATGCATGAATGTATAATAGGATATATGGGAATGGTATTACATATATCCAATATTTGATAGCACCCCCATCTAAAAAAATATAGAATGAAAATTTTCATACTAACAAAATTAATTATTGTTCAATTCGACCCCCAACATCCCCAAGATTAATTATTGTTCAACCCGACCCCCAACACCCCAAAATAATGTAAGGTTAAATACTTTGAAACGTTTCATATCCCACTGTTGTTGTTGTTTGCTATCTAAGTGATATTGTAAATTTCCATTATTCATATACTCATATACCAAAAGGCACTATGTATACATTAGAAACAATAGCCAAGAATACAACAATGCGGAATCCATATAAAGCACCTGGAAATAGTAATTCACAATCTGCACTCAGATGCTCCATTAGATTTTATTGATATGGACATGTTCATCTTTGATACTTTGTGTAGATGCTATTTTAGCATAACTACCATAGCATTCTTATGTTTCATTTCAATCTTTGTGTGTTTTGTTACAAAGCTACATAAATGTGAAAAATGTTGAGGCAATGCAATGAGAAGCCTTAGGAGTTGCTAAGGCTTAAAGTTACAATATAAAGGGAAGAAGTAACATAAAGAAGTTGGGATATTTATATACCTTTTGGTATGCACTAAGAGAGTATCAACCCAAAACGTCATTTGCCGCTTGATTGTGAGATGAAGAGCTTTAGACATTGTTGTTATTTGCAAACGTAGGCAAGCTATCAAATCATTGTTCACAACTTCTTTGAGAAATATCAACCCTGTTTTCAGTCCTTATATCAATATTTGACAAATAATACTGGTGCAAAAATAGAATTTAATGCAGATAATTATGTAATTCAAACCCAATTGGCAATATCAAATGAAACAGAGCCTTTAAAGGCATACGTATAAACAACAAAAGATGGATGAATATGAACTTAAGTCATTGTTCCTCTTGTGACTTTTACAATCTTTGGGATTCCTATATTTTATGGCAAGCTTCAACATATGTAATATAAAATCCAAGAACATAAGTGGAATAGAATAAAATGGAGGAATATTGACAAGAATATCATTGTTACAGTGGAAATCAAAGCAATTGGAGATAAGGAATATAAATGCAATGTATTGATTCCAATGATCCATCAAAGTGCTTCTAGCTTTCTTCATCAAATGTTTAAATGTGTGCACAATTAAACAAAAGAAAGAACGATATTCTGCTTTTGGCACTAGTGCACTTATCAACAAGTGTTTTCAAGATTGCTAAAAGAACCTTTAGTTCATTATACAAAAGTTTAAAAATGCACAATGTAATTCCACAAAGAAAAAAAAAAAAAAAAAAAAAGTGTAAGGAAGCAAATGTGAGATGCAATATTTAAATTTCATAATCAGATTCAGGTATATGCATATCAAAATTTCCAACACGTCAAAGGGCGAAAATGGTTGGCCATAAAAAAATAGGAAGCATGGTTTGTTAGAGTGCATCCTACTGAATATAGTTTTCTTGATCAAATGAACTTGAAAACATGAACAACTTAACGTGAAAAGACATGATATAGTATCTTGGTTCTATAAATGTTATATATGTTTATGATTGGATTGATTGTCTTTGAACATTGATTTGATTTTAATTTCGCTCTTTAATATCTTATATGACATTGTCCATTGTCATTGTGATTGTTTTTTTAAATGTTTGTAGAAGCTCAAGAGTAAATGAGATGTCATGTTTGTAATGTTCATATGAAATTTCGTTGAGCTTTGGCACTAACTTGTCAAGAAGAGGTTGTCTCAGAGTGCAATCAATCTCTTTACCTTCCCTTTCTATTTACATGGTAAAGCGGTTGCAAGAAGGACCTAGTGGCAACTGCTGCCAAAAGGCCCAAAGGGGGTTTATAAACACTTTTTGCTTTGAGAATGCCTTGCACCTGCAATATGCAATAGATATATTTATTCAGTTTCTTTTGTGTAGATTGTCAAAATGAAGCAGAGGAGAGAAAATTGGCAAAGTTACATGTTTGTTCAAAAACGAAAGTGGCAATAGAACTTCTAGAAGTAGAAAACGTATAATGCTTTAGCAGAGATAAGCATGGGATGCAATTACTTTCTTGGATACTGACTGTGAAAGACTTTGCAAGTGTATCATTGTACGTTGGTGATTCGGTGGTTCAAAAAAGTGGACAATCCAGGATGTAGGTTGCGAGATCCATTTGGCCCATTTCTAATGACATTTTAAATAGATACATAGGGATGCATACCGAGCCAAGTTGATGTTGGACCTAAAGGAAGAAATCTTTAAAAGCCTCGCTCGCTTGTAATTGAAAAACATATATATATATATATATATATATATATATATATATTATTTGCAAATCAACAGTTTGCATTTGGACTTGCATCTATTTTGTTAGAGAATAATTCAAAGCACAGTTTGAAAGGGTCAATAATGGACGAATAGAAAAGATGCAAATGAAAACATACTCACAATTGCAATTTCATTAGTAGATTCTCCATCTTTTATGTTCAAGTCATAGAGAGTATTGTTTCACTGGTAGTTTGTTACAATAGCATCGATGGAACCAACAGAATATTGGTTTTTATATACTCACAAATCATGCATAGTAGTATTCGGTGCCGGACTATGATGATGAAAAACGAGGGGTATATTCTCCACATTGGTCTTTCCAGTGAGATGTATACAAGAGTCCACATCTCCTCTTTCATACAAAGTTTTCTGTTTGAGTGCAAATTTTCGATGCACACTTGAGCCATGCGAGAAATGTGGCATAAAGAGGGATATGAGGTTATTTCCAATGGAAGAAGTCAGTTGGCCATATCTGTTAACTAAGCAACCATGCAAAATGGTTGTATTTATTTAACGAGAAAAAACAAGTGGACGAAATGATTCATTGGGACAATAAAAAACAAAGTACCTAGTGAATCTGTTGGAAACATGCCAACCAATTTCCCATGTGGTCACATGCATATGCATATCAGCTATATTTAGAATGTGCATGAATGCACTCTTTTGTGAACAGTTTGTGTAACTGGTGGATCTTATTGTTATCAATTTGTCTAATTGTTTGAGATATGTTGTATATATGAGCATACCATAGAGGTGGAGAGTGCAAAGTGTAGTGTAGTGTGTAGTGTGTGAGAGAAAGACGCAATACTGATGTGTTGTGTGTATGAGAGGAGAGGATGGTTGTATGCGTGTGATTGGCTATTGTAATTCTCCCTTGAATAATAAGAAAACCGATTATCATTGCCCATGGTTTTTACTCGTATTGGGTTTCCACATAAATAACTGTGTCAATTACGTGATTGTTGTTCTTGGTTTATGCTTGTTTAACTTGTTTATGCTCTATTAAAGTGTTCTGTTTTTTCTTCCGTTGCCTAACAAGTGGTATCAAAGCAGGTAGAGTAGGTACATCAAGTGAGCCAAGACGAATTGTGTGCAGGTTTCCTGTGAGCGCAAGAACCTTTAGACGTGTTTTTGGCATGTAAGGACAAGCGGACCGAAGTACTGAAAAGCTCGGATATTTTCTGAGAACCAAAGGGCGTGATTGAGTGAGTTTTAGGACATCGACGCTCCCTAAGCAGTGTTAGGAGCATGCCAACGCTAGCACACTTACAAAATAGGAATTTTCCCCACTTCGACACACTCGATTTGTGCACTACAGAGCGCCAAGAAATTGACGCTCCCCTTTCCACACTCACAAAGCGTCGTCCTCCAAATTGACGCGCCCCTCGCAGGCTTAAAGACGCGCCGATCTAACATTGGCGCCCCCTAAACAACACTAGAGGAGCGTCGCCCTCTGAAAGTAGGGGAAGGCAAGTGTTTTGGAAAAAGGTTTTTATTTTTATTTTTTATTTATTTAATTTTTTTTTTTTTTTTTTTTAAATNNNNTGAGAAATTCAGTGGTAAGAATAACTTTGAACTATGGAAGCTCAAGATGCGGGATCTGCTTGTGCAACAAGGATTGCAAAAGGCTTTGGTGGGAAAGTCAAAGAAACCAACAAGCATGAAAGACGAGGTCTGGGAAGATCTGGATGCAAGAGCCCTCAATACCATTCGTTTGTGTCTGGAATATGAAGTATTGTTTAACATCGTTGGAGAGGAGACAACAACGGGTTTGTGGAATAGACTGGAGAGTTTGTATATGACAAAGTCCTCGACGAACATAATATTATTGAAGATGCAGTTGTACAACTTGCAGATGAAAGAAGGTACAAAAATTTCTGATCACTTGAATGTTTTGAATACTTTGATTTGCCAATTATCTAGTGTGGACATAAAGTACGAAGATGAGGACAAGACAATTACACTATTGTGTTCATTTCCAGAGTCTTGGGATCATCTGGTCACATCTATGTGGTTTAGCTTAGCAGATGCCATTGATTATGACACCGTTGTGGGAGTTTTGTTATCTGAGGAGATGAGGAGAAGATCCAATAAAGAAACCTCAACAACAAAAGCAATGTCGGTCAGAGGTTGATCTACACAAAGAGGGAAAAATTAGATAGGTACATCAAGATCTAAGTCAAAAGGAAAGAAGAGTAAGAAAAAATGTTAGTTTTGTGGAAAATTTGGGCATTGTTATCCTTGATTTTTAGGGATAACCAGGAGATCATGTCTCGAGGCCCACAGGTCCTAGACATGGAGTACCAAGAGCAGGATTGACCTAAGCATGGCCCTGGAGGGCGCATCCTTTTCTTCTTCCGTCAACTTTATCTTGTCAGCAACAACAACATCCATCACCATCGGCTTGGTCTTGTATCAGACGAGGTTCTTGCTTCATGAGGTAATTGGTCCAGGTATCGTGGTATGTGTCACTTTTGATCATTAAAACCTTTAAATATATGCATCTGATCCCTTTTATCTCTAACAACCTCTTGGATCTTACATTAGCCCACTTGACCATGCTCTGGGAGATTGACAGGGTATCCTAGCAAGCCTGTGCCCATAGGTATGGGTTTGCCACTAGGGGATTTCTGAAAAGCCATCGTCCACTCCCATCATACTACCACTATTTCATCTTATCTCCCGCTCACCTGTCCCATTCCCCTTGTCTGATCATTGGGTTGACCTGTTTGTAGGATTGCACCTTATCTCGTGGGAAGAAGGGGCTAAAGGCCCAGAAGGTAAAAGCAGCTGGTAAGAGATAAAAGCCTAGAAATAAAACCTCGAGATGCTTCGCCCAGGGATCCACGAGAAGGCAATAAAAAGCCTCTCAGTAAGAAACAAGAGGGACTCGAAAAATACAAACAAGACCTAGTCAAGAGGATAGGGGGTCTCATCACGAGCCATCCTATTAGTTTCATGGGTACCTAACAGTATGACATTTCCACCATCTGGTCACCACGCCAGGGTAGTGACCTTTGGCTGCATGGCCAAGGGAAAGGGGGTATCATCACGAGCCAACCTTCTCATCTATGTGAAAGTACTTGTGGGTAACATTGTCAGCTCTGGTCACCATGCCAAGGCAGTGTCCTCTGGTTAGCCCTTGAATAAAAGAAAAAGAAGAAGAAAAAGAAAATAAAAGAAAAGAATAAAGACAAGAATGGGTTTGGAAAAATTTGCATCCATGACAGGTACAACTCGCCTTCTACAAAGGCACCCACAGATAACATCATGCATCCCTGGCTCTCACTTCACCCACATGTCTGGACATCCCCTAGCCACATCACCTCACTTACATGGCTTGGATGAAACCTTCCTGGAAACT
>ML781797.1:465604-484609 GCA_009831015.1 Picea engelmannii
TTGTGGATACTAGCCCAATAGGACGTCTTGTCTTTTTCTCCAGTCTTGTATTGTAGGTTTTTGTAATGTCTTTGAGTTATTGACTGATGTATTAGGGTCTTATGCATATGTTTGATAATATTGATGATGAAACGTGATTGACATTGCTATGATCCCGATGATTGATGAGCCCATGGAGGGCGTAGCCTTTGATGTGCAGGATCATGCCCGACGGACAGGTACCATTTGGATCGGTACACATGGGGAGATGATAAGTTCAGACCTCCATGGGGCTGAAGAGACCACTAGATGGATGATAAGACCCCATCAGGGGGCAGAGACAGGACAATGGTTGATTAGGGTCTTGCACCGGAGAAGAAGACGATGTTCCATCAGAGGCACTTTGGCAGAGCCCGACCTAGGGGGAATGACCCCTTTTCAGTGGAACGTTGGCCTTGAAAGGCTCAGGACGTCCCCATCCTCACCATGACATCATCCAGCTTCATGGACATTTTGGAGGCAGACTGGGCAACAGTGGCATGTGTGGCATGTTGGAGAGGCCCCTGGGGGGCTACTGTTTTTCTCCTGGATGTCTCATTTGCCCTAAAAGGGGCTAGCACCTCCCTTGAAGGGTCTTTTACCTTTTTACAACTCAGTTAGGGTTTTAATTTGACAATTTAATGTAAAGACAGTATTATGGCCTTGTCGGCCTTTTTTATGACCTAAAAGTTAATTAAGGTCATTGATACAGTATATATTGAGGAGTTTTAGCCTCATTTTATCATAACACATCACTCACTCATTAGTGAGGTCTGATTTTAGCGCCCTACTTGGGTATTTTTGCTGGTTTAGTGAGGCACAATTGTTGAAGGAAGACATTTTTTGGCATTTTATGGTTTTTCTCTTGAAGGAAGGTGTTACAACTAGGGTTTGTATGGTTATTTCTTGATGAATTGTAAGTATTTTTCTGCAAAAATTCTTGATTGAATGGTTGTAGTCTTATTTTCTTACATGTATTTATAAATTTGCTGAATCAAAACCCTAGGTGACAAGCACACAAGTAGGTCCTTGTTTCATGTCCCCTAAAAGAGAAATTTTCAGCCATTGAAGAAGGAAGAAACATCCTAGCCATAGCTACACTCTCATTTCTTCTTCTCCCTGAGCTAGCCGTACTTTCCAGAAGTCAAGAAGGAGGGGACGTCCCATGCCTAGGTTATCTACACCTAGGGCCATTCTTCTTCTAGGGTTTAGTGATAGAGCCTTGTTGTAGCAACACTCTCCCTCACTACATTCTCTTGTCTTGATTTATCTTTCATGCTAGCTGTTTTTGCCAAGTTAACCTAAGAAAGGAGGAGAGAGAACGAGGCCTTTATTTAGCAACACTGGAGTGAGCCTCTCTCCCCTAGGGATTTGATTCTGGGGCCCTGCCATAGCAGCACTTCAGAACTTTTCTTTCTAGTCCTTAGCCGTCCTCCTTCAACCCTTGCGTCCTCTTCTAAATTGACTCCATTAGCCCAAAGGCACTGATCTTAGACCTCCAGTGTTGAAGTGAAAGTGATCAAACAAACTCTCAAACTCTTTTCTAAATTGAAAACCTAACTAACTGCTAACCCTAAAGTTGCTGACGTCATGCTTGAATATCTCATCTTTATGCAACAACATCCTGTTTAAGAAGCGATTAAATGGCGATTTAGGCATAAATTGATGTTGTGTTGATTTGTTACATTGAATGCCATCTCATTTCAGTATCTATTGAGGAAATGATATTATTTGCATTTTCCATATTAATAAACATTGACTTTGTCAATATTTATTTCCATAATTGCTTATTTTAATATCAGATAGTCTTATGAAGTACTAACCCATTGAATTATAGCTTGCATATATTGGTTTGTTGTTGCTTTGTTCTGGGCATGTGTTCTTCTTTGGGGCTTCACTTCATTATTGGTTGTTTAGCCAGGATTATCTGTTTTGGTGGTGACCTGTGAAGGGGGAACTTTACCTTTGTCCTTTTAACTTCTGCCTCTTCAAAACTCCAGGTTACCGGGGACGTCTCCCCTGGGCCTAACCTCCTTAAAGAGAAAGAACCTCCCCATCGTGGTGACATTGGGTGGGATAGGTTCCTATTACACCAGTTTGACCTCCATCTTATAGCCATTTGACATAGCTACAAACTGTGCGATAAAAGGCATCTCAAGAAGGATTGCTGGAAAAGACAGAATGTGTCCAAAGAGGATTACACACAAGAAGAAAATGAAGCTAATTTAGTTGAAAAAAATTCAGGTTTCGATTCAGGTATGGTTGATGATGTATTGTCTACTTGTGATGTTTCAAATCAACATCAGCATTGGTTATTAGATTCTGGTGCGTCCAACCACATGTTTCTTCATAGAAATTGGTTCTCAACTTACCAATCTATTGATGATGGTGTTGTTTTTATGGGAAATGATTTTTCTTGTAAAATTGTTGGAGTTGGTAGCGTCCAGATTAAAATGCATGATGGTTTTGTAAGAACATTAACATATGTAAGGAATGTACCCGAACTTAGAAAGAACTTGATATATTTGGGAGTTCTATATTCTGTTGGTTACATGTGTACAACTCAAGGTGGAGTACTAAAGGTGTCCAAAGGAATCTTAGTAGTCATGAAGGAATACATGATTGGGAACCTTTATCAACTTGAAGAAAAGACATAATTAAATCAAGTAGTGGTAGCATCTGAAGATGCAAGTGACTTTGTTTATTTATGGCATCAACGTTTGGGTCATATGAGAGAGAAAGGGCTTAAGGTACTGGTTGATCATAAGTCACTTCTAAGTTTAAAGTTTCTGAATTTGAATTTCTGCAAGTATTGTGTCTTTGGAAAACATTGTAGACATAAGTTTAAAACAAGAAGGAATATAAACAAAGATATCCTTGATTACATTCATTCATATGTTTGGGGACTATCCCCTATAGTTTCTTTTGGAGGATCGTCATATTTTGTGACATTTATAGATGATTACTCCATAAAGGTTTGGGTCTACTTACTTAAAAGAAAAGTTGATGTATTTAATACTTTTAAGAAATTCATAGCTTTGGTTGAAAAGAGCAATGACAGGTCTATTCAAGATGGATATAAAAGTCTGGTCATTTTTGTTTGAAAAAACATGATATTCCACATAGGTTGAATACCTTAAGCAACCTCTTATAGAAACAAATCAAATATCAACACAATGTTGTATTACATGGTTAAAAACCTCAAAGAGGGAAATAGTCCACGACCCTAACCAACGTGGCCACTTGAGACAATATATTAATGCAAAAGAAATTTATTTTACATATGATTTTCTCACAATCGACCATCAACAAATGACTCTCCATGCTCTTTAAATAGAGATCATGAACCAATTAGATGTCAAGCCATAGATCGATAATATTGAGGAGAATATGAACCATCAAATCAATTTATGTTTAGAACATATAATGACCATCATATTACATAACTACAAATGCATACTCTAAGGAAACACACTTTACCTAAAGACACATTAGACCAAGTTGATCTTAGATAACTCCCAAGTGTCTAAATATCCTAACACCCCCCTTTAGGAACAACTTGGGATAGGATTGGAGGATTTACAAAGGTGACACACTTGGAGAATGAATGAGGCATTAGAGCCTATCCTTCCTTAATTACAACTCCATGAACTTCTAACATTGTAAGAGACTTTGTGAAAATATCTGCAATTTAATCATTTGCAGGGAAAAAGAGCACTTTGAGAATGCAATCTTAAATAATATTTCTAATGAAGTGCATGTGTAGCTCAATGTGTTTGTTGCATTGATGTTGAAATAGATCTCTGGCAAGTTGGATGTCACTCTAATTTTCACACTAGAGTGTGGTTCGATGCTGCCGCTAGAATCCAAACTTTGAAAGGATCTGTTGAAGCCACAAGGCTTATTGACTTACATTAACCATTTCTCGATACTTTTCTTCTGATGAAGAAAGAGAAAGAGATTGATGTTTCTTATAAGCCCAAGTGATAGGTATGAAACCAAGACTAAAAAAAAACCTATAACTTTTGATCACTAGGGTTGCTATCCAATTAGAATTAGTACCAACCAACAAAGGAGCCCCCCTTGAGCTGTAAGTATCCTTTTTTTTTTTTCGCTTTCTAATGGCTCTTATGGGTTGTTTTCATATATTGGGAAACAAGACTAACAATAAAGGGAATATCAGGATGTATGAGCCAAATACATAAGGATACCAACTAATCGATGGTACAAAGTGGAATCTACTTCAGGTGTAGTACATGCGGTAGCAAGTTTGACTCCAGACTGAAAAGGAGAAGCAACTAGTTTACAATCTTCCATTTGAATGATGCTAAGAAGGTCACATGCATACTTAGACTGGGAAAGACAAATTCCTTCCTTGGTTTACAATACTTGGAGGCCAAGGAAATAATGAAAATAACTTAAGTACATGTCATTTCAAATTTATTCTTAAGTTTGGATTTCACACGGATTAAAAGTTTGGGGTCACTACTAGTGGGAATACGGTCATCAACATAAAGAACACGTATTATGAGATGGTTACATAATTTATTTATATAGACATTGGGTTTAGAATAAAATCTATAAAAGTCAATGTCAAGAAGAAAGCTATCCATTTTAAGACCAGAGAGAGATTTCTTATGGTAACAAATAAGGCTAGAGTCATTCTAAACATAGCCAGGTGGTTATTCTATGTAAATTTTATCTTGCAAATCCCCATGGAAGAAGGTGGATTTAACATCCATCTAATAGACCTCCCATTTATGTGAGGTGGAAAGGGCTTGAAAAAGGTGGATGAAATTCATTTTGGTTATAGAGGCAAAGGTTTCATTATCATGTCAATCCCTTCAACTTGAGAAAATCCTTTGGAAACTAATCGAGCCTTATGTCTTTGAACACTTCCATCTAATGCATACTTAGTTATATACACCCGTAACACCCCATTTCCCCCCAAGACTGTAATTATGCACAAACATCATATGTTAATGTTATGAGAAATGTAATTGTGTTTTGATTTAATATAACCACAAAATCGATGACTGAGAGGGAACAACCTTGATAGTACTGGCCATGATACACCAGAGGAAATTGATGAGGTAGATGGACTGATTGAATGGTTGAGTGAAGTGGAGCTGAGATGTATCAACGAAGAAAATAGGAAACTTGCTGTTAGGTAGCTAGAGAGGTAGTGGGGGGCTCAGAGGGCCCATAGTGATAATAGTGGAGACCATTCAATGTAAGGTGGAATAGGTCCACTATAGTATTAAATAATGCCCACTATGGTAGTTATATATAATAAATGTAAAAGGACTTACTAGAAGGTTCATCCTTTAGAATGTTCTTAGGTGGTTGGTAGAACTATATAAAGGGGTTCAAGCAATGTACTGGGAGAAGTTGAGAAGTATTGTATTTGAGGTGGTAGCTCAATAGGAGGATGCCCCCTCGAAGAGACAAGTGAACATGAGATGATCCCTCCCATAATAGGATCCATTGTATGGTGTTTCCCTACCCTAAGGGTTTGATAATAATAAAAGAGATTTTGCATATTTTTCTTGTATATCTACTATGGTTATTTTTTATTCAATATTTGGGTTCTTAACAAGTGGTATCAGAGCACTTTCCTTGGACAAAGAAGGGGAGAATTTTTTGGCTCTTTTTGCATATTTTTTATAAAGAAAAAAGAGGGCAGTGCACTTCAGGTTCATATATAAAACTTTCTGAGAATAATTAAGCCAAAGCAATTGGATATTTGAATTCTTCTCAAAAAAATACCCAATTTCAAAAAAACAGTCGGTCGAAACAGAGTCCGAGAAGTAAAGTTATGAGAATTTTAAATTCGGCCTTTTTTAATGGCCCTAGTATTGAATCATTCATTAAAGAAAGAAAGTCAGCATGGGAAGAGAATTGGCCCTATTGGGAAGCTCTCAAATTACAAGGTGATGCTGCCATTTGGTGGAAATTGCTTGATTATAAGGAAATGATGACACTCTCCAATGGAGAATTTGAAAAAATATTGTTAGATAGGTGGTATCATGGAAAAAATAAGTATACAGAGAGAACCAAGGGTTTATTTTCATGTGGCAAGTCTATATTACAGGTTCATGGTTGTATTCATAAGGAGAAGGTTATTATTTCTATTAACCCTAGTTGCATGCATAATTTTATCAATATTCAGTTGGTTAATAGACTGGAAGTTCCTGTAAAGAATGTTCAAGGCACATAGGTTGTGAGTGAAAATGTCCAAAATTTTAAAGATTTGAAGCTCAATAAGGATAAATATGTGTTGTATTCATATTTTTATGCTATAGATATGGATGATGTGGATATTGTTTTGGGATATCCTTGGATGGACTCAGTTGGTACAATTAATATTAATGTTCAAAATAAGTTTTTAAAGCTTTGGTACAAGAAAAATAAAATCACATTGCATGATGTGTCTCTTAGTAAGAAAGATGGGCCCACGAAGGCCAACAAAGAAGTTATTGCAGAGTTTGAAGTTGAATCAGAGGTAGAGTCTATAGAAGGAGATGAAGCAAAACCACATGAAGGACACAATAAGGAAAATAAGGAGGTCATTGACTCAAAGACACAATGTGTTGAAAACTTGAAGAAAAAAGGACAGATTCCTACAGTTGTTGTATATCACAATCCACACCACATAGAGAAACAACAATCATCAAGGCAAGGGCATGAGCATCAACACATTTATGCACCAACAAGGAACCAGAAAGGAAACAAATCAAGAGGTGCATGGATGACTAATAACACTCCAAGAAGATATAAAACTAGAGAAACAATTACATGGAAACTCTGACATGATGCAAAGAAAGATCATGGTGGCCAAGCAACAGTTGGACAACATGTTTGGCTTCCAATAGGATGGATGGATGGTCGTACTTGGTACCAATTGGCTACATTTCTTAGCCGGTCATATTGTATGGTTTCCTCATGTGTTTCAAGGACGAAACATGTGAAGGGGGAGGGAATGTAGTATACCTACATAGGTAATATGGGGCACATAGGGAGGTACCCAATGAGAATGTGGTTATGTATATTCTATGTAAGGTGGACTAGGTCCACTATATTATTAAATAAGATCCATTATGGTAGTTACATATAATAAATGTGAGAAGACTCTCTAGAAGGTTCCTAGGAGATAGAGAGAGCTATATAAATAAGTGTAAGCAATGTATTGAAGTAGAGTGAAAAATATTGTGAATGTATCAAACATTGCTTGATGAGTGTTATCCTTCCTTAAGGATTAATATATGGTGTTACCCTACCTCAAGGGTTTTAACTATTTTTTGTGTTCAATATTTGGTGAATGGTTTGGATTATTCTTGTTGATATTGTGGATTTATTTTTAGATTTATATTCAGATCTATTTAGGTACTTAAAAATTTCACTCCACCAATCACATACCTCAAATACAACAATAACTAATGAGAAAATTCACATTTCCTAAGGTTTTCCTGTAGTTGATTCTTTTTCAGGGTCTCTAACACATGCATGAGATATGAGATATGATATTCCAAAGTAGAGCTAAAACTCAATATATCATCTAAGTACACTATTATAAATGAATTTAGAAAGACATGCAACACATCAATTATAACTAGTTCATCACATAAGCGAAAAGGAATTACCACTCATTCATATATTCCTTGCCTTGTCTTGAAGGTATTCTCCCAATTTTCTTCTTCTTTCACTTATACATGGTGGTATCTTGACAATGAGATCCAACTTGACGAAGTACTTGGCATGCTACAACTGATTTAGCAAGTCATTGATCCTAGAAAGAGTGTACCGATTCTCGAGGGTGATATTATTTAAAGATCTATAGTCGATACACATTCTTTAAGTCCCATCCTTCTTGGGTACTATGATGATGGGTGACCTACAAGACGAGGTGCTTGATCGAATTACTCCTTGATCCAATAGTCACATAAGTTGTTTCTTCAATTCATCTACTTCCAATATGGACTGTCTATACAACTCAATGTTTGGCAATGGGGAGTCGAGGAACAATTGTATCTCATACTCCACTTCCCTCTTAGGTGGAAATCCTTTAGGCTCTTAGAACACTTTTCTGTATTCCTACAAAATATATTCCAAATAATGTTTCTTCTCTTTAGTACATCCCTTTAGATATGTTGTTACCTTTACCAATTTATCTCTTAGTTGATTCTCGCTTAAGAAAAGCAATACAAACTTCCAACTAGAATTGATCAATTTTTTGGCCTAGTTAGCACTTAGTAGAGAGATCTTGCATTTTCCTTTGTGTGCATTGATGATGAAGGAATTCTCATTCTTGATCAAGTAGTACTAGTTTTATCTCCTCATGAAGACTGCAACCCTCATGTACATGTAGGGTTTCCAAACACTACACCACACACATCAAGTGGTACTTTTTGTACATCCACTTCATCAATATAGTTTTCACTTATAGAAAATTTGATCTTACACTTATTAGTGACCTTGATATTTGCATCCTTATATACCAATCCCAAAGGATATGGATAAGGATGGTCATGAACTTCCAATCCAAGCTTGTTGACTAGATATTTTGCTATGAGGTTGGCCTATGAACTGAAATAAAATAGAGCATCTACCTTTGTCTTGAACTTGAAATGGATCTTAGTATGGAAGAGTTCAATCATCTTCTTCTCTTCCTTGGGATGGAGGATACTTACGTTCACTTCCTTCTTCAATGTAATGTAGATAATATTTTCATCTGCATCTTCCTTTCTCTCTACCTAATTCCTGAATCCATGGCTAGCATCTTCTTTTTCTTGGCATCCTTCTTGCAGTTCTTTCGATTTAGCCATAGATGTAACTTCCATTACTTATATTCGATGCGACCATCAATATTACAATGTTTATATTGGTTGTTTGGATCCTTGCATAGATGTGCAGTGGTTGTTTTCTTCTTGTTCTTTCCTTTCCACTTCTTTTTTCCCTCCTTGGAAGCATATTGGTGGTATTTATGCTTGAAACCACTTGGTTTTCTTTTATTCCTACCTATATTTTTTAGATATTATACTTGCACAAAAGCCTCATCAACTATCCTAGGTTTAAAGAGAATCACTTGCCTATTTAAATGACTATGTAGACCTCCTAAATAATTAAGGAGTACATTTGGTTTCTTGGGAGATATACCCAACAAAATGGTCAATTGTTTGAATTCGTTGATGTACTCGTACACTTTACCTTTTTTTTCCGCTAGAAGTAAAGCCAACAAATCCATTGGTCCTCTTCGTACCCAATAGGGTAGATATGGGACTTGATGAGGGGTTTAAACACCTCCCACTTAGTTACTAGGGTATCACCCCCCTAGCCCAACCGTCCCTTTGTGGCTTTCCCACCAAGTTTTGGGATGACCCTCTAACTTTCGTTAGGAAAATCCAATATTTTTCTCTTCTTCTATGTTATGAACATTGGAAAAAACTTATAACTATCACAACCATTGATATAATTTAATATTGTTCATCAATCTCGCCTTGGTAGGGTGTGATGTCCACTTTTTCGTCCACTTTATATAGAGATTGGGAAGACATGATGACATTGAAACTTGGTCTCTCTTTCTCTGAATCTTTTTTCAACTCCTTTCTTCAGTCTTTGTTATCTTTGAATTTTCCATATGAGTTAAATTTTGAACTAGAGCTATCAAACTCCTTTAAAGGTCCAAACTTGTCCTCTAGAGATTCCATGAGGATGGCCATGTTGTGAAAAATGTCATCAACTTGTTCTTCCAAATTTCAAAATCTCTCCTTTTGATACATCCCATGGATTGTTACTACTAGGGTTGTGAGACTTCATTCTTATGTCAATTCCTGGATCCTACAACTTCCCACAAAAACTCTAAAGAAATTTTCTCTCATACCAATATAATCTGTAAACATCCATGGATATTCCACTGGAATAGTTCATCACAACAAATCGTACAATAATCTACAATACCTTATTACCTAATATTTTACTTTAGATTTCAAATTTAATGTTACTAGATTAGTCCACATGAGACTAAAATAAATTGAATCTAAAATGAAAGAAGCTAAGCAAATAACACAACATCCATACAATGAACACAAGAAGTGTCATAGGAAAACCAAATATAGGAAAAACCTAGCTAGAAGGTGAGGCCTATGCCTTTCTCTTTTCTTCTTAGTTATGAAATGCAAATAAGAAGAAAGTGCACTCACTATGGAGGTGCCATGGACACCATGACTTATATAGCTACTACAACATCTTCTACTTCCTCTACTATACTTCAATATCCCACTCTCAATGCTCTTCTTTACTATGGAACAATACTCAATACAATAAGAATGAAACCCCTTCCTTTACTACCAACCCAATATTTAACATGACTTGATAGTTGTCTAAGGTTAGGGTTAGGGTTTTTGCATTCCTTAACTTTCAATTAGGGTGAGGGTTTTGGACCTTCTGGAATAATGTTGAAATTCATAACATGACTAGCTCTACATGCATGAGTAATGGGAGTTGATGTGGCATCCACTCGGTATCATGGAAATCAACATGATAGGTCAACTTGTGGGAGACATAACTTATTCATACAAACTCCGATTGAGTTTGACTTCATGTTGTTGGAAAGTTGTCAATGTGTAGAATAATGTCGATAGGTTGGGAACTTTTCTTGTAAAGTTTTGATCCCAAAAAAATCATTGAAGGCATTAAATGGTCTTTGGAAGTTTCTTGACCCCAAATCACCAAAATGGGGCGTGCCCCTAAAATGGGCCCTACAAGCCAATAACTACAACTTTTCCACCCATAAAGTACCAAAGTAGATGACAAATTATATAATGATCAATTTTGGATCACATTGGGAGGTTGTCTATTCTATGGTATCCATAAGATCCATGGGAGCCACCATGAAGCAACTAGAGCCACAATGGGGATATCCATGGAGTTTCCATGAGGGCATGCCATATATGTCTAGAGACACATATTAAGTTTTATTTCCCCTGGATTGAAAATTAGTTATATGGATTTTCCTAACACAAAAATAATCCTTTTATGGTTTTTTATTATTAGGTTGGTTTAATGGATGAAAACAATGAATATATTAGGGATAGATTATGATTTTTTAAAATTTTATTTTCCTTCATAGAGGTAAGTGGCTCATTCAAGAGGGTTTTCTCATGGGCGTTGCCTTCATCAAGTCACCTTTGCATCTTACAATTGGAAACAATTAGGAACCAACAATGACTATATGAAGCACCCTTGTGGGTCATATATGAATTGTTTTAGATTCTCATATGTGAACAACTTTGGAAATGTGATTTATAGTTTTTGATAATAAAAGCAAAAAAAAATGACAATAATAATAATGAAAAAAGAAAAACATGCTACAACATATCTAAACCACTCTTTTTCTAACTAAGGTTGTTTTCCTACACCTTAACCATAATAATGTCTTATAATTTTAATAATTTTAAATATAAAATTAATTAAAATAGAACTTACAAGTTAATAAATCTAATCTTCTACTCAAAAAGTACCAAAATAGATAACAAGTTATATAATGATCCATTTCAAATAATTCTATTACATTCATAAAATCCATGGAAACCATCTTAAAGCAACTACAAATGACTTTGTCATAAAGAAACTACAAATGACCCTATCCATAGAGTTGCCATGAAGGCATCATGCATATTATATTGGAAATTGGTTATATAAATCTTCCCAATAAAAAAATAATTTAATTTTATATGGCTTTTTTATTATCAAGTTGACTTGATGGATAAATATATTAAAAATAGATTATAATTTTTTTTTAAAATTTATTTTCCTTCAAAGAAGTAAATGGCTCATTCAAGATGATTTTTTTAAAGTGAAAGCCACCTCCACCGAATCACCTTTGCCTCCTTACAATTGGTAGCAATTAGAAACCGACAATGATTATATGGAGCACACCATTGGATCATATAAGAATTGTTTAGTCACCTTTGCCTCTCACAATTGGTAGCAATTAGAAACCAACAATGATTATATGGAACACCCCATTGGATCATATAAGAATTGTTTTTTGGATTGTGAAATATGAACAACTTTGAGTAAGAGATTTATATTTTTAATATAAAAAAAAATATTTATAATAATAATAAGAAAAGAAAATCATGTTACAACATCTCTAAACCACTCTTTTTTCAAAGCAAGGTCGCTTTCGTACACCTTAACCATAAAGACGTTTTATGATTTAATAAATTTAAAATTTAAAATTAAATATTAAACAAAATATTCGATCTCATATCTTTAATTATTATTTTTATATATTAACTTTTTTAAAAGCAAATTTATATAGTTAAACTTTAATCCTACTCCACCATCACCTCGTAGGATTAAAGTTATAAAATTAAAGATTAAAGTCATAAAATATAAAATTAAATATTAAAAATTAAAATTCTAAAATATTAAATCTCATATCTTTAATTATTATTTTTATATAATTACTTTTTTAAAACAAACTTATATGGTGAAACTTTAATCCTAGTGCAACATAGTATAGTAATATAAAACAGTGAGTTCTATTTTTTTATTTCAGTAGGGCATGCGTCCCTCCGCACTTACAACGTTGACACTTCTTCCCCGCGGCCACCGTTCTTTCTCTATATTTCCTCGACACCCTGCTCATCATATCATTCATCATTTCTGCCATGGCGCGGTCTGTCTTAATTTTGTTGCTTCCCATATTCCTCTCCCTCTCCCTGTTGGGATATGCCATAAGGACTAATCTTCTTGCTCTCGGCAAACCAGAAAACAATGAGGAGGTCCATTCTGTGATTCTCCAAGATGCTTTCGAGCAAAAGCCCAGAGATGATGATGGGCTTCCGGTTAGGTCCACAGAGTACATCATAGGCTTCCGCCCGGCACCGTCGATCCACGCGATGCGGTCACTCCCCGCGGCACGGTCGCTCCCCGCGGAACGGACGCTCCCCGTGACACGGATGTTCCCCACCGAAGAAGAATACAAAGACGGGAGGCATGAACATCCGGCAGCACCATGGACGGACTGGTTCCCGACCCCCACGGAACGGTCGTTCTCCGCGATTCGGAAGCTCCCCATGGCACGGTCGACCCCCACGACGGGGACGTTCCCCGCAACACGGACCTTCTCCACCGAAGAAAAATACAAAGACGGGAGGCATGAAGATCCGGCAACACCATGGACGGACTGGTTCCCCGCGATGAGTACTTTCCTCGCGGCACGGTCGACCCCAACGGAACGGTCGTTCTCCGCGATGCGGACGCTGCCCACCGAAGAAAAATACAAAGACGGGAGGCACGAAGATCCGGCACCATGGACGGATTGGTTGAGAAATCTATTTCTATGTCAATCTAAACTGCTTTAAATTAAAAATTGTATGTCTTAGTGTGTTTAATGGTTAAGAATTTGTATTTTCTCGTAAAAAATCACAACTTCAAATTCCAAGGGTTAGGGTATATATATCTCACTAGACTTTTACAAGTCAAATCTATAGGCGAAGGTTATTATTATTAGTATACCATAAAATTACCAAATTTTATGGTAATTTTTTTTTTTTATGTTTTACATTAATCAATGGGAAAAGTAAGGTATGCATACCTCCGTAGACTTTTACCAACCAAATTTATGGGTGAAGGTAATTATTATTATTAGTATACTATAAAATTTACTAATTTTTTTATGTTTTACATTAATCAAGGTAATGTAA
The DNA here is from genome assembly GCA_009831015.1 of Picea engelmannii. Classification (NCBI taxonomy): domain Eukaryota; kingdom Viridiplantae; phylum Streptophyta; class Pinopsida; order Pinales; family Pinaceae; genus Picea; species Picea engelmannii. The sequence goes on from ML781797.1 coordinate 479,338, forward strand.
GATGATCATTTTCATGGACACAATGACTAGCATGGGATAACTATATTGGTTTATATTATTAATATATTATGAAATTTGTTAAATTTTTTATGTTTTACATTAATCAAGATAGTGTAAGATTTGCAAATACTATATTGGTTTATATTATTAGTATACTATAAAATTTGGTATTTTTTATGTTTTACATTAATCAAGGTAGTATAAGATGATTCTTTTCATGGACACAATGACTCGTATATTTTTCTATCCATTTTATTTGAAATTCGACAAAATATTATTGATTTGTATGATTGAATCTTTATAATTTAAGTGCCCCAATTTGTATCTATAAGATTTGTATCCATAAGTTTAGGTGAAAAAGTTTTAAAAATAGAATATTTAGAAAACTTCAATGAAGGGTTTTTTTCATTAATGTTTTATTTGTATTTTTTTAAATGTTTATTGTAGAAAATGAAATCAAACATTATAAAGGAGATTGCTCCAAAGGATATAAGTGACAATATAATTGTTTTCAATTAAGATTTTTTTCCATTAATTTTTTATTTGTAGTTTTAAAAATGTTTATTGTAATAAAAAATGAAATCAAACATTATAAAGGAGATTGCTCCAAAGGATATAAGTGACAATAAAATTGTTTTCAATTTGGAAATAGGTGAAAAGGGAAGTTGGATCAAGAGTTTGTGTCTTAGATTCAATGTTTTTTTTTTTTTCTCAACCCTTAACATGGTTGGATGACTACCACAAGTTTTGAACCTTGATCACCTTACAAAATTAAACCCTCTAAATCCAATCACTCTAATGGGATTTGACCTTATCACATAACTATATATAGGCATAGAGTAATCACATAAAACTAGAAAAGTTTAGTGTAAGGATATTCCTCTTCTATTTATAAGCTTTATTTTTATCTAAATCTAAACTAACTTTGCTTCTAAATTTACACACAACTTAAAAGTTTTAAATTAATATTCCTAGTTTAATTTTTTTTTTGTTTATGAACAACATATTAATTTTAAATTATCATAAAATAAAAAATATTAACAACATCGAGATTGAAACAACTTTAAGCTCCACTTGATTGAATCACTTCTTCATGGAGATCTTACAATTGCATTATCAAAGATTCTAGAAGGAATATGGGTCTCCACTAATAATGTATCCACCTTTCTAAGAGGTTTTTATTTGTGTCCACCAAAGTTTCTTGAAAAGATAATTTCAATCTATAAAATATTTAAGTTGGAGATTTCTTATCCTCTAACATTGATTTATTTTTATATGATTAAATTCAAAATGGATTTACATAGTCACTATTAATTAATTCAAAATTTATTTACATAGTCACTATTAATTATGAGAAATTTGAGGTAAAACATGAATCTCATAGAATTTATTTTTGTATAATAAATATTTATTTAATGTTTTAAGAATAACAATGTTTTCATGTATAATAATCTCTCATTCACAATAGATTTATATTTAAGTGTGGTGCAATCAAAGTAAGATGGAAGTTTTAAAGGGTAATTAAATTATAAAATTTACAAAAATTATGTTTTATATTATTGAAGATAAGATAAGTTGGAAAGAAATAGTGATTATTCTCAATTTTCTTCCTATTACAATTTTATAAATTTTTATAAATTTATTCATGTTAATATATTTCTGGGTTAGTACAACAATTAATTTTATTATGAAGGTTGTCAATTAAATTAATATTTATAAAACTTTTGTAATATTTAATGATTTCATTTTATTGTTCTTATCTTTAAACTTCATAGGTATGATAGCTTTAATTTTATCAATATTGATAATTTAATTGTTTTTTTTTTTTTATCTTTATATCTGTTTTCAATCTAGGGTGGTTACTCCTTTTGTAATATTTAATGATTTCATTTTATTGTTCTTATCTTTAAACTTCATAGGTATGATAGATTTAATTTGATCAATATTGATAATTTAATTGTTTTTTTTTTTTTTTATCTTTATATCTGTTTTCAACCTAGGGTGGTTACTCTTATTGCTAAAAATAGAAGCAACAAATAAAAGCAATAATCAAGAGCATATCTTTACTTAACCAAAGCAATTTCAATTTATAATTATAATTTAAATATGTAATTATTACTTAAACTTCATAAAAATACATCCAACTTCAATTAAGAAAATAATTTAAAGATTATTGCATTTATTTTTACTTTATGAAAATATTTATTCTTTATTTAAAAGTAAATAAATAATGCAAAGTAAATAAGAAATGAAAATTTTTATTTGACTAGAAATTGTTTAATTAATTAATATTAAAATGAATTTATTTAATATTTAGATATTCCATGAAAAATATTTATGTATTTTTAAATTTTTTATAAAACATTATATGTATTCTTCCAATTATATATATTCTTTCAATAATAATTAATTTCAACAATGACTTAAAGAGACATACAAAATAAATATCTAAAAACCTTAAAGCTTAATAATAAATCTCATTCGCCCGCAGGGGTGTAGACCGATTGGCAAGTGCCGTGTAAATGGAAGGAACTATGTAAAATGAGGTCTCAAGGTCGATTCTCACCCCGATTTACCCGGAGGGCGTGCTTGCGGGCGGTGGCGTTTCTCCCTAGGGGTTATAAGGCAGCTGGCAGGATTCGACCCCGTGTCACGCGAGTACGATACTGCCGTTGTTACCGATTCCCCTANAAAAAAAAAAAAAATAAAAAAATAATAATAATAAATCTCATTCTAGTCCCCGAGGTGTAGGACAGTCGGTGACAGAGTGTGTTGTTAAGCTACTCCGTGATGTTAAAGTCACCGGTTCGAAACCTGTGGGGACAAAAAATCCAACCATGTTAAGGGTTGGTGTGGCTCAGGCCGGGTGTGATCCCCGGGTGATTTTGACGACTTAGATGCCCCTGAGTCGCGATTTCTCAAGCCACAAGTTAATCGCGTAGCCAACAGGTTCCGCACAAATTAACAAACAAACAAAATAAATAATAAATCTCAACCTTTCTAAGGGATATAAATAAGCTTTTTCTTCTATCCATAAGCTTTCTTCTTCTAAATTGTAAACTAGCTTTGCCTTTGAGTTGGCTATTTAGTGATTCATGTGCATTGCATTGTTTGTTTATTTGACATTAATTTCCAATGAGTTGACTACGCCTTTGAGTTGACTACTTAGTGATTCATGTACATCTCCATTGTTTATTTGTTTGACATTAATTTCTAATAAGTTGACTACTTAGTAATTCATGTACATTATTTGTTTGACATTAATTTTCAATAAGTTAACTACTTAGTAATTCATGTGCATCTGCATTGTTTGTTTAACATTAATTTCCAACAAAACCAATGTGTCCACTTGAAAACTTGAAGATTTAAACATGGTTGTACTTAGTTCTTGTTTGAATCTCCCTATTCCATCAACAACATATTCATTTTTAATTTCCATAAAACACTAAATCCTAACACCATCCGGATGAAAACAACTTTAAGATCCACTTGATTATTTAATATCCACTTGATTATTTATAGGATCAAAATTGAAAATGAACTTATATTATATTCTTGACTTGACACTTCTTGACTTTATATTATACTCTTGACTTGACACATTCATTTTTAATTTCCATAAAACACTAAATCCTAACACCACCATCAAAATGGAAACAACTTTAATATCCACTTGATTATTTGTAGGATGCTCATATCAAAATCGAAAGTGAACTTATATTATACTAGATAACCCCATGAACCACTTCTTCTTGGATTCCCTACAATCACATCATCAAAGATTTTAAAAAGAATACGGGGTTTCATTGAAGCTCTTTGAAAGTGAGTTTCAACCTATGAAATATTTGAGTTGGAGACTTCTAGTTATCATCAAACATCGTTTTATTATTGTATAACTAATTTAAAATTGGATTACATAGTAACTATCAATTATGATATTTGAGGCTAAGAATAGGTTCAAATTGATAGGGGTATGTTTGTATTTTGATATACTCGTAAAGGTTATAGTTAAAAAATTCACTTAATTTCAATCAATGAAATTTGATATGATGATGTCAATCCCATAAATTAATAAGGAAAAATAAAAAAGAATTTAAAAACCTCAAATCATAGTGTTACTTTATAATTAAATAGTAACTATTAAACTTTACTTATTTAATAAAAAATAATAAAATATATGAAAATAAGTTTTTTTTAAAAAAATTAAAAGCGCTTTCTCTATATAACCTTTATTATTAAAATAATCAAGTAAATTGGTTAAAGTTTTCCACAAGAATTTATTTTTAGTTTATTGAATTTATTTTTAATTTATTGGAAAAAGATTTCCACATATATTCCCCTTCTCCTTCTCCTTCATGGCCCTTGACGTTAATGGTCACCAAACATGATGGTCCCGGGTTCATAGCTCAAGTGGTTGGGTAGCATGTTTGTTATCCTCCCCTCCCAGGTTCAATTCCCACAAAGTGGATATGTCGGTACGTTGTGATAAGGCTAGAAGGGTAGATGCCCCTTAGGAATCGAGATAGAGGTTCTACCCTGCTGGGCTTCGGGATGTCTCGGCCCTTGCAGAGTCATAAATTTCTTGCTAGGAACTAACTTGCGGGCTATTGGCACTAGCCTAGGGGTCATAGTGGTAGCCAACTAGATTTGAACCTAGGCCTCGCCTAGGTAATCCTAGTGAATTATCGATTTCTCTAGATCTTAAAAAAAAAAAACATTCTTAACCGTAAATTTCCCCTATATGAATTTATTAATGCTATGGGATGTTGAATATAGAATTTAACACCTAGAAAGTTCGTTAGAACATGAAAAATACACATGTAGATTATAATTGAAAATATTATAGTTTGGGATTAAAGAGGTGGAATTCTTGTGTCTTTAACCTCAAAGAAACTTGTCCTAGAGGACCTTACTCCATGCTATGGATTAATATATTTCCACGGTAACAATCCAGTTACTCTCCAATGGTCCAAGTGACAATGGTGCCAACTCACCATTATGCACCCATATGGAGTTAATAGGGTATGTGAATGCATTAGAGACTTCTAGATGTATTGTAATACCTCAATTTTGAGTCCTCGTTTTAATAATATATTTTGTTTATTCATGAAAGGCTAGAGTGCCTATAAAACTGAAAGGGGTCAGAGTTCTTAGGAAATGTAATACTTTGAACATTGTTAATAATAAAATACATCGTTGGCTCTGAGATATAAAAGGACAAGATTTATAAGGGGATATGATTCCATGAGAGTGGAGTGGAGCCAAGGGGCTA